>NW_019059825.1:175397-190652 GCF_000696155.1 Zootermopsis nevadensis
GGCTCGATATTCTCAGGTGCACCCTCTCCCCTCCAACCCCTCCCCAGCCCGACCCACCAAGCAGGCTTCCTTATCGGCAGCAAGTGTCTTCATTGCCGCTACAACAAAATCAGATCCTGAAGCATGTTTCCCTGCATTGTTTCTTGGGTATCTTACGTACGAGTTATGTTCCGTGGGTATGTCTGGGGTTGTCAACACATGGACTGCGGACCGTATGATGACCGCTTTCAGGCTATTCGTTGTAATACTGAGTAAAGTTGGTTTGTGAGTCTGCGAAAGTGTTTTTATTTGGCCTGCCATTGTGACAAACTGTTCAGCTTAATTAACTACGTTAACTTTAGGATGCTCCTCTGTGATAAAGATGTGGGCTAATCCGTGCGTAACCCAGCAGCCAAAATTCGCATTATACTGAAAGGTTGCTGAAGGGAAATCAGAGAATTGCACTTCAGTAATGACTGAGTTTATTTAATAAATATGTTGAGTAAAAGGACTGTCAACCAATTAACAGTTGCATCCTAAGTTAATGCCACATTTAACCACCTGCCATCATTTTAACACTATAGCCTGCGAGGCCATAAGCAAGGTTAAATGAGAGCCTTAGCATTGGAACGGTCAGAACGTTTTTTTTATATATTTCGCAGCCTGTGAGCTTAAGTAATATATACGTCTATATGAGCGTATAGATAGGACATATATATAATTGTTGGTTAATTCTGAAAGGATGGATCGAACTGGATGCAACGGGCTCAGGGTACAGCTCGGTGTCGGGCTTTTGTGAACACGGGGATGAACCATCGTGTTGCATAAAGAAAGTTGGCTATTCTTTGACAATCCGAGTATATAATCGACTTTTCAAAGAATCTCCTGAGCCGTAGACAGAGTGAATGAGTTTGTCAATTTTAAAAATAATGGACTATCGGTTTAGCACACGTGAAGACCAAACTAGGGTACTTTTAGATTTTCACATTTCGGTTACCATAAATTTTTAGCTTTGAAAAAAGAAGTTCAGATGTCATATTTCAATAATTCTTTCTTAAAAAATATAGTTTCTCAGCTTGTTAAGAAGTTCCCATTTTTGTGAAATGCGAAGTGTGTTTGGAAAGCCCGACACTAGATCCTATCCTGAGCCAGTTAAATCCAGTACACGCCCATCGTTTCAGTATTTTTCTCCTCTGTACCTTTAAGTAACCTGGGGCCGGATAACATTTTCCCATGTTGGACATAGGCCGAGATATTTTTTCAAGTAAGTTATTACTAGCAGATCAAGAACAAAATGTCCGTACTTGAAGCTAATGTAGTGTTAGAAGATTTTAAAACCAACGCCGTGCCAGCTTTAGGCTTTCCTACCTAAATACTATGTACGGACATGCAAGACCATCTGTTTCGCCTTTATGTGTGCTTCACATCCTGTCCATTTCATTCTCCTTCATTTAATGACTATAATAAGATCACGTGAGTAATAGAAAAAACATGAAGTACTTCGCTGTGATTTTTCCCATTATACATTTACACTTTCTTAGACGAAAATGTAGTTATTTTTAAAACGACGTCCGTCGTAGTATTCTTGACACACCGTTTTCATTTTGACGTAAATTCAAACACTTTGATTCAATAAATATATGAGTCTTGCGCTAGTAAGCGTCAGTCCAGTTAATGTACAAGGGTGCATGTTTTTGTAATGGGTAGTAGCCCGTGACCTTGACCTTAGAGCGGAGTAACAACCCGTTGCGTCTCACGCGCTGTTCTCGCCAAACTGTTTCACTTTGTTTCGCATCTCACAAGAAAACTGATAGAAGATGTCATCAAAAACTCTTGTTCCGAAGCAGGAGGCGCTGCTGTCTGCTCCATATCTCCAGGCAAGTTCCATCGAATGCCGCTGCGTGGCGTTCGTGGTTCGCGCCCCATATCCGGCCATCGTCGTCGGGTTTTTCCTTCGATGCTCTCAATCTCGGCATTTGGTCATTTTACCAACATTATAAAAATGTATTTACATTTGTGTTCAAGAACTCACAAACCATTTTCATAATTTAACCCCGTGGTAATATAACCCTCAAGATTCGTAACCGTCAAAATAAAAGTCTAAAAAATTTATCCTGTATCACGAGCAATTTCAGTGTAGTCACTTTCCTAAGTTGTTACTCCCACACTGTTGCCAGTCTTGTAAGAATCAGCACTAACATTCTGTGATTTCTTACTCTCCCTACTCTACAGACGTATACAAATTTGTGGTTGAAGGCAGTCTTCAATTGTTTTGAAGATGTTATCGCTAGAATAGCATGTAGAGACGTGTAGACCTAAAATGACTTCACAATAATAGGCCTATAGGCTCTTTCAAAATATTGCCTTCATTAACTCAAGTGAGCAGACTCCTTCTCACGAAGCTGATAATTGTTCGACCATTTCTGATGAAGTACAAACATTGTTCTTTTGTGTGCACGGTGATAAAACTTTGGTTTCCAGACAAAGACATTCTTTTTTGGGGCAGTTTCGTTAGACATTGCCTTATATGTTTTAAATGTCGCTACTTAAATGTTAGAAAATTACGATGTTCTAGATAACATAAAAGTGTGGGAAGGAGATGCATGCTCTCTCTTCAACACTGCTCGAGGCTTGATTCTGCACTCAGCTGTATCACAATATACAGGTTGTTATCAGATCTCTTCAGATGATTTATTTTACGAAGTTCGGGTGGGGGGAGGCTCTATCGTGTATTCTGCCGCAAGATAAAACTGCAATAGACGAGAAACACGTAGCGATTAGTAGCCTACAGAGGTAACGCTCATCAGTGTTATACAAGAGCAGTCTTGTTTCAATTTGGGCTAGTTTACTGACGTTCATGGTTTTTCATTCAGTATATGCCGAGATAGTCGGTCAAATTTAAATAGATCTCCTTTCATATCCTTATCTCATTATCGTTACATTTCCAGTTTTGTTCAGTATCAGTCTAAGTTCGCGTCATGTTTGTTACCATTCGGCTCCCTACAGAAGATTCATCTTTCAGGTTCAACCTAAAGATATAAACTGTAATTTTATGGTCTGAGGGTTTTTGGGATCAGCGTGCTCAGGGAAAAAAATGTAATGAAGAACTTCATAATGGAAGCCAGAGTTCTTCAGATAGCATTGTTAGAGTAATTAAACAATGAACGATGAGATGGGAGACGTGGGAAGGTAATCATGTATATAGTGTATTGATCAGAAAATCTGATTGAAGAGTTCAATTGGGAGATCTGGTCGCGTATGGGAAGATAATATTAAAATGTCTTGGAGAAACAATATATCAAGGTAGGAACTGGTTTCCGCTGCCGTAGAACGTGGGCTATGGTGGACTGTTGCGAAATTTTCTACAACTTTGACAACTACAGCGTATCAACGAATACTGATCCTCTGTCCACTCTAGCGCAAGTCAAAGGTGTTTCAATTTCGGCAGTGCCCGAGTTACCTTTCTGTGTGTGAAGTGACGCAGAAGTTACATCCTGCAGGACATCTGTTAGGTCCTCACGAGGTCAGAGACCCTTGATGTGGCTCACTGGAGCGCGCTTATTCGAAGATTGATCTTAGGCCGATTGTTCTTACAGACGCCTACTTGGTGGGCTCAGCGCTCAGCTGTTATAGTAACAGTCATTATAATCGATTGCATGAGGAACATCCCACCATTCGGTCTTCATGTCCCACTAGACGAATTTTGTTAAGTTGTATATTAAATTCTGCATTGAATGTTGTCGACCGAGTTTCATATCAGACCGTCAGGATCTAGCGCCTATTTTATATATAACTTATGTCAAAGTGTGTAATATTTATAGAAAATTATTGTCCTAGATTATTGATCTAGTGGTGCCTAGACCTGCGCGTATACCTACCGTGTTAAGGCCGTGCTAACTCACTCACTTGTGGACGGAGTTCATTTCACGAGAGACAGAATTTCTTGTCCCTCACACCGGCTGTTGTGCTACCCAAACATCTACACAATGGGTACTTGAGGTACTCTACCTGGGGATAAAGCGGGTGGAACATTACCAATCGCCTCGTTCTACTATCGAGATGGGCTAGAACGGATGGAGCTTTACATCCACGCCACCTATACATCTAAGTGACGTAGTGATTATGCATATGAGTGTACTTTGTATTTGATGTAATATTTGGCAGCGTGTGGTCTACATTTAACAAAATGCAAGAAAAATAATTAATAATCCATGTAATATCTGTATAGTTCATCAGCTGTTTCATTAACGTATGAATGTCCACACCTCGTATCTGTTGTGTTGAATCAATGATACTAGGGCTACAATTACAATAGCGAGGGATGCAAAGTCACGAGCGGGCGAAGACCTATAGGGTGATATTCGACGTTCACAACGAACACATATCGAGGAGGTCCTATTTGTAGTTTCCCATATTTCGTCACCAAAACTGGCCTATTTCGACGAAATTTGGCAGTGGCCTATTTATTTGTCGGGAGAATTTAGTTTGTTTTTCATCCATCCAGTAGACTTATAATTAGTAACTTACATGAAGTTAAGCTCGTCTCCTTGCAACGTTCTTGCGCGGAACTGTGGTCCTGTTAACGCTGTGGAACGAGTCGGCCCACGGACCTGCCAATAACTGTTGATCTCAATCCACCGCACGCTGACCGCTTGTCCGTAACTACCACGCGCCGTCATCTGGGAGATGAGCAATCAGAACACAGATAATTCCAGACTATTACTTAATACCCTCACTGCAGCAACCAAGTTCACGACGAACAGGCCTATGTGCCTCGGCGGCTCATTCCAAGGGGCTCGCCAATAATGCTCTGCGTTTCATTTTCAGTATAATCAAGCTACATGTCTAGCCAATCCATATCGGTTTGGTTTAAATTTGTAATGTCAGAAGAATGTTAATCATTGGATTTCTCTGTTAATCCCGATTATTTCAGTTTTTAGACCAAATGAATTTCTTCGCGTTGAAATATAATTATGTTTCCTAAGATTAACAGCAGCACATTACGGAAGAAATCTTTAATTTTAATTTAGGATTTGAGGTTTTCACGGCGGTGAGTCCGAAGATGGCTGTCTTCTGGTTGGTAGGCCCTTTCCAACAGGATACTCGGCGCTGCAAACCACAGGACAGCCATCTTAAATATTTTATTTTGTTTTAATCTTTGTTCATTTGAAAGTAAGGCACGAGTATATCAATAAGTATACACTTAATAATATTCTGAATTTTTTAATAATTTAATCAAAGGTCTCGTTTATATCTTATATACTGGGAGGTACTGGGATACTGGGAACGACCCGTTCTTGAAGTGCCTGAGCACTGCAGGTCCCAACTTTTCATTGGCTTGATCTATAGACATTCGGTAGGACTCCTTAGACGAGGGATCGGCCCGTCGCAAGGCCTCTACCTGTATACAGGACAGCACAACACAGACATCCATGGCTTGAGTGGGATTCGAACCCACGGTCCCAGCGACCAAGCGGCACAAGGCCCACGCCTCAGACCGCGCGGCCACTGCGGACCCCCTATCTTATATTGTTTCCAGTGTTCAGTTCCTGGCACTTTCGAATTGCACAGACAAACTGATGTAACTCCCATCTCACAAGCGAAATGTACCCGGAAGAAGGGAACGGTTGGTTCTCAGGTTCTTTTGAGACACTGCTGCCCAGAGCTGAATGATATCGAAACTGGGCATGAATGGCGAGTAGGTAGGGAATTGGCATATGGCACCTGTGATCTATTTAAGGGTCTACCTCCTGAGCACTCGCTTTAGGAGATTAGATGAAACGCAAAACGCTTCAATAAATGAAGCCTAGATGCTCCGGACTAAGAATCTTGGTCTGTGAAAACGTGGAAGTAATTTAAGCTCTTCAGTAGCGGCAGGCTTTTGTGGTGACTGTGATGTCTTAGGAAGGTATTTATCGAATACATATGCTGTTCTAATGGGGTCTTTATTACCTGCTGGAGGCAGCAAGGACCTCTGAAACGTCGCAACACGGCGCAACAACCCAGCCATCTTCAGACTTTCCGCCTTGAAAACCTCAAATCCTACGTGGAGAGTGTAGTATGATCTGTGAGTTTAGTGCAGGGAAGTTATTGGCCAATGAGACCGACTTCTTTTGTTCAGAATTCGGCAACTCACCCCAGACTATCCCTCTTCATCAACCCTTCACAGGTCACCAAACCCCTGCTGATGGATGGGACAGTCCTTACCGCAAACTGTTCTACTGGGGAATCACCAATAAGAATTCAGTAACACAGACTGAACAACGAATAGCTTTCACATTCCGAGTCCTGAGTTACATCTGGAGTGGTGGACTCTGTCTGAGAACGATTTACTAGGATCAGTGTTACATGATTTATGCAGCTCATGATTGAACAAAGAAATAAATTGTAAGTAAACTAACTGACTCCCTGGTAGCAGAACCTGCAGGTTCAACACCGACAACACCAAAGCCCGCCACCGGCCACGATCCTGAACAAACTCCATCTATTTGCCATCCTCACAGCCCACCTCCCTAAGATCCATCTTGATGTTATCCTCCCATCTCCTTCTTGGTCTGCCTAATGGTCGTTCTCAGAAGAATCCCCTTCCAAAATCCTGTATGCACTGTAATAAAATATAAAATTATTACGTAATTCAAGAATTATGATGACCATCAGCAATGTTATGGCGTTATTTATTCGAAACTCCCGGGGAGTGAATGAGAAAAATATTAGGACCTAAGAAAGATTAAATAAGAGGACATTGGAGCTTCGTGATTTTAACGCAGACTTATTGTTAACTGAAGGGAGATCGAGATTGAAAAAAAAATTAAAAGTTTGGGAAATGTATCCTTACGTTTTAGTCGGAAAACTCAAAGAAAATTGACCGCTTGGAAAAGAAATAGATGGAAGGATGGGCACGCTGCTATAATGGGAAATTCCTTGACTAGCTAAGCGACTATTTGTTTCTCAAGGAAAACTGCTGCATTAAAATTAGAGAGGTCAAATCTAAAAGTTTGTGACGATGGTGCCTTTTTAAAATAAAAAGTTTTCAGGATGTTTTCCATCTTCTAATAAAATCATAAAATTACACGACGTTTCGGAGATGGGACTCTATCTCCGTCTTCAGGTAGACCTACTCAGTTGGGCCCAATCGATAGAGCTGAGTAGGTCTACTTGAAGACGGAGATAGAGTCCCATCTCCGAAACGTCGTGCGATTTTATGATTTTATTAGACGATGGAAAACATTCAGAAAACATTTTATTTTAAAAATTAGATAGGGTTTGCCCAATCCTTCTACTCCAATGGAGAAATATGGACTCGCTCCCTAGGACACAATTTAGGCCCATAAAAATATTGCCCTCTCTCATGCGCCCGGGTTTAGTTTATTGTTTGTTAAACGACACTGTCGGTAACTCAGATTAGGCGTCTACAGCGTCCAAAAATAACGGCGATCACACCCATGAATGACAAAGGGCGTGTAAGGTTAGGTTGCGTCCTAATTTATGGTAATATCCTGTTATTCTGTTCGAGAGATTGAGTACAACCACGAAAAACCTGTCAGAATAGCCGATCTCCTGGCAGAGATTTGCACCTGGGATCTCCCGAATAGGTAACAGGACCCGTTAGGTCTACATCAGACGGATGATTTTATGAATAATAATGCACCAGTGTCGTTAATGGACGTCTCTTGTGGTCTGAAGAGCATTTGAAGGTTGAGATGCGGAATGGAGATTTTTTTTGCAAGCTGCAGGCCGGAACTTCCTGACAATGTGAGACTAAATTAAATTAGGCACTTTGGTAGAAGCATTTTTGTTCATGACCAGTATTCAGTAAGAGTTTGCAAACAATATTCTCGCGGGAATACAAGCTCTACATAATTATTGTTATTAATTATACTCTGCAAACAAAGTGTGGACGCATTGTACACTAGAACACGATTTTAACGAAATTAAGTATCTACGAGTTCTCTTAGACCTCATAGAGGAAACAAGGCTACTCTCAACACGACATTTGCCGTAGATCTATGAGATCTGCGTGTTGTTGGTATTAGTTGTAGCTGGCATGGTAAGAAGACACATCTGGTGTGATTCAGTGACTCACTTAACGTGCGCGCGGTTATTCCCCCCCCGTCTGAAGGCCGCTCTTAATTGTTCCAAGAACCTCGGCGTGTCTCCTCCTCGTTCGAGCTTAAAGTCTGACTTCGCCGTGCCGGCTCGCCAGACATGTGGATGTTGACTGGCACGAGAAACTTCGTAAAGGCTTCTGGGATATAATGGCACTCCCACGAAATGTCCAAGGTTTGAACACAGCTCTCAGTAGGGACACTCCGGCGTTACACCACGCCAAGGACATCTGTGGGAGTACTTGACGAGATATGGAAGCCAATCAGCTGCTCAGGTTCACGAATCAGCCGTTTTACCCCCGGTTCTCAGTGGATTGGTAGAATGGGTATCGGAACAGGGTCAGATGTAGTGGTAAATACAAATTCGTGCCCCTGCAGGGAATCGAACACCGGTTATCCAGCTTTTATTGTACCATAACATTTTTAAATAAAATGACAAGTGCTGATAACTTATGGCAACCTTCCCATTTTGTAAGTGCTTCCGTCTGAAAATATACACCAAAATGAATCTAAAGATGAATAGGCCTGTACGTGTTTGTATGTAAAGTAAAGTAAAGTTTGTCCCACTATACGCCATGTAGGCGTTTGGGGTGAGTGGAGGTATAGCTCCTCTCTTCCTTGACCTCAGCACTAGATGGGGGGTGAGTGGTCGGCATCACCCCCAGGAAAGGACCCCGGTACCCATTGTAGAGAAGGCTGGGTGGGCCCCAGAGCCGGTCTGGACGCAGAGGCTAGAGGAAAAATCTTCTGCCCCCGTCGGGGATCGAACCCCAGTCGTCCAGCCCGTAGCTAGTCACTATACTGACTGAGCTATCCCGGCTCATACGTGTGTTTGTATGTAGTATTATAAAATACCTCTGATATAAGTTCCAAATAGCAAGACCCTCAAATGCCTAGTTTATTTAATATTACATGTTTCGTACAGAATTAGTGGGGACTGTAAAATACGCGAATCATCTTCGCGGCCGACATGTCATCTCAAATTTCCGGAAGAAAATTTACCGCAGTTCAAGTTTCGTATGGTGGTCCTGCCTTAAAGATAATTTTCATGAATTCCGGTCAACAAGTTACAAAGTCTCTTTGGATTGAGATACATCCATGCACAAAGACGTGGTGATGTATTTCTCGCGTTTCATAGTGTCAGCGTGTCTACGCCGCAGTGGTTTTGGCCACGTGGAACATAAAGACATAAATGAGAGCTTAATATTAAAATGTATTTTACTGAAATCGGATGTGATGTGAGATGATGGACCAGAGACATCTGGTGCAGGACGTGAAAGGTCGGGAATTTCTTGGCCAACGGAGTAAATACCAAATTCTCAAGAAGTATTCTCCTCAGTGGAAATGGATTGGGTGTAGCATTTGTATTGGTGAGTACCTGAGAATGTTTTAGCTTTGTGTCAGTACGTGATGTGTCGTGAACAGTTTCCTCGAAAGAGTACACCTTTGCAGTCGTGGTATTAAGGTGAGGTCTGAAATCAGAAGACTTTGGAAAAATGTGCAGTGATTTATTTCAAGGAACATTCACATGATAGAAATGAGAACTTCAAAGGGAGCAGGTCGATTCTCGAATTCTGTACATTTGTTACATGCCACAAATATCACACATGAGTTGTCGTTGATAACAGAAGTCAGAAAAGGGTTGTAGGAGAACTAGCCGTGGCCTGTCGCAGCATTGCTGCTCATGTCTTAGGAAAGCCAAGAGAAAGAAACGTCACTGAAGTCTAGAACGTCGGGCAGCCTCATACAGTCCTTGACGGACCTTGACCGCCTCACATTTGGAAGGTTTCTTAAGCTACTTAGCCATTCGGAAGGACTCATTTGGACGAGCGATCAACCCACCGCAAGGTTTGTGCAGCCTACCAGTAGCTATGGGGGAAGTAAAGTGAAAGGATTTGACACAGGAACGTATTCAAAAGATTCGATTTGGTGTTGGCAGTGTCGAACCTTAGGATTCTACTGCAACACAGCCAGCTGCTTTGCCCCTGCTTTGTCAATTAGTCTCACTTACTACTGATTAGTGGGCTAGTTGGCTCGATAGCTAATTAGTTTTATGGAGGTCGGAAACATTCGTAATCATAGAAACTAGGCCTTTAGCATAATTCTATTATTTAATCAGGCCCATCGTGTTGTGAATAAAAACACGAAGATTGGGGCTGGTATCTAAAAGGTGTGTGATGTATGCACGACGTCAGTCTGTTTTTCTGTTAGGTATATGCAGACAGCTACATGACAGGGCGTTATAAGGAAGTTGAACATCGCTTTGGATAGTGAATGCATAATAGACGTTGATATTATGTTAACGAGTTTTTTGAAACCACTGTTAAGTATGCAAAGATTGCATAACGTTAGGGGTCTGTGTGTATTACGGATTTATATTGTCGAAAGTTTGTTCAAGACATTGCTTTAATTAAGCGAATACTGATTGAGAAAGGCTATGTAACTCATAGCCCTGACGAGACGGGAAGCACGTCTGAAACGTCGGTAAAATTCTGCTAGACTACACGGGTAGCAATCCAGAACTTCTGATGCTTTTAGTGGTTTTTACACAGTCTCTCCAGGTAAATATCTGGATTTTGTCTGTTCTGTTAATTACTTTATTCCTAGACGCGATGTATTTTTTAGTGTAAGTAACACCATACACAAATAAGTAAACATCATAAAATTATAGATAGCCTTAAATTAACTGAATATTATTATAATCAATCTATACTGGGATACTGGGAACGACCCGTTCTTCAAGTTCCTGAGCACTGCAGGTCCACAACTTTCGTTGGCTTTGATCTATAGACATTCGGTAGGACTCCTTGGACGAGGGATCGGCCCGTACCTGTACACAGGACAGCACAACACAGACATCCATGGCTTGAGTGGGATTCGAACCCACGGTCCCAGCGACCAAGCGGCCACTGCGGACCCCCAATCCATCTATACAAAACAATTTCACGTTGTGACTTGTATTCAATTAATTTCGTTATAAACCCATCTTCAGGTCACCATTATCTCTTACATATTACTACGCCGTTGTTAAACATAAGTACAGGCCTAACAGAAAGAATGGTATCATATTATGATTATGCTTTCGTCTTTCAACCCGAAATTTTTGAAACTGCGTACCAGGTCGCTTGGCATTCGTAATTTTAAAATACAGATCGAGTTATGAGTGTCCTCTATTAAGAATTTGTGGCTTAACAGAATTATATTCAGTTTCATCAAAATCTAACAAAATGTTCAAAGTATATACGCTCACACGCAGGTTTATTATGCCCTAAAATAGAAAGTCCCTTAAACAGTGAACCGACAAACCAAAGTCATAATAGCTCGGAAAAAAATTAGTACAGAATGTCCCAAAAATATATACACAGTAGCGTCTTTGGTGTCTGCTTGTCAGTAAATTTCTCACCGCTGTCAACTGTGCCATGAAGTTTACGGTGGCCATTTTGAACGCTTACATTAGATTATAAAATTCACTAAGTGCCAGTGCTGAAGAATGTAATGGTTTAATTTATTAAAAAATCTGTTTTTAATTTGTTGAATATGTGTATACATCTTTTTGGGACATTGTGTATGTTGACCAAACTGAGTTTTGTTGAAATCGGTCAGGCAAATGCCACAAATAAGTGTTGGTCTCTAAAGCCTTGTTGATCTGTTCTGTTTCAATTTCGCCATTTTGCCTGGGGGGGCAAATGCACTGTGCCGGGTTGTGAATCTATTGGCACCTCTTGAAAAGGAGTAATATGCAAATACGTAGTTGGGAACCTGACTCTTGAAATGGAGACCAGACCTGGACAATGTGGTAAGGGAAAATTAGATTGGACACCGGTCTGTTACGAAAGAAGACAAACCTCTACACTAGATGGAGGTGAGTGGTCAGCATCACGCCCCGGCCGCTCTTTACCCCGATAAACGACCAAGGTACCCATTAGATAAGATGCTGGGTGGACGCTGGAGGAAAAATCCTCTGCCCCCGTCGGGGATCGAACCCAGTTTTTATACACTGACTTTGCACTACGCTGTATTTTGTAAACCAGAAGAACTATAAAACACTAGCAAAGCAGACACACGCCTTATCTAGGGTGCGTTATTTCTGCAGCCTAATCGTAATAATTTTGCGTGCGTTGTGCAAAAACAAACGAGAAACAGTAAATTAAAAATGTACGCTTTCGAGTTCTGCAATAGCACACAATAGCAGATGCGACTTGGCCTCACTTACTGCTGTAGTCAGTTAACCATAGTCTTAGCAACCTCGCGGAAGCCACACCTGCCAGACTCATGACGTCACAGCACGATTACGTAGCAAAATTTGGCGAGAGGCAGCGTCTGTTTGCTGCTCTGTTCCCCACGCACGAAGCTCGCGGGCCCACGTGTCCCAAGAGTACGTGGTTCGTTTCCTGTGATCTTCCTGCATCTGTTGCACTGTTTTACTCTCCCGTCCACACATCGATCATTCTTAATGCTGTGAAAAGCACATTCATGTCGTGAATTAAACAGCATTATCATGTCTTGTATTTACTGTGTAGAACTGGGTAAAGGTAGGATCCTACCTCGGGTTCTATGACCTTATGGTAGCAAGCATTCCCGTGATCTGATCTGCTCTTAATTTATTCATAAATAGAATTTTGATTAGTTATTGTTGTTCCCATATATGCTTATTTGAACTCTACAACATTTCTAAGGAATTATGTAGCTTCTTATATTTTTTTACGACGTATAAACATGCACCTACGTATTTTTCTCTGTGTTTATTTGTAGACCAACTTCTTGCTTTTATTTGTGCATTTATCAAAGCTTCTCTGAAGATGGCTGTCTTCTGGGTTATAGCGCCGTGTAATTTGGTAGAAGTTTACCAACATTTCGCCGTGATGATGGAGGCAGCAGGGACCCCTGAAACGTCGGTTAGCTTATACCAGATTACATAACGCTACAACCCAGAAGACTACTATAGGCTACCGTCGAATGATAATTAAATTTTTAGTTATTTATATATGATACAAAATCCACGAAGAACCTGTCGTCCAGTCACCCCCCGCCGAATACGAAGCAGGGATGCTAACCATTGCGACGTTCGATGATAGGGTTATTATGAATGAGCTGTGAAATGTTTGGGAGAATAGGCATTGGACTATTTTGCGGAATTTGCTGTAGAGAAACTGTGGAAAACCGAAGAGTTTCGGCCAAAGTTAGATCTGAGGGCCTTGCGATTAGCCTAGAAGGAGGGGCGTGGATGGCCTACTCTTCTAACAGCGGACCGCTGTGGGTTGAGTCCATGGCATTTGTGTTTAATCGATCTGGTGTGATCGGTAGGCGAGTGTTTTTTTTCATTTCATACGTCATTGGTTTTAATATCCATTTATTGTATATATAATAAACCAAGCTGACTGAGCTGCCAACAGCAGTCTTCAGAAGCCTACCACACCGTGCGAAGCCACGAACTGCAATTCTGCGCAGTAAACACTGCGCAGCTACCGAACGTCAAATCTTTGTTAAACAAATTCAGAAAGAAACGAAAACCAGAAAGTCATATTTAATTTCGTTGTATTTTGTTAAATGTAAAGTGTATCATTAACAGTGGGGATCATCAGTGTGGGTTCAGACGAAACAGATCAACGATTGATCAGATCTTTTGCATTCGTCAGATACTAGAGAAAAAATGGGAGTTCGGTGGGACCGTACATCAGTTATTTATAGATTTCAAAAAAGCCTATGACTCTGTGAAGAGAGAAGTGCTATATAATATTCTTATTGAATTTGGTATACCAAAGAAGCTAGTGGGTCTAATAAAAATGTGCTTAAATGAAACCTGCAGCAAAATTCGAGTAGGTAAATATGTATCTGAGACATTCCTCATCAAGAACAGTCTAAAACAAGGAGATGCTTTGTCTCCCTTGCTCTTTAACTTTGCGCGAGAATACGCCATCAGGAAGGTCCAAGATAGGCAGGAGGGTTTGCAATTGAATGGGACACATCAGCTATTGGCATATGCTGATGATGTTAATTTATTGGGGGACGATATAAATACAATAAAGAGGAACGCAGAAGTTTTACTAGAGGCTGGTAGACAAGTGGGGCTGGAAGTAAATTCAGAAAAAACTAAGTACATGTTAGTATCTCGTCATCAGAAGACAGGCGGGCAAAATTATCTTAGGGTAGCTAATAAATCCTTTGAAAGGGTTACAAAGTTCAAATATTTGGGAACAACAATAACAAATCAAAATGATACTTGTGAGGAAGTTAGGAGGAGACTAAATTCCGGAAATGCTTGCTACTTCTCAGTCCAAAATATTTTGTCTTCCCGTCTGATTTCTAAGAACCTGAAAATTAAAGTATACAAAACAATAATCTTGCCTGTTGTTTTGTATGGGTGCGAAACATGGTCTCTCACTCAGAGGGAGGAACACAGATTGCAGGTGTTTGAGAATCGGGTGTTGAGGAGGATATTTGGGCCTAAGAGGGAAGACGATGGGGCGTGGAGAAAACTGCACAATGACGAGCTTAAAAATCTGTACTGCTCCCCCAGTATTGTGAGGGTGATTAAGTCGAGAAGAGTGAGATGGGCGGGACATGTAGCGCGCATGGATGGGACAAGAGGTGTGCACCGGGTACTGGTTGGGAAACCTGAAGGGAAGAGATTAACAGTCATTCTGATCTTTATCATGAGCTATGCAGGATTAAACTGACCACACCTAGCGCACTGATTAGTTCTTAACGCCCTAAGTAAGAGTTTGTATGCTTTAGTATTCCACTAGTCGCCATTTTGTTCTTCCAAAACTGTTTCTTATATAGCTTGTTCATCTTAGTGAGACATAGGTCTATAAATAACCATGAACGCATTTTTGCACAAAAAAGTCGAAATTAATTTCGGTTTGAACTTTGTATAAAGTAAATAATGCAATGAATAATTTGCACCACAACACTGAGCCCACTCCAGCCTCGTGGGGGACCAAAGTCGGGCGAAACAACTGCCAACAGCGGAGCGTCCCCCCCTCCCCTGCGCGCTGAGCACTTCTGCCGGCAACGTTGTAGTTTCCACGTGCTTCCGCTGTAAATGGTTCTTAAAATAGTGGTCACTACAGGACAGCGAACCAGCGGGGCGCATGCGCACACCGGTGAAGGACGAATGATATACCGGCCGAAGGAAGTGACAGGGTTGTTTGTTGTTTTGAAATTGGTG
>NW_019059825.1:198903-214823 GCF_000696155.1 Zootermopsis nevadensis
CAGGAATTATCATAATCGCCTCAAGCCTTTCGATTTTATAACCAATCTGCACGGTTCAAAAGTTTAAGAAGACCATGGGTTACAGAGGACTATTTATAACCAGAATTTCTAACTATACGACATGTTTATGAAAGTATGTACATTGTTTTAAAGTTGTTTCTTTGTTGAAGTTTATGATAAAGATGGTTGTGATGTAGCGCTGTGTAGTGTGGTAGAAGTTTTCCGACGTTTCAGATGTTCTTACGATTACCCTGATGATGGCAGCATAAAGGACCTCTGAAACGTTGGTAAACGTCTACCAGACAACATGGCGTAACAACCCAGAAGACACCCATCTTTAAGTCTTAAAGACGTAGACTTTGAAGACATCGTAGGTCGAACTGAACTGCGCGGATATGATCCAATTGCGAACTCTATTTTACAATTGTCGTAACAGCTAATTTCTTTAGCCGATGAATATATTTTAATTGGTCAAGGACAGAGGAACTTGTTGCAACAATAAGGATAAAAAGTATACTATTTTTATTTTTGTAATAAACCGCATAGGCCTACAGTTGATTGATTTTGTTATTTCCAGAACTTGTATCATTGAGAAAACTTGGTCAAAGTTACAAAACGTTTTCACGTGAAATGAAAATGGGTCAGTTAATAGTGTGTTGTGAAATATTAATTGGACTTTCAGCACCTTAGAGTTTCAAAAATATTGGAAAGGCATTATTGTACACATGACATCCTACTACAAAAGCATGTCAGTGTGTATTTCATTTCCTGAACAGACGATATTCAAAACACACTCGTACATCACGCATTGTACTGAATCTGTTCCCGGAAAATCTACCCCAAAGAATTACAGCAATATAAAAATTAATGTAATGTGAAGTAGACAGACGAATACTGGGACGAGGTGGGAAATGTTTGCTTGGCTGTTCCGAATTGGCTGCTACAGCTTATCTGCGTACCTAACAGACGGCATGGGTTAGGTCATGTAAAGAACATTTTCATGTGGTTGCTATGGGCAACCGGCTCCGATGTTGGCTGGCTTCGTGACGTCACACTGGCTTTTGGCAAACGCTGCCAAACATCTTAGTGGCCGCAGATATGGCACTCACTTAATCGGAAATATAATATTTATCAGTGGCCGAAGTGCTACGTAACCCATACATTACTTTGCCTTGTGGAATGGATCGATTTTCACACGGTACAGAATATTATTGAACGGTGGTAAAGAAAATTTAGGAGATGTTATTTTATATGTATTTATCTGGATGTACGTGGACTGTAAACCTTATCTAAACCCGGAATGCTCCACATTGGTTTCCTCATTGTCCGCCATTTCACTTGTCCTGAGCCAATACAGTCCAAACCGCATTTAAAATGTATTTATCCAACAATTTTAGCATTTGCATCTGTATCAATGACTCTATCATACATCGTGAAAAAAGTAATGGGGGAAAGTCTTACACGGGGGAAAGTTCATCGGTGTTTTTGTAAGAATGTAATTACTTAGACCTCTATCGACAAAAGTTTTACAAAATTAGAGAGGTCTGCACCGTGTTCCCAGTGGTCACAACTTAATTTAGGTTTAAACCGGATAAAACTAATCATATTTTATGTATTTTAGAATATTATTGAGTAGATACAAAAATACCGTGTTATTTTCGAGATAAAGGACTTCTGAAATCGAAAATAATACAGGATTAAAAGATTGTTACTTATGATGTGTTGTCAATTTACCAACTCGGTTCTTATTTAGAGAAATTGCTGATAAAGGCCACTGAAGTCCGACGCTTAACACTCCCTTCATAGACGCGTGGTGTTTAGGCATTACTTCCGGTGCAACTGCCGTGCTGACATCACTAAAAAGTGTTGCATGGTCCCTCGCCAAACTCTGGATTATTCAGTAAAGTAATTAAATGATGAGAAGAAGTGTGTAAAAGTTAAGTAAACGATGTGAAGTTCAGGTTGGCATTGCTGATAGAGACCTTAAATCAGGCTTCAGAAATAGGTGCGCTCAGTCACCGCCTTTTGCGAGTTAATAAAGACCGGTGGTGAGTATACTATACAGGGTGATCACAAATGAACTTGACACTTTCAAAATGATACAGAAAACAAATGCCGCGTACTTAGAACTTCACACCCACACCAGTCGATAGAAAAACTTTCATATTTTTGTTTCAAATGACCCGGATAATTGTTGTTTCGAGCCTCCTCTACATACCACTAGTTTTTAAAATATCTATTCCACAACAGAGAATTTAATGTGTTCTGCAGTTAGCGAAGAAAGAGTCTGTAATAGTCATGTAGGAGCCAGTTAATAAACTGAATTGGAAATGATCTGAAAGAAAGCTGTCGCGGTCCAGTTTATAATATTATCCTGGCACTTGCCTGGAGGGACTGAGGAAAAACCACAAAAAGTCCGGGTCATTATATCTGATCTTGTAGCCAAAATTTGTAACAGAGACCTGTCTAACACCAAGTATTAACACTGACTTCTTGACCTCTTTCGATTTTCACATAACAAATCCACATTACTTAAGTGCTTTCATGGACAAGACTCTGAGAACAGTGTCTGACTGGGGGGCCAACTGTTTAACCTGGTTTAGTGTTCCCTGAGCGGTTGATTACGTTTCGTCTGTTTAAGAAATTTTCTATTACGCAATCACCGCATTTATGTAAAAAGTCCGTGGGCCTTTCCCGCAGCCAGTTCATGTAGTTCGGGCCGTACAATCCGCATGTTTCATCTTAAGGACTCCAAAATTACTTAAACATATCGATTATATTTGGTGTAGAGTGATGGTTGTCGAAGTGAATTTACAGGTAATTTGGTACGTATCGCTGAGTTATGAACCTTGATTTACCTACAGCTCAAATTGATAAAGACGTTATGATAAATATCAATTTTCTCAAAAACAAATTTTCGGGAAAAGATTATAAAGTTACACAACGTACGCAGATTTAATTAATGACTACAGTTTTTATTCGAATTTTTTTTCGGTGTGATGAATAGTTATAAATACTAAGAAAATAATTTAAGATTCTGTATTATATGAATAACTTGACAAAAGTGTTGGTTTAACCTAACCTAATTTTGTTTAAATCTCTTCGTGTTTTGAATAGTCTTTGCTAGCCAATCCAGCTACTACTATGTACTATGCATTTGCATTTTAATGGACGGAGTACCCACCAACTGTTTAAATGAGCGTCTGAAACAAAGTCTAGCCAAATGGTTCAAATGTACGCTGGGGTGATCGGATAACCCAAAAGCTCAGTGTTTTATCACTCAGGGACTTTTTTATATGTTGAAGGTGACCGTAATTGTAATTAAGGATAATAAAAGACAAATTTCTTGTCACATGTTAAACAATTGATGGGTCCCGTAATTTTTCTTAACTGAGTTCGACGTCAGAATTTGTCTGTCATTGAAGAATTTGAAGTGAATCGAAAATTAAATTTGGAATAATTCAAAGAAGCAATATTAGTATCAAAGTATAAATTGCATATTGAGCTCACTTCAAATGTAGCTACTGATGGCTTTCGCTTGTATTTCATCTCTGGGGCGTTCCTTACCAGTGTTCAGCTGCAGAAAGCTAAAGAGCTGAAACTCCACTTGCCCTGGTATCACTTCTTCATCGTGGACGTTTTTTGATGAAAATGTCCCCTGAGTGGATCACCAACAGCATCAAAGTTTCTTGAGGAAAAGTTGAGTTGTGGGTTCATAAATTGAGTTTAAATGACATTTTTCTTCCGACGACTTTGGAAACACTGAAAAGTTATTCATGATGTGACTCGCAATTTTTGCTTTAAAGTTTTCGAAGAAATTTGTGGCCACTGCTTTAAGTGGTCTCCAAGCTACTCTTTCATATTAAAAATTTCATCAAACACGCTGCCCCCTCAGTATACCTGTTCGTCTAATTTGTGGCCCCACATAACCTCTAAATGTCTGTTTCTAAAAGAGAAATCCAATGTCATTTTTATCCATATCCTTGGTGAAATTTTTCATTAAACCAAAGTTCACTGTGTAATGGCAGCAAGAAAACTTTTTGTGGATTAGCCGATGACTGACTGGCTTCATTTATTTGCGTTTGAGTCAACACTACACGAAATTACCTTCCCGAGAAAGGACCAAGAAAAAAATTAGGCTTGGGGAGGAAAGGTGTATGTATAAAATAATAGTTTATTGCAAGATTTGAGGTCCTTGCTGCCTCCATAATCGCCCTGATGATGGAGGCAGCAAGGATCTCTGAACGTCGGTAAACTTCTACCAGACTACACGGAGCAACAACCCAGAAGACAGCCATCTTCAATTTATTGTAAATTTAAGATAAAATTTGAATTTAATAAGCTTAAACTGTTTTCTTATGACAATGAAGTTTGTCATACATAATTTTGAAGTTCATTGGTAGTTCCTTAAAACAATCAAAATTTCAGCTGCGTGTGACAAGTAAAAGCACAGTTAGAATCAATTATGTCATAATTCGTGAGACATTTCCACAATTTTTAAAAGTTTTAAATGGCTGTATCCCCTGAAATAACTGAACTAGAATTATGAAAGTCTGCACACAACAGTTTCTGTTAGGTTGCAGTGCGTGGCGAAAATTTAATCAAAATCAGAGTAGGTGAGATTCTGAGTTGTGTTGATTTTGTATAAGACTGCAAAATTCAATCCAGAAGCGTAAACTTCGGATTGCTTCCCTATTTTTAATCAGGTCACGGATGGGCTGGCTTAGGTCTGCTTGAGGTGTCAAGGGGGCTATGTCCGTGAAGAAACTGGTTCAGACGGTGGATCAACTCCATATTGATTTTCCGTTAGTAAACCGTGTTTAACCTGCGAATTTTAGTTGATTATGTTCTGGGTCTTGGCGCCGTGTTCACTGATCGGTGGATACTAGCGTTTACCAGATCGTCGTCTTAACTTAGAAGTACCAACATCCATGACCGAGGTTTTGTTTGTTTGTCATCAGTCTTTCGACTGGTTTGATGCGGTCCTCCAGTTTCGCCTATCTTGCGTCAATCTCTTCATTTCCACATATTTTTTGCAGCCCACATCCTCAAAAATCTGCGTCACATATTCCAATCTTTGTCTCCCCTTCAACTGTTCCTTCAATTACCAAATTAACCAATCCTGGGTGCCTCAGAATGCGTCCCACCATCCTATCTCTTCTTCTCGTAAGATTTTTCCATAGACTTCTTCCTTCGCCTATCCTGTCTAAGACCAGCTCATTTCCTACTTTATCAGTCCACTTAATTTTCAACATTCTTCTATAGCACCACATTTCAAATACTTCTATCCTTCTTTCTGGCTTCCCCACTGACCATGTTTCCCTTCCGTATAGCGCTGTGCTCCAAATATATAACTTCAGACAATTCTTTCTTAATTCCAGGTCAATGTTTGACACTAGTAGACTTCTCTTTTTGAAGAAGGCTCTTTTTCCTTGTGCTAATAGTAATATATCATAATTACATTTCATTAACATACGAATTAAGTAATATAGAAATTAAGAGGTAATTAAATTCTGGGAATGATTCCCATCATATACATCAGAATCTTTCACCTATCAAACGTCTATATAAAGACTAAAAATTAAAATACAAAATGTGAGAACGTCTCCATTGGTAAACCTGGTCTATTGCCCAAAGGTAAGAAAATAGGTTGAAGATTTTGAAAGAGTTGCGCCGAGGAGAATATTTGAGCCTAAGAAAGGGGAAATAGAAAATAATAGAGAAATTGCAAATGGGGGCTGATGATCTGTTGATTTGCAACGTAGTGTTACAGCAGCCATTACCAAAATTGCATGCTTCAAGGTCACGCAAAGATTTTTTACCCCCCCCCCAAAAAAAAAAACAAAAAAAAACTCACTACTCCAACGGTGAGTGGTTTTACGTGGATAAGTTAACCAGTACAGCGTCTGTGGCGTTGCAAGCGTGTGACCTTGAAGTTTTCAATTTAGTGATGGCAACTGTAGTGTGAGCTATCAGATTAGAGGGGATATGTACGTACAAATGAGCGGCGAAAAGTCGGAAAAACTTAAGAGACCACTTGAGGCACAAAGTTAATTTCGAGGATATTATTAAAATTCATGCAACGATTATGATGTGAGGGTGTACAATGTATTTACCTGACTCTGGATAGAGACAAGTAGCATAATATTGTGAACAAGGTACGCCAAACGATTTTCTTGAAAACCTAAGCAATTATTAGCATACCTAATAAGCGTGCAAACAGTGAGGTATATTGTAACGAGACGATTATTCATTGTTCATTTCCGATGATATATTAGCCATTCATAGAAAGAAGAATAAAATGAACGTTTCTTAGGTCTGCAGAACACATTTAATAACTCAGTTAGAAACAAATGTAATGTGTAGAAATACGGAATAGAATCTGGTTGTTTGAATAATTATCATTTACACCTACTTCATAATCTACGGTGAAAGTAATTGAATCACACACTTAAACAGACTATATTTTAAACCGGTTTAAGCCCTCCGACAGTAGACTTGCAGCAGAACTTCGATACACAACGCTGGAGTGTATCCATGTAATTCCAGGTCCCTCACCTTCAACACATGAGTTTACAGAAAGGCTATTTTTGGGTCGTGGTGTAATATCTTTGAGGTGATAATGTCTTTGGAGCAGACTTCTGCCAGACGTTTTTCTGTACTTTTTATCTCGTTTCAAAAGTACACACAGTGCTGAAACCTCTTCCTGGGTACAAGGAGGGGAAGAATGTGCAAGTAAGATGGAGCCGAGTGGGGCTTGGGCGTAGCTGCATGGAACAAAGTTGTAAGAGGCGTCTGTTTTGATTAAGAAGTTTATTTCCTGTACTGAAAAGTTTGGTTATGTGTGATCTAAATCTTAAACTCCACACTTTCATATGGAATTTATGGTGGTCAAATATGCGATTGGTAGTGATAACTTACCATTAATTGTGACTCGATCTGGAAATAGACCACAACAGACTAATATTATTACTACTAAATATGATAACGTTCTGTAATATATTTACAATTATAATCGGACAAAAGAATTATGAACTGTCTTGTGACCACCCACACACGATCTTGGCGCAATAAACCACGAGTCAGACTGGATTTTAATTTTGATTTATGTGGTAATATTACCTGAATATTATTAACAGGACAAGGTTTGTGTTGATTGCTGTGCATTAGGATAAGAAAAAAAATCAGTTTTGATCGTAACTTATTGCCTGTTTGTAAATCAAACTGTACTGAAATATTAAACTAATCAGTGAGTTTACTCTTCGTTTTGTAGAATTGTTTGTTAATCGAAGAAATAAATTAAATATGTATTGAAAATTATAGTTCTTTTTGTAAGACAAACTAAATCATGGCCAGGTGGTTTGATTTAGCATGTAGGCCTACATTAAAGATATGATGACGTAATAATAAAAATTAATTTCATAATTACCACGTCGCCACAGACGAAGACGTAAGTTATTAATACCGTACCTAATTTGTAGACTGATCGATGTATATTTAATTTAATATATATTCCAAGCGTAAATTAACTTTGATTCATCAGACCAAAATATTTCTCTCGGCTAATCGTTTTGTTACTGTTTTTTTCCCCCAAAGATGTTACACCAAATGTTTCGAACTTTTTGAAGATCTGTGACTTTACACAGTATGGGTTTCTTGCCCACTCAAACCTCGCAAGATCATTCATTCATCGTTCATTTTGCTATGGGCTCAGGTGACGTGATGTTCAAACCGAGGTTAAGTCAGACAATTAAGGTCTTCAGCACTATTAACCGTAGTTTAATAGTGAGCTGACGAGAAGATAGCGGATATATCCAGGGTCTCCACAGTTATCAGAATGGAAGTTTCAAAACCTCCTCGATTATAAGACGTGTGTTTGATTCATGTTATTTTCTTTGTTTCAGGTAAGTGTTCAAAGATGTCTCCACGGGACCAGTAAGTAGTCAACTGATCATAAACACTGGCTTATCTTTCGCATGCTTCATTTTTTATTTATCCTAAAGACCGTCTTAAAGTCTTCTGAAACTTCTGTTATCGAGAATTGTTCTACTCTGAAACTGATCGAAGTGTTGATAAGATGGCAAGTGGATAAAATACGTGTTCCATTTCAAAGTGGGCTTACACATGCCCAAAAAGCGGGCTTTGTTACTTTGCGCATGCAAAGTGTTTGCTACGCGAGTGAGCCGCAGAGCAAATTCTATTGTTGCCAGCTAATCCTCTGGACCTGCTCGACATAGCAGTAATGCTCCAGACAAGAAGTTTGCAACCTGCGGCCCGCGGGCAGCAAGTGGCCCTTTACATGATTTGGGAATTGATCAAAGGGAGAAAGTGATTTTTTACTCCGTAGAAGAACATTGCATATTTAAGCAAAATTATTTTAAAGAAACAAACACATTTTGTAGATGCAGACACATAAAGTTTAAATCGCGTTATTGCTCAAATCACGTCGTTTAACAAAACAATATAAAAATACTGTGACATTAATAACTGAAGTTTAATAAAATTAACAATGATTTAAAATCAAAATTTCTTGAAAGATAGACAAAGTTTTTACAGGAATGGCTGAAGCGCTTTACAGTCTGGTAGAAATTTACAAACGTTTCAGAGGTTCTTGCTGCCTCCATCATCAGTACGACTCAGGATCAGAAGACAGCCATCTTCGGACTCACCGCCATGAAAACCTCTGAAGATGTACGTCCACACTGCGTTATACCCCAGACGTTTAACATCGAAAGCGGGAAACATGTTTCGCTTACTTTATTATTTATTCACTTACTCGGTATTTTAATCAGTAAGCCACCAGGAGATTTAATGTTTATTAACATTTCCGTCATACACGCCGAGATGGGCCGTCATTTCTGTATTAGTCCGAAGACGGTGGTTCTGATTTGTGGTACACGCTATAGTATAGTCGTTCGTTCGTTCTCCTCAAGGCCTTTGCAATTGCTGTGTTGAACTCACCTTGAGTTCAAGTCTGCGTGTCTACATTGAAATCCACTAAATTGACGTAATTGTATGTCTGGTAATGTTTTGTCACTGAACCCACATGTTGGCAGTAGATCTGTTATTACACTACTGTCATTAAGACCTGCTGTCGGGCCCCTGTTGAAATTTCAACGAGAAGTCAAAGGAGTTATGTAATTTGTATAGGCACCATGTTTCCCGTTGAAAATACATTTAACATTAGCAGCTGGTTTCCTGGAATTCTGACCGTCTCATTTTCTGTGGTATTTGATCAGCTAGTTGCTAAATGCACAGATTACAGGATTTATAAGCTATACGACAATAAAAATGATTTAATTTTATAAAATTGCTCATTTCTGCACCAAGTGGTGACGTTTCTCGTCTATGAAGATATCGATTGTGGCCTTATAGGTTATTACCAACGTTTCGGAAGGACGTATCGCTTACATCTTCAGTGTTGAAATTAATGGAACGGTGGTATGAACATATTCCTCAGAGACATCACTCAGAAAACTTGGTGATGCAATAATCCAAAAGTTCTTTCTGAAATACACTGAAAAATTAGAAGCGTGGAGGAAGAAGAAGAAGAAGAATAGTTTGTCTCTGTACAGCGCACAGTCTGATTAATTAATTGGATTTTCTTCACATTCGGTTGCCAGTATCTGTCCTGAAGCGGTTGTGATACTTGTAGCGTTAACATGAAGAGACCTTACATTATGAGTTTCACGAATTTTACTTTTGAGACATCCACTGAGCAGGACATATGACCCGAAAACAAATACAAGACTTCCAGGACTCTTTTTTTCTGTACACGTGTAATAGCAGCGATGAGAAGACGACTCGTCTGATAAGTTGTGAGCAGTGGCAGGTCAGTCAGTGACGTCATTAGCTACGGACTGAGTTCAGTTCCTGGGAATCGTTCTCGTCACTGCCACATTGTCCGCACGGCAGCACTGTTGTCCGGGGATGAGCGGATGATGAACAGTCCAGAAATTAAGAACGTTCTGGACTTCTCCAACCATGACTCGCGTATCCTTCATGTTTTAGTGCATGAGAAGACTGATACGGCTTGTTTACTCTATGTATAATTACTTACTGTGGAGCTGGGCTGGCTCCACTCGGCACGATGAATGGCTGAGGACTGTGTGAAAGCGATTTGATTAATATTTTATGTATTTATTTATTCGTTTATTGTTTATTTAATGACGCTGTCACTATCTCAGACAATAGGAGAGTAGAATGATTGGTTGATTAGTGAAAAACAAATTGGAAATCATATGGAAAGAAGCGGTCGTGACCTATTTCAATATTATATCCTGGCATCTACTTGGAGAAACTTGAGAAAAACACGAATACTCTTAGTCAGGATAGCTTGTCTCCGAGTCGATAGAAGAATGCTAACAACGCGACCGGGACGTTCATTGTTACAGGCCGGGTGCTGGTGTCTTCTCCACCTCTTGAGAGCCAAAGCGGCCGAAGCGTCAGTCAACTCTTACTAGTGCCAATGTTAATATGCGTAGAGCTTTACCTCCTGTGCCCTTTGAACGCTTGAGGCTTGAAGATTTGTTTATTTTGCTCTGAAAAGTCTCGTGCATGATGACGAACGTTTCACACGTGCTTAATGCGATTATCGCCCTGATGATAGACGCAGTAAGCACCTCTTAGACGTGGGTCAATTTCTACCAGACCAGACGGCGCAGTGTCTTCAAATAAGACACCATGAGAGTCTGAATTCGCTACTTTATCTCTGTCGCAATGATTATTTATAGTCGTATTGATGCTAACCAAGTTCACTGGACCGCCTCGCACGCGTAGTCGTGAATTCCCGCGAACAGCTGACGTGTTCTTGGACTAGCGCGTACATTGGCCTCACTACACGCAAATCAGCCCCGGCCCGACGAAACGGCCTTGGGACGAAGTCTGCAAGCCCCCGTCTCCTCCACCGCGCCTTTCGCATTTTGTTCACAGTGGTGGAATGGTCGCCAGACGAGTTGACGGACTGGCTCTGTGTCTGTTAGCAACCCAACTTCAGAGTGACGGGAAGTTACCACTAACTCGCACACAACGGTCTCAAAAAGTTATTTGAATTAGTAACTTGTAAGACAGTTTAATCCCTTTCTTTAATTAAAATTTTGGTAATTTGGTTGTTCAAGAAATTGCGGAATGTCATAAAAGCCAAAATACATAACCGACGTCACAAATGAAGTCCTCAGGTTCTGTTCTGAAGCAGCCCATATTCTTACAATCATATCAAGAAAATACGCTTTTCTCTGGCATTGTCCTTACTGTACTACTGACACGTGCATGTGACACGTGCCTTTAGGCCTACATTATTATTCTCAAGTGCTTAATGTCCATCATCTTTCTTACATCAGGCAAACACAACGCGAATGTTATGGACACTGTTTAATGTACATTCCATGCACGCCTATGTAGTATTTCGGAATATGGATTTACTTTCTTTTTCTACTGCATCATCGGTCTTTGTCACACATATTTGGCGAATCACTACGCAAAGTTTTTTCGTTGTGTATTTTTCTCCAGTTGTTTAATACGTATGCAGTATTATTTCACATTTAGTATGCATAGTCTAAGAATTTTAGTTATATTTAAGAGCTCGAAATAATATTGTGATATTTGAAGTGCCAGATGGATAGAAAGAATTACGTTGGTTCCAATTTCATGCCTTATCATTTCTGTCATCAAGGTAGTTCTTATTGCAGGTAGAAGGGAATATCTGCGATTTCTAATTTTAAGTGAAGCCAAATCCGTCAACTAGCAATTGGACTTTGGATGGAAAAAACATGTTTCGTGTTTGCGATGTGCCGGGTTCGAATCTCTGCCTTGTGAGCAACTATCCTGAGACCTCGCATTTAATTCTAGAATTCCTCCGGCCAGATTCTAAGTCAGAAGACTGTTTTAAACCTTCAATCCGTCGGAAGGTCAAAGCTTCCCGAAACCCTTCAAAGGATCTCCAAGGGACACCATGCTAATAGAAGAGGCTCAAGTCCAGAAGGAATAGGTGTAAAGAAAAACACGAAAATGCAAATGTATTAGTTTCGTGGTTTTCCTCATAGTAGTCTTGACTACGGCAAACCGGAGCTTAAGCAGTGACGTCATGGAGAATTTGCTTTGCTGTCACATCGAATTTAAATCAGCCACAGTTTTCAGGGCTGTGAGGCCGTGTTTACTTGTGATTGCCCAATTTTTTTTTTGGAGGGGGACGTATCACTTTCATCTACAGAGTAACCTAAATCCACAACCTCATCCCCTTTCTTTCCAATGATACAGACTGATAGCCTATCAGGAGAGATCATGTTTATAAACCACCTAAAACTAACTGGTAACTATATGTACCACCTGCTTTAACAAGCCGTAAATATAAACGTTTCCTACACAGAGTTAATTTATGGGATTTGTAGGATAATTCTCAGAATAATAGCATAAACCAACTCATGTTTGCAATGGAGAAGTGGTTCGTTAAGTCAACGTAAGTACTGAATTTTTAAAAAATACTGAGACGAGCTTCGGCTTCAAAGGCAAAGAGACGTTATTTACTCTGCCTAAGCCAGCGATAAGCTGCTAATTTTCCAGAAGGGCCAGTTTAGGCCTGCGTCATGTGATAACATAATTTAGCGTTATATCAGCTCAGTGAATATAGTGACTGGTTACAAAACTGGATGACAGAGGATTTTTCCTCTAGCCTCTGCGTCCAGACCGGCTCTGGAGCCCACCCAGCCCACTATCCAATGGGTACCGGGGTCCTTTCCCGGGGGTAAAGCCGGCCGGGGCGTGATGCTGACCACTCACTCCCATCTAGTGCTGAGGTCAAGAATGAGTAGGAGCTATAGCCCTCTCCCCCCAAGCGCCTACATGGCGTATAGTGTGTCAGATTTACTTTTACGTTTTATCACATCAGACTGGGAAAGGGAAAAAAAAAGGTATCATCACATACAGCAAGTTTTAAAACAAATTGACACTCCAGTTAAAATGAGAACTGACGGCCAACCTGATCTTATTGCAATTAACTAACTAACTAACTAGACGGCTTAGGGAACCCGAAGGTTCATCACCGAATTCACCAAAGCCCTCCACCGGTCCCTGTCCTGGGCCAACAAAATCTAATCATCTTATTGCAATAATGGAATAAGTATCACGAACACCTAACAATACAATATCCGTCCCATTATACATTTTTGACAGTGATTTAGGGATGTAAATGGAAATGCTTCTAGTATGAAAAGTGTGTTTTATTGCTTTAAGGATACTATGGAAATATTATTAGAAAGTGTATAGTTTTGACTTCGTTACCGGATGTCACTCGCGGGCCACGTGTTGCGAACCATTCCTTGGGTTATATAGCGTCGAATATTAGGTTGAATTCAAATTGGGACGGATGAAAAAGGTAGCGATCCGGTGTCCCTAAATTTCGCTTCAAGGAAAAATCCCAATCAAGACAATTGGACTCCGGGCGGAGATTCGAACCCGGATACGGGTAGCTGAAGTGTAGTGGTGTGAAGAATATATGCGACTGCAAAGTCCGAGACTTTGAAATCTCAGGTTTCACGTGGCGTTAACACCCAGGCTTCCTTAAAACGATGAACCCTTTTCCAGAACCTGAAAGTTATCTCGTTCCAAATCACGATCAGAGTCACAGAATCGGCATGTGCATGCGAGCTGCTTTTTAGACGAGTCGTCCTTTCCAACACGTGTCGTTCGTCTTTCGTTTTTGTTATGTTTTCTTCTTACTACGAAACAGAAATTTCTATTTCAGCACCGTTCCGACTTAATGGTCTCTTTTCCAGTTACATTAATTTCGGCGAACAACGTTTATGGATAATATTTTCACCCAAAACACGCTATAGGACGCGCAAAAACTTTTTGTTTTGCAGTTACGTAAAAAATCACCAGAGTGCATGCGTTAAATACCAGAGAGCTATTATTTTCCCATGTCCCTTCTCCTCCTCCTCATCGTAAAGACAGGATGGGACCCGTTGTATCAAAACAAATAGCCAGGCGTATTCAAAGACTCTCGTAGGCTGTTTTTCCTATTATATCTTTATTGCACACTAGGATTGCTTTGGGGGGGGGCATCAACACGCCTATTCGCCATGAAGTTCCTTTAATGCAGATACAAATCTTGTAGTGTGAAATATATCTTAATTATATATTTACTTAGTCTTGCATTTGAATCTTGAAGGCTTATGCAATGTCTAAGATGTATAATTTATTTACCTTTTGATTTCTATTTTGTTTCACAGTAACTTGTAATGTCGTTTCTGTAAATCTTCATTTGTCAATGTTAATTAACATTTTTCATTCTAATAATTTATTTATCACGCCGATTCTGAAATGCAAGAATTTATCGAAAGACAAAGTGATTAAGAGTCTGTCCCTTTAAATATTTATCATATTTAAATGTAGATTATATATAATTCGTATAACAAAATGAGATTTATACTTTGTTGTGTACAAAGTTTTGTTAGATAACTGTATTTCGAAGATATCGATTGGATCGATAAATTCGCCCGACAGATTTTGTTTGGACGGATCTATACCAAATTTCATCAAGTCTGACGATGAGTTTCTGGGCTGAAACGTGAAGACTTGCAAACTCGACTAAGTACTTTCAAGGCCCTTCCAAATAGAATTAATATCAGCACACGGACAAAAAGGTGTTTTTAGTGCCTAGAGGAACTTATTGACAAATCCGGGAAAGGAACATGGATTAGAATCCCGGAAATTATTATAAATTATACTCATAAATCACTAATTTTAAGAAAATATAAAAATACAAAAATATTAGATGGGCATTCTAGCAAACGAAATAGTTTGTTCAATGTCCAATAACAGACACACGGACTTTCTTCCGCCTTCTAAATCTTAAATCACAGAAAAAGTGTAAGAGACAAATATTTTTAGTTTTATTTGACTGATCCATAAAATATAAATAAATCGGAGGTTGCAGAATTATGTATAGGACTCATAAAAACAAAATCACCAGAATCTGTCTTATGGACTGTGAAAGATGAAAATAAAATTCAACAAGACGTCAGTTTTGAAATTCTGCAATATATAGGCTAGCTATAAAAAGTGGGCCAAAATTGTTCGTTCTTTATGAGAGCCACTCTGTTTTTTTTTTAAAAAAAATGTAAATACGGCGAGAAAATAAAATGAATAAGAACTCGTGTTTATTTCAACTCAGTATTCCATAGAAGTAGTACGTCGTTAAATTTGTTCCAGTCACAAGACGCGCAAAAAAAAAATGCTGGCTGGAAATTTATCTTCCACATCGTCAGAGAAATGGATAAAAGAGTGCTAAAACATAAAGTTTTAAAACTTGCAATAGAAATTGGATGTCTCGTAATATATTTTAAAAATGTCATCCAAACAGTGTGTGAGAAAGAAGGTGTGTGGCGGAAATTATGTTATAATTAACAGATTCTTTTGGGGAGGAAGAAGATAAGAGAGATTAAAATTTTAATTAGCCACAGATAACCAAAATATGTTCGGTAGAAATCAATACATTATTTAATGTTTTAGCCACAGCTCGTCAAAAATGTGTATGTGCCACTTATCTTCTGAATTACATGCCAACGGCAGAAACAAAACAAAGCTTATATTCATAAACACAGGCATATTTCCTGGTATCTGGTAAAAGGTGAATAAATGGGTGAAGTTCCGTTTTCATGTTCTGATGTACCAAAAGAAAATTAAACCGAGAAACAACTCTATGTAGGAACATGGGAAAGACAGACTTCAAGACAAGTAGAACACGCTGAAACAAAACATTGTGACACAGTTTACTTGAGGAAACGCGTGTAACTGGAATTGGCGCATGTAATTCCCTATTGTCCGTCCGTCACCCCCTTTTGAGGCTTTTCCACGTGCGGAAATATAAAACTTAGTATAAACCTGCACTTTCAAAGTACTTTTATTTAACTCCCTTCTCTGCC
>NW_019059825.1:223144-280008 GCF_000696155.1 Zootermopsis nevadensis
GTTTCTCCGTGGCATCCCAACAATTACTCCATTCACACACAGAAGAAGGCAATGGCAAACCACTTCTGATCATCTCTGCCAAGAATGTATATATGTATGAGCAGGTCCCTGACAACCTGAAGAGGTTGGAAGGATCCTGTTCATAATATATGGACATGTCGTCAGACAGAACACTACAAATAAAAAAAAGATGGGCAGTTAGGATCTGCTGTCCTTTCTCTTAGTTTTCGCAAGCAGAATGCGTAATTATTTTTGTGATAATGTTTGTCTGGACGTACCGATTTCAAATTTCGGCTGGATTCTGGAAGTGAAAGTGTCTTTGTTGGATCTTTCACTTATTCCTCAGTTACTAAAAGCAGAGTACAGAGAAAGTTACCTTAGTGGTAACAGGTTCGAATACCGATCGTAATCGTCCGTGTGAATTAAAATGTTATCTCATTTTCTGAAAAATATGTCTGGACAGCTGATGAAGCTTCGACATGCTCCAGGGTCTTCTTGTCAGACTCGTATAACTTTCTTGTTGAACAGTAACGAATGTCATAACGACACTAGAAGTTATTCCTTATTCATTAGCGAACAGAATGCTACAGAGCCACAAGGCCTATAAGAGGTAATAGAACCCAATATTTATGGTGTTCTTCACGCTGTAGCGTGATCGAAGGACACTTCATGGGCCTGCCCATCACTGTCAGTTGTCGCGAATTACAGGCCAGGAATTGGACCAACCTAAGGACTTCCCTAAAGGGCGAAAGGGAACCCAGGTATTTACACTATTTTGAGGCTTACTCCCCATAACTTTGACCAACCTGGGGCCTTCCTCACTCTGGAACGGAAACCTTTGGGCTTCTGCCTTCTCAGACTACACTACCCAGACCTCGGGGAGACTAGGACAGCCCCCGAGAGGCTCAGCTACTACTTGGACTACGCTCTCCCCCTCCGAGAAAGTATAAGGTAATGACCATCACTCTTTGTCTTAGGTGTTTACTTAACCCCTGGGTCTTTAACATCCCTAGCACTTAGGTCCCTGCATTTGCTGTTCCAAGGACTTTGCCCCACCGGTCCTAGACACCCCTGCGTTTCCATCATCCTGGTTGCAACATTGTGAACCGAGATCATTGTTGCAAGAATGCGAATGGAGGTCATTTTTATGTGATTATTGCAGCATTGACCTGGGATTACATTATTTCAACAGTAATTTTGGATATCATTTTCTTGCTTGCCCTGCTGACGTAATCTCCAGTGATGGGACTCGAAGAACACGTTTAAAATTTTGGTGTACTCAAAACCTTCCCAGTTAGGTTTCGTTAGCAAACGTGTTAAGCGTTTGTAATCAGAATCAGAAAAGTAGGCATTATAAATTCCTCACATCGGCCTAACTTCTAATACAATAAATTATTTGTACTTGAGAAAGGGTTGCTCTTTGTTTGATTAAAGTTCCCCGTAACAATAAGTTCTGGCTAACTAAAAGATTTTAAAAGTATCTAGCCTATTCACGGAGCCTTATGGTCAGATTCACTTTATACGAGTTTAACAAACAAACAAACAAACACAAAACGTACTGTAACAGACACGCTCACACGTGCGCCTCAGGTGGACCATTTAAATTTTCCAGGCTTCTAAGTCTTTTGCGTCAGTGCGCAGAGCTGGTTCCAGTCTATTTGCAATTATCAGGCCTTCTAGATAATTCTTTGATGACCTCCAGACGGTCTTTTGTTTTATTGCTGACAGCTCACACAAAGCGTTCCTGTTCGATTCCCAGTGACACCGCCACCCATGCGTGAAGCGGTCCGATGTGTTGAGCGGAAGAGTGGAACATGTGCACACACGCACATTGCTAGAGCTCTCGAAACTTCGGTCTTTTAAATGAAGAAAATATCGATTCATAAAATATGTAAAAATGCTAACAGGAATGGGTTCAGTTCGTCTCACTGTCTGCCAACATAAAACACTGTAAAACTGTTGAACTGAGAGGCAACCATATAATTTGTTGGGCCAATTTCGTATTTGTTCTTATCCGTTTGATAGCACATAACCTTGTTGCCCGTCTCTATAAGAAATTAATTTCAGTTCCACTAGAGTTACACGTGCAAAGCTTCGTACAGGCTAGGAGTGTGTGACGTAATACAGTGGCCAAGATATCACTAAGACTACAACTTTGGCACGAGGTAAATATTTAACAAAATACAAGGTTAAATGAATTATAAATTTGTGCAGTGTGGCCATGCCAGGGTCAGTGAGGTAGGTCTGCGTAAAATAAATTGTTTTTTTAAGTGAAAATATAAGGCGATTAAAATATTTATTTATCAACCAATAAATGTCTGTTGTCCTGCAGTAAATGTAGGTAGTAAAAACGTATAAATATATGAACACCACAAAAATATGCAGAACAGTTATGATAGAGAGCTTAACTGTGAGTCATGAATCGTTTAAAAATAATTGACAACGTAATTCAAAAAAACATTAACATAAAACAAAATTGAGATATGATTTTGAATTGATGAGCAAAAGATCTCACTTTTTATTGCAGGGGTCAGGTAATTTATTTTTATCGTCTTGTTCGATTTCCAGAAAACTGACTGTAGACGAAAAATAACCAACTGATTAACTCCACTGACCAATGTTCTTCTTGACGTTCAGCTTATGAAAAATTTCCCCGCCATTTGTGGGAACAAAACGTTCATTAACGTGCTCACAAGAGACCGCATGTCTCTGTTTCAACCGCTTCCTGCCACCCTATTTCTATAATTCATTTTAATATATCTCACCTTCGCCTATGTCTTCCGAGTGGTCTCTTCCTTCCAGGTTTTCCAATCAAAATTCTGTATGCATTTCTCATGTATCTCGTGAGCTCTACATGCTCAACGAATCTTACCCTCCTCTATTTGATCATCTTAATGAAGCCTCGTTTAATTTTATCTCTCATGGGTCCAAATATTTTCATTAAAATTATACTCAGTCACAATTTCCAAGGCCCTCTGTAACATTTCATAAGATCCTTTTCATAGTGTGGATTTGTTGGTCTCCAGCCCAGCCGCCGAGCTGCAGAACCACCCCTTGTCCATTGTCTGTGGCTGCTTATTAAATATTTTCACACATACTCTCAGTACCTTGAGACCTTACCTTCGGTCCCCAGTCTGAGAACGAGCCATGTCGTGGCAACAGTTGATACGTCAAGATTGAAGCGGTACATAAATGTTGTATGACGTCTAACTTCGTTTGCGCGGTTGGCATCGGCGAGAAATTGACTGACAAGCGGCCACCAAAGTTGCTAATTTGTATATATCTTTTTGGGACACCCTGTGCAAGGCAATTAATTTCTATAATTTAAAGTAGTATTATGGATATTTCGCGAAAACTGTTCAATTTAAGTTTCTGTAATGCGTAGGATTATGAATGTGTTTGTAAACTAAATTGTGCTTGAAATAAGTTTTTGTTCGCTAAAATTATAAATACTACCTGAAATTTGAGGTTAGGTTTGAAAACGTCTAGATGATGGAATTCTGTACTAATCGAAAGTACAAAAATTACATGTAATTAATATTAAGTCAGTTTAAAATTTCATATTCACTTCAAAGAGTGTCTGTATCAGAGATAGAGAATCTTGGGCCTGCTTTTTCAAACGCATTTTTTAATCTTTGAAGAAATGTATCGGTTAACACAGTTTACTTAAGTCTAAATTAGAAATATGTTACTTAGCTATAATTACTTTTTGTTTGTGAAAGTATGCAATCTTGTAGGGCTCTGAAAAGGCCAGCGCTATCGGCGTTAATTATAATCTCATTTTCCTCATATCCTGTACCAACATGCGCGCGTGTGTGTGGGAGTAAGAATACCTATACAGTTTAATTCCGCTTAATTGGGACACATCGGGACTAGAACACTTTGGCCCAATTAAGCGGCTGCCCCAATTATGCGAAGTTTCACGTAAATAGTTAAAAAAGGTTTTTTCTTTAAGATTTGTCCCAAATAAACGCCTGCCCCGATTAACCGATGGCCTAATTAACCAGAATCTACTGTATTTAATAATTTATAATATATGCGGTATAGTATATTTACAAAGAAATATAACACAACGAAATTTAGTTTAGGCCTAACATGTAATAATATTTAACAGAGTACAATAAATGCAAGATAATATAGGCCGGTTTATAACCATGATTATTCGCCTTAATTTACGTGCCAATCTCACTATTAAACAGATTCCTCAGTCCTTATTTCTAGTTTATTTTGCGTTCATAAAATTATCACATATAGATTTGATTATGTCAGTCCGTCTTTCCGAATGTTTCAACTCGATAACGACTCTACTGGTTCAAGTAACTTCAGCTACGAACGTTTTACCACTAGAGACCACCTGTCTCGTATTTTTCAATTAACTACAATTGGCAATAACAGCATAGCGTACGCGCAAACTTCTGAGATGTAAGATTACATGAAGTCTAGTAAAAGTAAAAGTCCAGCGTAATTTCTATCGTAATAAGACCTATAGACTAATATAATATCATTATAATTCTGTTCGTGATTGTTTTTTGGAACATTTTTGTGCCAGACACAATTTCAACGTGATTACTTGATTCGTCATTCTATTCCGATAGCCTTTTGTCTTTTATCAAAATGATGATGAGACGAACTGGAAAGGAACCTCTTTTATTTTTTAGAAACTACGAAAAATACCGGTTAGTATAGGCAGTCACGTGACTGAGATTCGAACTCAGTAGCTCTCAAATTCAGAGAAAGGTCTGTACCACTGACCCGTTCGTGTCTTCATAAATTCTCTTTGAAAGAAACTGACAGCCTTGATTTGTTGCTGTCCATAAAATGTGTCATTTTGTCTATAAAAATGTTAATTCTCTGTGTAATAATATTATTTCTTGAAACACCTTTGATACTTGTAGGATTTTAGGTTTTCGAGTCTGAAGATGGCTGTCTTCACCTTTGATACTTACGGACAAGGCCAAGAGATGAGACGCGATTCATTTGTTTATGTCTACAAATTGTATCGACTAATAAAGTATTCGACTCGTGCGCCATCTTCATTTTGTTTTCACTGTATCCGAAACACTTACTAACTCCAGTTATCTTTATCTGCTCCTTCAAAGAACGCTAAGATCTTGTGAACGTACGTAGTGATTCGGTAAAAGCAGGCTACGAATTAAAACAGCGACAATTACAGAGTCCTTCTGCTTTCATCTTCTTCCAGCAGAAATGGAGATTGATAAATTTAGATTTGTCTTTGGTGCAGTTATAATGTACTTAACAAAGATCCGGCCCAGGATTAAAATAAGGTAATGATGAATATCGGTACATTTTATTATTATTTTGAAATTAATATGTTATTGTTTCGTCAGCTGTTTCAAATTAAATTTTTTTTTCGACTTATTACTTTGCAAGTATGTCAGTCGTGGCCTGTCTGTGAAAGAGATGACAACGGATTGGTAAAGAAAGTAAGTTAGGACTACTGGACTCGCAGCTTCGAATCTCGTTTGTGTCATTTAGGTCTGACAATGTTCACTGTGTTGTCATGTGTTCGAAGGTTCTTATATTTCGTCCGACGAATCTCGCACCTTGTGTTGTTATGGAAACAGTGCATCTTTGTAGTGAGTGAGTGTTGAGGAAGATTAAAAAAATTGAAATTAAATATTAAAATACGAAAAGACGCAGTTAAATTATAAAATTCTCTGTACAGACTTGTAAATTTTTGTTACATATCCTCGTAAGTACTGGGAGGATATAGAAAGAAAAAGGCCTACCTTATTATGGCAAATCTTAAGAAATGACGTCGTGGGGCATTGGTTCGATTACCTGCGTCTAGCGATGTCCCAGTGAAATTAATATTGCCCTACGACTGAAGTTAGCCTATAACGAACCCATCTGTTGCAGACTGAAATTTCGTTTTATTCTTTCGTCATGTTCAGACCCTGTAAGTCTTAGGTCACTTTGAAACATAACTCAATGCACGGTCTTCTGTACAAAACGGAAAGACTAATATTACTGGCTTGGTAGAGAAAGGTGTTTATGAAATGTTGAAATGTTTCAGGAATTGCAAAAAAAATGTTTTGGTTTTCATTTTGATCCAGCAAACATATTCGGACATTTTGGTATCAAAAAATAACGCGAATCCGGTTAGTCCACGGAGATCCTTACAAACACTTGAATTATTCATTTGTTTCCTGTTTAGCGGAGCTGAGTAGCAAACTTCAGTTTGATTGGTCGTCGTTCGTTGTATATGCGATTGCAGTCTTATGATACGTATTTTCTATGTCGTAATATATATTTTGTGCTAATTCTTTATCAGCAAATACTTGTTCTCTCTACTTTCTTTAGATAAACATGAAGTCATAAATTCTCGAGAACATTACAAATAGGAGATAAACGAACAAGGGTGTAGTTCCTGGGGCAAGCAGTTGGCGCATGAATCTTTAATGTTATAAACCTGGTCTGCTTATACTGCATATGACAGCCTGAGTATTTCTCTAGGCGTCTTTTGCTTTGATGAGAATTTTCAAAGTGGTTCTCCGCCAAATCCGACTAATTTAACTTAAAATAATTGCATGTAAATACAGTTTCAGAATGTCTACAGATAAAAGCGATGCCCATTCTGTCCAAGCAATAACACGTACCGTAGGGCAATGTGTACGATCAAGTCTTATATCATACATAACCTTTCAAAATGCCTATTACTTCTGTTATATGTTGCATTAATTAATTACCTATCCTGATCTTCAGTGTTTTGGATATATAAAACAATAATTTTGCCGATTGTCTTCTATGTTTGTGAAACATGGTCTCTTACTTTGAATTTTACGGGTGACCTAGCTTGGCGACGATAGTGAAATCTAGGAGGCTGCGATGGGCTGGACATGTAGTACGCATGGGGTCTCAAGGGGTGCATACAGGATTTTGGTAGGGAATCCTTCTGGAAAACGACCACTGGTCAGACCAAGAAGGAGATGGGAGGATAACATCAAGATGGATCTTAGGGAGGTGGGCTGTGAGGATGGCAAATGGATGAAGTTGACTCAGGATCGTGGGCTTTGGTGTTGTCGGTGTTGAACCTGCGAGGGAGTTAGTTATTTAATCATTAATTAAATTCGAAATCGTCGCGGGACGTTTTTATTTGAATACCTAGATGAAAATGGGAGGATAATATTAAAATTGATTTTATATAAATGAATCGTGACAGTATGAATTATATTGAAATGATAAAGGCTAGGATCCCATGGATGCGTGTTTTGAATATGATAATACATTTTACATTTCCAAAAAACCAAGGAAATTCTTGATCAGAGGAATTACTACGAACTGCTGAAGATAAACGTCTACCATGAATTGTTTTAAGTACGAATTGTCATATAGGGCTCAGATTTCTTATGTTTTTTAAAAAATTCGTGAGCAAATAGGGTAATTGAAGGGAATATGGCCATGCTAAACTTTTTCGTTTTCTTTCGTCATATTAAAAAGTTTTTAAAGCAAACGCAAAAAGTCCACCCACCACAGAACTCATTTAGCTACACTGAAAATGTTATAACCCTTGTATTTTGTCATGAGAGCCTCAGAAGAAACATTTTTAATGATTTTCTTTTCACAGTTTTTAACTACACAATTCAGATAATATGGCCAAAGAAATGTTTCTTTTGCAAAATATGTAAATTCAAATACAGCCCAAATGAAAAGTAGACATAAAGTTATTAAGGTTTATTTTACGTTTATAACCTGAAAGAAGCAAAAATAAAATTATTATTTTTAATTTAAAATGAAGTGACTAAACTTTGTTATAGAAATAAGAAACTTAAATTCGACGATCAAAATCCGTTCAGGCTTATCCATGATATGTAATTGCATCAGTAATTCATTTTGTTTATCAAATTAATCTTTGAGGATGAATCGGTTTGTTTTTTGGCATGGTTTGTCACATAATCTGCACTTGATATATTTCCTTTGTGTCTGCCAAAATGAGATTAACAAAGAATGACATAAAATGCAGTTACAGTATACAATTATATACAATAGTACACACATATCTATTTTGATTCAGTTCTAAGCAAAGTAATACTATTTCTGTTTATGAAGATTGATTACACTTTTGCTTATATTCTGCAAGATAAATGGGTGTCGTTTGCTCTCTCTTCTTGACACTTAAGGCGTCAGACAACACGCAGTACCGCAAAGCTGGCGGCTGTCTCGCAAAACACGAGATGACCGATGTTTGTGACCAAATAGCGCTGATTATGTAGATTACGTGTTTCGGCCAAATGCGGCCATCTTGAGGTTTTATATGTCTGTGAGGTTATTACACTCTTGTTAAAAACCAAGATTTATTTTCAGTCTTGTTTTTGTCCAAAAACTGTTCTTTCAACTTTGTTAATTTGAAGAAATCGAACTTTTAAAACTTTAGTGACACGGTTAGATGAGACTTGGTGTGATGGTGTTTAATCTGTGTTCAGTCGCGTGTTCATGTTAGGTTTCAATGCACTGCAGTGCCTTCGCGGACACGTCAAACCTAAAGATGCGGTCGGAACTGATAAGAAATTTTCTCATGCAGATAAAGCCATTGCCACAGAAGCTAGCCATCAGCTAAACCTGGTTTAAGTCTCTTCGTCCGTCTTGATAAGATAGGACATTCTTCTTGATGGTCTGTTGACATCTTATGTATGTTTTCTCTCTCCTAAGTTGACTGTATCAACATTTCAGGCCAAAATTTTCTGTTCGTATACTGCGAGTATATCTCATTTTCCCTGACATGAATATTAATTTTAAACAAAAGATGACGGCACACCTGGCCGTCCCTTAAAAAGAATGTTGAGTCTAGTTTTCTCCGTCTATTACGATTTATTTGATGCAGTGGAGTTGGACAGAAGTCAGTATAGAGCCTATATTTACGTTCGTTATTTTGCGTATGTCAGATTTGAATATGGTGCACGTTCTAGTAGAATTATTCAAGAGTTTTGACAGGATAATCTGCACCTTAATATATAACAATTCCCTACTGCACTTAATATATTGTTAATTGTGTGTCTTGATTGATTTGGGTTCGTTGTGGTACTTCATAGACAGAAACCTTGTTTTATTTAACCTGAGCGTAAATTCATGTACAAATGAAATTGGTGATCTTTCAGTACCTAAGAAGTGTCCCATGTGTTTCGTTCTGATCAGCTCGTGCAGATGTGTGGCTTCCGGCTGTGTACATTCCCTGGTAAATAATAGCCATCTTGAGCCATGGTAATAGTCTAATTGGTTAAGTTCGTCTTAAAGGGTTTAGGGCTGGTCTTGCATAGGCCTACTTTAAAGGGAAAGGGAAAAGACTTGAAGAATTTTTTTGCAAAACAATTTAAGAAACACGTTAAAGCAGTAACTTCAAAAGTGTACTGAAAGTAATACAGTTGCTAGTTGCTTCACTGTTGACTGAAAAATTTGGACGTAAATAAAAGCGACGTGTCTTACTAGTTTTAAATGTTGCGTTTCACGTAAATAAGATATTAGGCCTACACTTCATTCAGTTGTTTGGTATTTTAATTTTATTCACTTAAATTTAAATAAAAGAGTAGATTAACTATAATATTCGTGTTTTAATGTATGACAGTTCAGCTGCTCAAGAAATCCCTATCTTTTTTTCCTTTTTTTTTGGTCAGAAAATCTCACCATTCGAATCAGATCCATCATCTATACAATTTTATTATTGTTTTCCCATCTTCCAGTTGGCTTTTATCCTTGAGATTTTCCTACTAACATCTTGTTCTTATTTCTTTCATCAATAGCCCATCTCATCCGCCTACTCAAAAAAATTTGTTCTTTATTTTTCTTTCACCTGTCATGAAAATTAGGTTTACCACGTAAGGTATAGTGTTAACAGACAAGTTCCATAAAAATTTTCACAAGTGTCTTCTCGTATCGAAACGTATTTGTAACGCATTAGATTCTTCTCAAAACATTTACGTCGGTGTCAGCAGACGTCTTGAAACGTCACCATAATTTTTCACGTCGGATAAAAATGATTTATCAGTTATTGTTCAATTTGTCTGTTCTCAAACAGAATTTTCAGTTGTAGGCCTTGTGTTGAGGGTCATTATTAAGATTTACCGATAAACTACAATTATGGCTGAAACTGACTTGGAGGCCTATAGGCCTAATGTATATTTCATGTAAGCGTGTATCCTTAAAAAGAAAAAGTAATTGATCCGGAAGTGTTACAAGAAATGTAGTTATCGGATAAATATCTTGATTGTTAAGACAGATAAGAAATTGAAGTCTGTAATAATGTTCACTTCAAGTCATCGTCTTTTGACCGGTAACTGAAATAAACAATTTTTATAGAATAATTTAGACTGTTCTTAAAACAAGTTACATTTTCAATTTACGTCAATACGAGTAAACAGGTTGAATAAATACAGCCTATTACGTTTTGTATGCATAGGAGTGGTATAAGATCAAAATAGACGTACTATTGTGCAAGAAGTACACATTGTCATGTTAACTATCATTCTAAATTACTTCTTATTTTCAGTAATATGCTTCTTGAAATGTCTGACAATCTGAATACTTATAGACATTTGTCTCCAGGTGTCCTGATTTGAGCTCCTTGTTTTTAGGGTTTTGGATGTACGTCATCGTGTTTGGTGTCCCTCGAAATATTGTTACTTAAACTAACGGAATTTATTTTTTAAACTGTCATCTGCAGATTCCTTTCGTGTGTCCTTACTTTTATCCATACTTAATTCCATGTAGCCAGTCACTTCTTAGACAAAATTTCGATTGTTAGTCGGAGTCGCTACTGAGAAATAAGTTATAAGGCTATTTAATTAATAAGTTCATTATGTGTAAATGATCTGTCTTCAAAATTTGTTAAACTGATCAAGATATTCTCTCTTGTCATGGAACTCTAATTTCATCACCGTTGTCACAAAAGCTTCCCACTGGACACTATTATGACCCAGCTCAATTAATTTCTCCTTTCATCTTTTCGTAAGATATGTAAGATTACATGAAGTCTTCCCTTAAATGTATACAACCCAGATTTCGTGTAAATTTTTAAACAAAGCCTAAGGAGGTTATTAAACATTCTTATTACGAGCCGCCTTCAGAACTACTAAATTTTTCGTAAATTGCTAAAAGTACTATCACGTATAGGTACACTATACTGCTAGTAGGCTAGTCAAATCAAAATTGATGTTTAGACTGGAAAAAAGATTGTCTGAATGCTAATCAGTGCTCTTTCTATGATCTAACTCCAATTAAATACTTTTAACTGAAGCATCAATACGAACAAACAAGTATTCCTCTTAGGCTGTGTTTCAAAGACGGGAATACAAAGGGAAATTGAGTTATAATTTACTAAAACTTAGGCTTGTGAAAAATTTGATGGAACTTGTCTGTTGAAACTACACTATAATTAAAAATTAAATTAGAGTTACATTAATGTGTTGTAGATATAAATTTAAATACAGACCCGAGTTATCAAATGGAAATTTAATTTAATTTCACAGGAGAACTGGGAGAAATTTTAGCATAGCAAATTCATGTTTAAAATATTTAGGCTTTTAATTAGATAAAAGGATGCAAATAAGACGGTCAGTTACTTATTATTTTTATTCAAGCGTCTCGCGTCACTATCATGCAATGTGCAATCTAAAGCACGTAAAAGGATAGTCTACTTTTTTAACCAACAAAAGAAGAAGTCTAGACAAATTTTAGCAAGTATTTTTTGTTTTCTACAGTTCAAATATTCTTCTTCTTCTTTAAATCACAACTAAACTTCTTGATAATATTAATCACGATAATAGTGACTCAATTAAAGTCCTATAACATTTATAAAAGTAGATATCCCATGCTAAACTGTGCTGATTTAACTTTGCACGGGGTGATTATAACTTAAAACTTCGTATCCAGTACATATTAACATTATTAATAGATTCTCTACGTATTTCTTCAAATTAAGTGTTTGTGGTATTCTGGTAATTTATCCAAAGATGCACTTAGAATTGGAGGCTGACGTACTTAAACGTATTTAAATTCAATGGCATGTTTAAGACAGGGTAAGAGAGCTGATAAAAATTAAAAGGAGACTTAAGTAATTAAAAGCCAAATAAGTAAAATTAAATTGGATTGAATTTTATTGTCAAGTGAAATTTTTCGAAAAGTGTAGCTTTTAAAACAGAGCTGCAATCCATCGAAAAGTGGCATTACAGAAACTGTAAAAAAATATTCTTTGCTACTTTATAATCAACTACAAGGGAATTGTTTGTTCATGTGTTGAATCTCATTTTGGACACACTTTATTTAGTATAAGACTACAAGTTCTCAATATAACAAACGAAATATATTTGAAACATTACCTTAACAAACTTTGTTTTAAAACCATAGACCTATATTACAGTGTATTTTTAAATTAACTAATTGGTTGTTTGTTGAGCATGTATTCTTCAACAGTCATCTTTGTAATGTGAGTTCCATCAATAAAGTAACTTCCAGTAAACCACACAGTTTATAGTTTCATGTGACTCTCACAAAACTATGGCAGAAAGATTTATCATTCTTGGAAGTCATAACTGTGACTGACATCTTCATAATTTTCATTCGTGATACTTGAGAAAAATAACGGAAAAAATAAATCTTTTAAAAAGGAAGCCTGTGGTGAGATGTAGAAAGGAGCAGGAACCCGTAATCCTTTGAATCACGTTGTACAACTGGTAGGCCTAAAAACAAGACGTCACAGAACAGCTGTAGTCACTGTGCATGTAGGCCTAACATATGTGTGAACAGTTTTGAACCCAGTACTTCTCAGATAGAAGGTATTTATGGATTTATATTTGCATTAAGATGGGAAACTGTTATTTTTATTTATATTATCAATATTTCTAAATATACCGATGCATAAACAAATTAAGAATGATGAAAACTACGAAAACGTAGTCATACAACCAGAGTAATAGACTGTAATCGCAAATGGTTTTTGTAGTTGGCCTAAATAAGCTCTCCTCTAGCTTGAATTTTAAGTCTTACTACTATTGCAAATATGCTTTCCACAGGATACACAGTCCTGTACTTTGTAGGCCTAAAATAGATAGTCAGCAACGTATCATTAAGGTTATGTTCATCATTTTAAGACAGATGGCGAAGAGAAAATTAACGCGGAATGTCTGACAAAACTACGATGCATGATCGAATTTATTTAACTCATTGTATTTAGGCCTAAGCTGAGAATAGAGAAAACTGGCGAGCTCTTTTTGGTCAGAGCAATGGACCTGTCGTCAGACAGAACACTGAAGAATAATATAGGCCTACCTCTCGTACTACACTCGTCTTAACAATTTTTACGGGATGAAGCATAGCTCGAGCTTCCGAGCTACAGGCGTATGGTTTATAGGCCTAATTGTTTCCAACCACTTGTTGTATTCCTAGGCCTTCGTAGCAACTAGTCAACCATCTATCATCAACTGCTTCGCTACAATAATCACAAAATACGATTTCTAGTTCGAATTTTTATTGTTATTAGGTCTACTGGATTTGTTTTCAGGATTTCTGATCGTACTTTCTTCCAAAAATGATCACCACACAACACAAGACCAAATGGTGATTACGATAAAAGGAAAAAGTTTGTACCCAGGACAATGTTACATAAACAAGAAAATAAGCCTCGGATACGCCCTTTAAAAATTGGACAAATTTCCTAACACGTTTTGCCACGACCACATTCCTGTTTTGTCATAACCCACCTCACACTACTGGTGATGTTTAAAACAGATTTGATTTGCAACATATTTTCGTCTCAAGAATTCAACGTCTTATTGAAAATAAGGGCATGATGACTGTAGACCGTCACCTTATAAACATTCAAGAATTTTCCTTCGTCAGATCGTGCCGTGGAATGAGAGTAAACAGTGTGCTAGATTCTGCCTGCTGAGAAACTAGGTATGTAGAGCTTACCAGGGCTGCGAAGGTCATTTCATCAAGACTGTATTGTTTCGCATATAAGGTTTATCTTGGAACAAGATGGACGTTAGCAGGATGCTTCCAGACACTTTAATTAATTGTGTGTATCTTGTCACATATATCCGAATAAGCTTAATGATTAAATTTGACTGTTATTTAATACAAACAGATCTTCTCAGAGACGGCCATTACGATTGAATCTTCGAACTGACCAATGAGATTAGATGCACAAGTTTGAATTACAGAATTGGGCGTGCACACTCAAGGTGGTGCCATGCTTAGCCGCGCCAATGAGAGATGGTGGTCTTCCACAGCTACGCCCATTGAATCAGCAGCCAAACAGCACATCCCTGCCATCTTTCATCAAGTAGACAAAACATCAATAGAGATATAATGCTGTGATGTCATTTTTGTGTAGTTTCTTTTTATGTGTTTAATTCAAACCACAAACGTTTATTTAAATGAACATTGCCTAGCATTGTTAAACGCTAGGAACTATTTTTTACGACGAATCAACATGACTGAAGGCTTTCCAAAGCAAAGATTTGGTGGTCTTCTGTAGCTATTTTCGAATGTTTCATTTTTGAAATGTTTTGTTGTGCAATTGCCTCGACTTCATTTCGACCGTGACCAAGAACCAAATCCCTTTTCAGGTATTTGCTCGCTGTGATTATAAAGCATGGTCTTTTGCTGTGATTTTAGTTGGTCATGGATGAGACTGGGAATGGACGTAGCGTAAAAACGTCGAAGATCTGCAGTCCTTTTAGGCATAGATGGGAGAATAGTATTAAAATGATTCTTAAAGAAATATAATGTGAGAGGATGAACTGGATTCATCTGAATCAAGACAGGATCCAATGACACGATAATAAACTTTTGGTTCCATAAAATACGAGGAATTTTGCAATAGGCCTATATGCCAAACGCGAAACAGCTGTGCGTATCTGTTAAATTTAATGAGCAACTTTTTGATGAAAAATATTGAGGATTCTTCTATATCTTTAATGGCAGAAAATAGGTCTACAGTAAGATTGACCCAACTAAACAACTTTACATTTAGTCTTGAATGCGTTCTACAGTTATTTCGACTTGAATTTTATTAAATCCTTGCACGAAATTTTATAGTCTGAAATAATGGACAAATCTGTATTCTATATTTTGTGTGTCTTCTTCATGGTACGTACTGTTTTTGATAAGAAAATATTCCACAGCATATTTGCCTGCTTGTATGTAACACGCGGTGCATTTATTTCGTACGTGTTGCATAACCCACATATTGTGTCTCGTAGCCTGTCGTCATTAGTTTTACTCTGGTCAGCACGCAGTTTCAGAATTTATATATAAATTTTAGTGAAAGTGGACATTTTACTCAAAAATAAATGTGACCGTTTCCTGTCGATAATGCTTAGTGACGTACAGGAAAAGTTTCACGAATTTTTAATGAAAAGAAATTATTTTTAACCTGTGGGTCGCAACCCTAAACAGGGTCTCCAAGGATTTCGATAAAATCTGAATAGGCATATTATTTGTTGAGACTATCAGACCAGACAGTGGTCCTTAACTTGAGCCAAGTGAATCAAGATATTCGTTTTAATATTATCTTCTCTTTTTCATTCAGATATCCCCGCTTTAGGCTTAAAACCAACGTTCTGTGCACATTTTCCCGTCTCCGCGCTCCGCATTCTAAGCCCATTTCATTGATCTAACTAGAAATTATGCAGAATAGGCTAGAAATTGTGCGTCTCCTTAAGCACATTTTTCAAGCTTCTTGTCATTTTATCCATCCAAAAGCACCACTTTCTCAAACACCTTCAATTTGTGTTCTACCCTTAATGTGTGAACTCAGGTTTCACACCCATACAATATAAAATGTGAAATTATACATTTTTATAGTCTATATTTTAATGTCGGTGTCCGCAGTGGCCGCGCGGTCACTGGGATCGTGGGTTCGAATCCCACTCAAGCTATGGATGTTTGTCCGCGTTTCTCTGTGTTATGCTGTCCTGTGTACAGGTAGAGGCCTCGCGACGGGCTGATCCCCCGTCCAAGGAGTCCTACCGAATGTCTATAGATCAAGCCAACGAAAGTAGTGGAACTACAGTGCTCAGGAACTTGAAGAACGGGTCGTTTCCAGTATATTTTAATGTCTTTGTTTTTCAGTACCAGACTGGAAGAAAAACGATTCTGGTCTGCATTGCAGCAAATATTTTCCGAATTAGTTTGATAGTGACAACCTTGTGAACGCTGTTCTGATTTGTTACTGCCTTTCCCAGTTAAATCCTTTTTTTAAAATCTGATGCTATTTAGAACATTTATTAGCTACCTTTCTATCGGCTAATGACCTTGGTCTGTTGTTTGGTGACGAGTTTACCTCTAACAAACTGTGTTCTTATTTATTTTATTTACGTATTCGATTAACGTCATAACATCAGAACGGGAACACGAAAAACTTATGTGTCACATGTCATCCCATTCCGTCTTTGTTTCCTAGAATCTTCCTCGTGACACATTCGAAAGAAAGGCTGAAAACCAATGGTGATAAAGCGTATCTTTCAGACGATTCAGAACAGAAAAAGAGGGACACAAATATTAATCTATATGTAATCTAATATACGGTATCTTTGAAATACATTTTAACCAGACTGTCTAAATTCACTGGTACACCAGACTCAATGAGAATATTGTAATTCCATTATAACTGGAATAAAAATTAGCCCTATCTATTGGGCCCAACGGAGTAGGTACCTGAAGACGGAGATAGAGCCCCATCTCCGAAACGTCGTTTTTCTATTTTATTATTTTACTAGACGATGGAAAATATCCAAGGAAATTTTTATTCTAATAACTCACCGTCGTCACGAACTTTTAGATCCATTATAACTCATCATACGCTTTCTTGATGTGTATAAATAGTTTATGTACAGTCCCATTTTACAGCCATTGTTTCTCCACTATTCACGAACATAAAGAATCTAATCAGTAGTTGATCTATTACGTCTAAATGCCCAATTATTCCCGATCATTTCGTGTACGTATAGGGTTGACCTTGAAATCTGAATGTTAGATAACATTTTGTGTGTACTTGATAACTGATAACCCTGGATCATTAATTAAGTAATTTATATCACCTTCCTTACAAATAGTTACATGCAGTAACATTTCCACATGATCGGCATTTCTTCCTTGATCCATATACACTTAATAAGTTCTCGTACTTAACGTAATGTAGAACTTAACGCTTGGATTAATTCTGCCGAAATTTTATCAGTATCTGGTAATTTGTACCTCTTAAAATTTCCAATAGCAGATCCAAGTTCAATTGACCTGGACTCAGATCTATTGGCTCGTCTGTATATTTGAGTCTACCTAACCTTACCTTAAAGATGAAGGCAGAAGTTATTATTTTAAATACTCAAAATAGTGTGTGATTATGAGAGATCACCATTCTTATCCTTTAATAAGTCAGTTTTAGGTTTGTAATCCTCCATAAAATTTATTTATGATTCTGCATAATTTATTTATGTTTCAAGCCAATTAATTTTGTCTTACAGATGTTACATTTGTTTGCTTGCCTAGCTTCACGTCTTACATTATCCATATTATCTTCATTCGTCTGGCTTGGATTCTGCAGCTGCTGCTATTTAGTCTGCTTACTTTTACCAAATCATTTTAAACATTCTTCGTCAAACCATGGTTCATGCTGCTGAAATCATAACAGCTCACGCTCTGTTTTTGGCTGAAATGTTGATATAGTCTGATAATTTCCCCAAGTCCTGTTGATGGTATTTGTGGTCCATCTTTCGTATTTTCTTCTCATAATGTGCCCGGCCCGTCGATGTTTCGCCTTGTCCACATATTCCAGAGCATCCTTGATTTTTCGACATATTTCGAACGTCGCTATTGTGTTCATTTCTTTCTTGAGAGTTAGCCCCACGATTCGTCTTTCGAGTGGGGCCTGGGTGACCTTTAATTGATTATCAAGACTTTTGTTAGGTTCCAAGTCTCTCCAGCATAGCACATTGCGGGCAGAACTGTGGTGTTAAATGTTCCTGCCTTGAGTTGCCCCGTTGAATGCCGCCAAACCAGTGCGGCGTCTTCGTGCGATTTCTGGTCTTAAGTCGTCGGACATATTGAGCAGTCGACCAAGGTATATGTATTCGCCAATATCTTCGATTTCATCTAGAGGCAGACTATTCAGGGAATGGGAAACGGGAAACATTGTGCTTACAGCAGCCGTCAAATAGCTCCATTGACGCATGTCGATTGACCTTTGTCTGTAAAAGACGCTGATGGATTTGTTTTTGAAACCTGTTGTTTTAATACGACCAGAACTTGACATGAGCTGAAATCGAACTTTGATTTTCTGAAATATTTCTCGTTGTACAGATGACAAAATAAACTTTGCCTTCTAATGCGGCCTACAATAAATCTGACATGTTTCAATACAATGAATAGGCTATAGATGCAAACGAAGTAGGAGAAGAATCATTCATGACTTCGTGTAAAGCGTATTTTTTAATACCTTAAAGTTTTCGGCCTGACACTCATTTTAGCCTGTTTTGCATTCTTAAGGAAGAAGTAGATTCTTTTGAGATCGCCATACCGCGTGTGTGTGTTTTCCTTCCAACCTTTAACCAAGTGACCGATTTTCATGAGTTTTGATATGAAAGTTACGTCACTGGAAGCCGCTTGAATATAACTTTTCTTTTTCAATTTCCTACGATAAATTGGGTTTGTCCACTGAATAAGCTACGGGCATGGGCAGTCAAGGTTCGAATCTTGACAGATGCAAGAGATAGTCGTCTTCCCCACAACGTCCAGACCGATTCGGGGATTCACCCAGCCTCCTATATAACTCGTACCGAGGATAAAGTTGGCTGAGCGTGAAGCTAAACCACTTGCCTGTATTTGGTACTGACGTAAGAATAGTGGAGACTTTCCTTCTATTCTCCATACATCTTCAAGTTGTGATGAGTACTGGCTTCAACAATCAATGACAAATTTACCATTTTACAGTAAGTAATAAGAAATTAGGCGAAGAATAAACTTTTGAAGTGGATGCTGCACTGGCACGTTTGAAATGATGTAGACGTTGGCAGAACTGCTAAAAACACGTAACTTTTATTCCTTGTTTATGTAGAATGTAAAACAACACGTCTGGTTGCTAATGTGTTATTTTTTTAATTGGATACATATAACATTCCTTAAAATGTTTTAATTTCTTTTTGGTCCTAGGACCTTCAGCCATTCTTAAAACATAGACAATTTCGCTGTCTCTCCAGAGTTTCAAAATTTTTGCTTCTCAGTATCTTGAAACTGTAAATTCCACGAAGATCTCGAGATGAGATTGTCGCCGCGTTATCACGTCATAATTTAGCGCAGGAAGTTATGACATTACGCGACGCTGTTCAAGTCTTTTAGTCTGCCATGGAAGTCTGCAGGCGGCAAGACTAAACATTGGTTGCGTCCCGTGTGAGAATTCCCAGAGCTGATATTCGTCTAAATAAAACAAATAGGTAGACTGAAACATGTGCATAGATCGGTAAGCCTGTGAACATAAGACAGCCGAATTGGTTTCAGACGGTCGTTTTTAACACATTTTCTGTAAGTCATATCGAAAGTGAGGATTTGTCTTACCACACGCAAGCACGCTCTACTTAACTTTGAACCGTGGAAAAATTTGCGTCAAACTCATTGGACTAAGTTACTGCGTAGCTTAGAGGATGGTACAATTTGTTTTTGAAGGAAAACCAATCAGAAAGAAGGTTATAATAACAGAGATGTGTCCCGGAAGTTATGGGCGGAAATTGGGCAGTGGGACCGAGGAAAATAATAATGCAAGTAGCATGTCTTTATTTTTAACGATAAAAAGTTTTATTGCTCAATTCTGAAAATGTTTATTTAATTGATCCTACAACACTGAAGTATGTATTTAATTATTAATGTATTTAGTATGCTGTTTTATTTGTGGATAAATTCTCGAGGACATAATCTCTCTGCTTCAATTGGTTGTGCTGTATTTGTTTCTAGCACCCCCTGCCTATGATCATGTTCTATAGTAAATAAACGCACTTCACAATTTCATATACTTTTATTGAACTTTGATCTCATTTAATAATAATCTCAAATGGATTCACTTTCCAGTTGAGTTCAGAGTTGGTCGTTTGTCGTAAATCCAATTTAACCATTGCCTAAAACGGGCCATACTTAGTAAACCAATTGGATTAAACCAGCTTCAAGTAACAAGTTTAATGCAAATAGTTTCTTGCTGGATAATTTTCATTGGCTGAGTTTCAGTCATAAAGAATCAAGGTTATGATTGTGGTGTAATAATATTAATTGAAGTCAACATATTTTAATACAGTTTTTGTTTGTATTGCAAATCGTTCCTGTATTATGTAACACATGCTCAATTATTATATTCCAAAGGATTGTAAACAATTGGGGAACATATTTTTAAAATAAATGCTATGTGTATTATCTTCTTGGTATCTGCAAAAACAATTCCATTAAAAGACGACTAAAAATTGTTAAAAGTCATGTATGTAATCAAAACTCTCTGAATAGATTATGCGTTTTTGCATCTCTACGCCTTGTCAGTTTGTGCCCTGTTGCGCCTTTCAGACTGTGACGTCACGTTCCTATAATAAGGCTTCGATTCACCTGCGTCGTCGTCCGTCTTGTCAGCTGCTTCCCACGCAGCGTTTCGGAGAAACTGAAGTTGCTAGAAAACGTTCTGCTCAATTTAATACGATGACAGTTGCGTATCAATCGTTTCACGTGATTGTGTATGACCTGCAGTTTACAATGGAATTTTTCGACGATACCATCTTTCAAGTTTTATAAAACCGATTAAATGTAAGTAGTTTCTTCTCCAAATGGCGGCCTATTTGTCAGAGGCTAAATTCCTACTGGGTTTAAGCTCAGATTCAAACCCTCAGCCTCCTACCACAACCACCACCGTGACTAGATTTCCTGCTACACATTCTGGAGGTCCCAGATTCGAGTTTTGATCCAGAGACCGCCTGTCCTGAATGAAGAATTTTTTCCACGAACTGTTGTATTAATACGCTATCCTGAAATACCTAACGACTGCTTCCAGCCAAATGTTCTCTTGTTCACCGTCCACAGTCTTTCTGTCATGCGGCGACAGCTGGTCTGTGTTTCCTGTGCTGTTGAAAAAGAGTCGATAAATAAGTCGAGTCCCCTGGGTGACCGATATAAGTGTCACGATATGACCTCGCGTAACCTGCCCTCGGAATTTCCCCAACTGACATACGAAATTAATTATGATAGCGTAGTTTTCCATATTTTTTCGCCCCCAGATCAATACTGTTCTGAAATCCGTGATTATTACCCGGACTGCAAAACGCCTTCGCGCTTACTGAAGACATTCCATGTATTGGCGAAAACTTTATGTTAGCCATATTAACTCGGTTAACACTTTTTAAAACGAAAATCAATTAATGTTACTTTCGCCGTCCAGTTGTGACACATAAGCTGGAACACCGCAGAATCGATCAGATAAAATGTTTCTTTAGAAGCCATAGGTAATTGGTCGCTGTTAGCCACGTAGTCCTGGGTTAACGTGGGCTTTCTGTGCACGCAGACGCATTTACAAGTGACACGACACAGTGGTGTAGAGTTACTGAATGAAGGGGCTGTGTGACCTTCCAATATAAGATGTTAGCCAGACCTCTACTGCTAACACGCTACTTGCTTGCGTGCTGGCTTTTGACGTAGTGTACCGCATCACATCTTTCGTGATTAATTTCATGACCTTCGTTGCACGCATGTGTCGTATTGTGACATGTGATTATGTATCATGGAAGATGAAGTTTATGACTGTGTTGTAGAAGACATTATCGTAAAAGAGTAATTTTCTTGTGGGAATTCTGCTTCTAAGAACAAAATAATTAAGTAAGTCTGATTTTGACCAAGATTCGTCAATTTATTTTAGTCACTAGTTGGAAATAAACGTGTACAGGTAGGACTCGGTTTACGCCAGTGTTAGGTTCCTGATATTTCCGGCGTAAACCGAATCCTACCTGTATTTGAAATCATCGTTAAACAAATCAAGCATTAAACAAACAAATGTTTTGTCATTATCTCCTCCAATTTACAAATAGCCTATTCGTCGAATTACTTCAGTTTGAAATCTGTTATTCGAATCAGATTTTGTGCTTCATTTGTCTACAGGTTTGCCAACTCAAGCATTATACCAATTCTTACATGTCAATTTGTAGTTTTCTGGATTGTGTAATCTGGTGGGATGTTATAAACGTTAGGAACTTCGAAACGTTGGCCAACTGTCTACAAGACAACACGGTGTTACAACTCGGAAGACCAAAATGGAATAGTCTTTTTAACCACCAAGAGGACACTCTCATTCTTGCAGTTTTTCATGCTCGTATTTTATGATGTGAAGTTTGCGAAAACTGTCATATCTTACTTCTTCTGGAGTATGACGTAATGGGAATTTCTTGTCTAAAATGTTAACAGTTTTGCTCCAGTATGAAGAGACTAGAACGTTTTCTATTAACTATGACGAGGAAGTCTTAAACAGCACTTAAACATATTTTTTTATTTATCTGACATATAAATTGAAATAATTAACTATTCATATTTTCTTCATTAAAGAGTTTGGTACGATTTAATGTAGTGTAAAGAGTGATTTCAAAAATGATGATAAACCAACATATTTTGTCATGTAGCCTATCGTTGGCCATACATTAGTAAAAAGTCAAGGTACTCTAAATTTATGCTGTTCTGTCAACAATCAGTTTCCGATAAACAGCTGAATCATTCCAGAAGACAAAATTTTTAAAAAGTATGTTCATATATTTCTGTGTAATTTGTTTTGTTAACACATAGACAAGTGTCAATGAATAAATCTTATGTTGAGATAAGCTTAAGTTCTTACAATAACTGCCTTCTGACATTGATTCTCAAAATGATAACTAACCAACGAACAACTCTGTATTATACGTTGCCCTGATGCTGGAGGCATCATGGACCTCTGAAACGTTGGTAAACGTTTACCAGACTACACGGCGCAACAACCCAGAAGACAGCCATCTATAGACTTGAAGTTGTTAAATACAGAGCAGAACTGATATTTCATCAAAACAAATTTGGTAGCAACTAATGCCAGGAATATTTCTTGTTGTATACGATTAATTCGCTTCCAGTGTTGATGTCAAGACCGTGCTCTTGAAGTTGACGAAGTTGGAGTTGACCGCTTCAGCATGGTCCCGCCGTACGATAGACTATCCCAGAGGCCCGATCTCGTCTTAGTTTGCATGGCGCATGCGCAACTCGTCTGTCGTACACACCAGCAGAACTACCTGGCCGCCTCTGGTCGTTCGTTACGCAAGGACTTCGAGCCTTCTAAACCTTCGAATGATTCAACTCACGCCGCTCGTTTCGTCTTTATTTTTCTTTACGCAGTTTCGTTTCAGCACGTTGTTAGTCCAACAAATCCATGTCCGAGTCTTCATACAGCGGAAAGGTAGGAGGATGGACCTACATGAACAAATTGGGCCGAGTGCGATTTGAAGCCGCGATCCCAGCGATTATAATCATCCTGATATTCGTCATTCGACGGAATAAAACTTTTTAATACGAGACAGCGTTTGGAAATGTGCCAAGTTGTGACGTGGGACAGTACGATACATATACACCTCTGCCGCGAGTACGCTAGGGTCAATGTACCCGGTGGGTGGCGTGCCTTGTGGTAGGTTATGGACTCGTTCCTCGATGTAGGTCGTAAGGCTGTAAGTACATCTGTCCTTTGTTTTGATCCAGGCCTAGGTCACGTCTGTTTGCGTTTTTTACGTTGTAATGTCGTTACCGATAACAGAAAAGAGTGCGTTGCTCTGGGGGCCCTTCTAGGTGGAGGTGTACAGGAGTAAGGACAGTTACTAATGTGTGTACTTTCGCAGTTCCTCTGTTGGAATACCAAAGAGTGGTCTTCACGTAAATTTATTCGATTTATTTCTTCTTCGATTCTCGTTTGCGGATCCCACTATTCTGAAAGGTTCCCTCTTTTGTCCTCCCAAGCGAATGCAAGATTAATAATTACAATCAGCCACGGCTCACTCCTAGATCTCGTTTATTGATGATCATAATTTTTCTGTATAGTATGTTTTGTTAATGTAGCGTCGTTAAATGTTGTACGATTCAGGTATTAAATCCATTTATATACTAACAGAAGCAACAAAGTAGTGAAATGGATTCTTGTTTTCTGAAAATTCTCGTTTCATATCTGAATAGTGGACTATTTTCTCAAAATCATTTGCAGTTTTCTGAATCCTTCCGAGTCAATGTGGACTGTATATTCCAATAGGCTACCATTATTGTCTAAACATCTCATTCGACAGAATATGACAGGCTGTGGATGGATGATAAATGGTCCACAAAACTTACTCCGGACTAAAGAAATTCTGATAATAAAACAACTTCTTTAAACGAAGTATTCAGTTAAAAGAAACGACTCGATAATTATTTAATCATGTACAGAGTTTCACTTGCTAGACATCTAGCGCAAAAATTGTATGATCTTCAGGTATTATATCCAGACGAGTGAGCACATTACAGGCAAATAGACATTTTTTAAATTGCTTTCAAAATTTTCACAACAAACATGAAACCATAACGCCTTTATGTTAACATTCTCAGTCTGTTTCTTCATTTACACATGAAGCTACAATTTAATCTTTTATCCTGCTTCGGAACACTTACATTTGTGTGTGTATTTTTCTTATTTTTATTTACGTTTGGAAATTGAAACCCTGTATTAATTGTAGTAATGAAATGTATGTCTAAATATGATGCAATATGAAAACTAAAAGAAAGACTTTCAGATTCATCAGATAACTTCATTTTCTTGAATACCCACAGCATGATAAACGTACAGCGGTGTTAATTGAGCTCTGTAAAGGGAATTACAGTTGTTACAACGCAGGTTTAGTCGACGGGGGGACCAGTCGCTCTATCCCTAAGGTTATATGAGGTTAAAAACCTCTTCATGTGGCCGTCATTGGCCGGTGAATTAAATACGTCATAGAATTTGGAAGCGTCAGGCGGGAGTTTGCAGGGAGTCATAGAAGAAATGTAATTTGCGTTCAGCATTGGTCAACGGCGAACACAAGATTACAGCTTTCTAGAAAGGCGACTTGGCAGATGACGTGTTTGCTTGTATCCTGGGAAATTCTGAATTCGGAAAAAATTTAATAAGTAGTGAAATTGCATTTGAGAAATGGCATTCACATTTAAATTATTCATACATCTACAACAAGTAAATCTAGTGGCATTGAAAGTTTTTGGGAAAATGATTTCGATTCGACACGACAAATAAAATGATGACAAGCAACTAATAGACAGAATAATTTATGAAAAGTTTGTTTAAAATTATGTTTACAAATGTGTTTTTACCAAAAAACAAAAACAAAGAAATTGGACTTGATATGAAACGGCACCATCAAATGACAAAAATGAAATGCGAAAGGGATTCAAATTTGACCCGGACTTTTATTTTTCCAGACGTCAGCGTTCACGCTTTTTACATTGCCTGTGCTTCACAATACAACTGGTCCACTTTCGGGTAACTTCCTGATTCCAGCAGCGAACAACTCTTTTGGTGACTGCGCAACCAAATCACGCCACTTTGTTGGTTTTGAACCATTATCCTCCCAGGTGCTCCAAAAGGGTCGAAACAAATGAAAGTCACATGGCGACAAGTCTGGTCTCTTTGGAGGAAGAGGCAGATCGTCCCAGACTAGTTCACGAAGAACATCGCTTGTCTTCCGTGAAGATGTCGAGGAAACTCGCCCATGCCTTTGGCTTCTGATGGCGGGCTTATGTTCTTTCAGTGGACCACAGTAGGAGACTGTATTCCTTGTTTTTCTCTGTAACAGAAACGAGGACTTGTTTTTCGTTATCCGACATACCAACACTTATTTCCCTAGAAGAGTGAAATTATAGGTCTTGTTTTGTCGTCAGGAAAAATAAACTTTCAGGTTAAATTTGATCTACCTCGCATATAAGATGTTAATATGGAAGGAACCGTTAACTCATTGCTCTTGGCATCTTATATTCTGGCTACTGGGCAAAACTGTAAAACATCTTGAGATTCTGAGTTTTCGCCGCGTGAGACAGTAATATTCAGGAAAACGTGAAGATGGCAGTCTCCTGGGTTGTAGCGCCGTGTAGTCAGGTGGATGTTTATCAACGTTCCAGAGGTCCTTGCTGCCTCCATCATCAGGACGATGATTGATGATGTAAGCAACAAGAACCTCTGAAACTTCGATAAACATCCACCTGACTACACGGCGCTACAACCCAGGAGACTAGTATTTACTGTCTTTCAGGAAAATTTGTTTTGTTATATTAAACTGTTTACACTAATGCATTTCTCATTAAAAATACATAACAATTTTAATTTAATGTATTGGCTTCTAAGGCGTAATTGAATAAAACGAAGAATATGTCCAAAATTAGGTCGTAACCACTTACCGTGGTGGGCATATAGCAGTTAAAAGAAAGGTTCTGTTTTCTTTTTGAACTAAAATTTAAAGAAAATTAAATTTTTTAACGATTACCACTAATTCCTACAGCTGTTTATCAGAAATAGCTTGGTTCAGTGTCTGTATTACTCTTCTCAGATCAGTAGCTGAAGGTTCTTCAAAATCAGAGTTCGCTTCATCTCAACAAATCAGATCAGTTGCTGGCGCTGGAACGTATATTCACACATGACCAAACTTCACAAGCAATTAACAAATGGAGAGTTCCACAATGTTCTGTACATCCGTCACTTTCCTTTTCTGTCGTCTGCGTCATTCTTGGGACGAAAACTGGTATCAAAACCACGAGGACGATGCTGTAACGGACAAGTGTCCCCCTCGCCGACCGCGAAATAGGTATTATTTTACCTTAAGCTCATCTTTCCTTTGAATTACTAACTCAGGAACAAAGCCACTTAGGTGAGGGGTAACCAGACACTTTAACACCTGTTGGCCCTTGACTTTGCTACCTGTTGGAGACGTCATATGACCAAATCCGTTTAGAGTTGTGTCCTTTTCCTGCTCACACCTTGAGAATTCGGCATTTTCTTTGGTGTGTGAGTGGACCAATGGCTTTTAAAGTCAACTTTGTTCACCTAGCACATGACTTCGTGGTCATTAAGAGCACAAGATTCACAGTTTACGTCATGCCTTGGCCTTACAGTACAAAATAATCTGTCGTTTCATATCAAATATTCAGCCTGGAGGAATGAAGTAAATTAGCCGTTCACCTATCCGATATTTGAACCCAGAACGTCTCGAATACTAAACAGAAGTGGAGACAAACTTACTTCGAAGTTTCATGCGCTTATGTTGCCAAAAATCATTGGATTAATAGATTAATTTATTGGCTAAAATATTATAGATAAAGATCCAGACGTTTTTGGTAAACATAGCCAGTCACAGAGAATCTGTAGGATCTGAGGTTTTCACGGCGGTGTGTCTGAAGATGGTTGTCTTCTGAGTTGTTGTGCCTTGTAGTCTGGTAGAAGTTTACACGGCTCAACAACCTACAAGACAGCCATCTTCAAAGATAAAACTGAATCATACAGAGAAATTTGGATAGGCTTCTTATTTCTTCCACAAGTTGTAACACGTGGAAAAATTACAGAAGAAAAATGTTACTGGGAAGATTTTTAATTATCGATTAAGAGGCAGGAGAAACACATTACATTACAAATATCTGCAGTGAATAAAGTCTGAATATGACCACAAGTTTTGGTTGAGGCTGTTTAAGAGATGAATTTCATGACCGTGCGTGTGCGTTTGTCAAGGCAACGGAATAATATTTTCCGGTTTCTTTCCAGGAACCTGCGTCCGCCCCGTAACGAGACCACAAGGTAAGACCTTTGAATTCAACATGACGTCTGTCGTTCTCCATGAACAGGATTAATTTTCCTGGAAGTTACATTTATTGTTGTGGTCCTATGAAGTCTTATAGGAGATGTCCTCTACTAAGAAATTTTCTTCCAAACTAAAACTTGATCCAGGTTTTCTGCCTACTGTATCTACTTTTCTAAAGTTACTTTCACAGTACAGCTTCGTGTGGGTTTGTAAACTTAGTAAAAAATATCTAGGTTTTATTACGCATTACGTTGAAGAACATTGTAATCAATAGCAAGTATAATATGAAAACTATTTTAGTTTGACGAGTGTTAATCGATAATTGCAGGCTGATTTATTAGATTAGGGTATATGGTAACAATAGGTTACAAATTTAATTATAGAATTTGTTGGAAAATGCTAGACAAATGAAAAATAGTGCGCACGGAAGATTTCTTCTTGACTACAGATTTGGTTGGATAAGCATTAATGAGGCTTGTGGTTACAATCTAGAAGCCTGACTTCGTGACTAGATAAAGAAAATAGGATTAGTGTTTATGTGTAGGTAAGCTGGCTTATACCAGTGGCTAATTCATCAGAGGTCTGTGTTGACTACCAGTTATCCATTGTTTGAAGTTTACATTAGGTATTTTTTCCTAAACACGTTATTTGTGAGTTGGTTTTGGTATTAGTTATTATACACCAGTTATAGAATTCTTGGCGTATTATATTTTAAATTCCAGTAGCAGCTGTAGTCACCTCAGACAGTGAATGGTTTTGAAGGTGCATGGGTATAAAGTAACTTGGTCTGACCCTAAATGATTCCAGCGGTGAATGACCTTCTGACCTTCTTCCTGTTCGTTTTAGTAAAGCGAACAGGAAGAAGGTCAGGCAACTGCTGGAGTACACCTCTCTGCCCTCGAGACTTCATTAGTTCCGTATGCAATGCAGATGCAGACATTAAAAATTATGGAAATTTTCGGCTCTGCAACGTTGAATCTCGGTCTGTAGAACGCCACCAAATGTACTGTGCCCGGTTGTGACTGATAACAACTTCAGCTGGCTTTCCAGCGACCTGTAGATTACAAAGTCACGAGACGGCTGAACTATTCGTAGAAGCGATTTTTAATAAGCGTAACCATGAACTGCGAAAGGGCAGGCATTTGAATTGCATGTTTATTTTACAAAGCTTAAACTGAAACGAATGGTTTAATCTTGTAAGCTTAAACTTGTCTACAAAAGCCACCGAGGAGATTACATGTAATGATGAGGTATGGAAGTCTGTGGTGTAATCTGATATGAAGCTTTTGCTGATAGTAATTCATTTTGTATGAAAAAGAGAAAAATGAGAAGAAGAACAAAGAAAAATATTTCTTCGTACCAACAAAATATTTATTTAAAAATTGTAAAAAAAATGAGAAACAGACATTGTATGAGCCAAATTTATGGAAATACGTAAAAGTGTAACAAATTAAATAAAACCAGGGGTGTTCAGCCGTACAGACCGGGTGTGAAGATGTCAGTATAACAAACCTATATACAAAATGACAGAATGTATATTAGCCCAATATCGAAAGAACGTTTTACGGAAAATGGGAAAGATGGTCCTCACCTAGGAAGTTTTTTGGCTGTAAACAGCAGATTTTAATTAATAAACCGAAGTCGTATTCATTGAATGTATTTGTACATTCTAGGCCTATAGATTCGTAATATTACATGAAAATATGAGTTAAATTTACATGTAAAAGAAAATAAACAAGGATATTAAAGTAGTGAAGTGAGTACACTCGTAGAAGCGAAAGTAGTCCTAAAAATACGCACTAGCAAATTTTATTTCTGTCTTGACTGAGATGAGCAGAATCAATATTTCCGGCTCCTTCCAAATTTTGATCTAACTCTTCATTTCAGCCTGTTACCTCGTATGAAGCCCTGCTCTGACGTCCAGCGGTTAGACAAATAACGTTCGCTTTGTCCCTCAGGAACTCGCATTCTTGCTTCTTCAAGCATATTCGTAAACACAAGATGTCTTTCCGAGGTTTGTGTATGTATTCCAATTATCCTGGGAGAGTAACGTCTTCATCAATGTCCGTTTCTGTCCTCTGCTGCATTCGGTTAAAAAATAAACATTAGAACACGGAACTGCTCAGGTAAGAAGCTGTACTCATGCACTCTACTTATCTACAAAACTAGGCCTCCTAGTTTAATATGATCGTTGTTAGGTCTATTGTTTTGGTCCACTTAGTAAGGCTTGTTAATAAAGTGTATAAAATTCTGTCTTAAAGAGATCCATGGAAGGTTCTTACATTCCACAGACAACCGATTTTCAATGGAGTAACAGCAAACAGCTTGTTAAAACCTCTTGATTTTCAACAGTGACAAAACACGACACTTCCGTTCTCAGGTCAACAAACTTCTGAAAACTAGAAGTTGCGTATTGTTGGCGGATGCATACTATTGCCGACTTTCCCATATATAAAGATTGTAAGCTGATAAAACATTAAAAATATCTTAAAGTCATGTAAGATTTGAGGTTTTCACAGCGGTGAGTATGAAGATTTATGTCTTCTGGGTTGTTGCGTTGTGTAGTCTGGTCGATATTAACCAACGTTTCAGAGGTCATACTGCCTCCATCATCAGGGCGATCGCCCAGACTACACAGCGCAACAACCCAGAAGACAATAATCTTCATCTTAAAGTCAGTTTAACTTAAAACAATCAGAATGGTAGACGACGGAAAACAACACATAATATCTGTGCTCCCTGAAGAGACCTACAAATGGTTATTAAATTTAAAAATATGCAAAAATTAAAATCACTCGAAAGAAGAAAATAAAATTGAACGTCGCAGCCGAGAGGTTGCTAAACCTGCTCCGTATTCGGGAGGTACTCGGTTCACATCTCGACCAGGAGACCAGTTATCGTAGCTATAAACAACGAATAAAACATGATTACGTCCAGAACGACGTTACAAAGACACCCGATGAGAATTTAGTATCCTGACCTGGCAGATGTGAAATTGGAAGTATTTTAAACAGTCAGAACAGACCATGTGAAAGTAAGAGACACTTGTGCATCAACGGGCGATGTATTCAGTATCTTGCCTATTTTTTAAAACGGTTTTGTTGAATCAGATGTGGATATCCACCAGTCAGATGGCAAAGACTCACATAAGATTATACTAACACACAGTGCTGTTAATGTCAAAGGAGGAAACACACCAATCAGAAGCAGAAGATTTCGCTAACGAGACATCGTGCGTAAAAGGTGTCTGTCTTCTGGGTTGTAATACACGTTTCCCAACGTTTCAGAGGTCCTTGCTGCTTACATCATCAGGGCGATGACTCATGGAGCAAGCAAGGGTATCTGAAACGTCGGGAAAACATCTGCCAGACTACACGGTGCTACAACACAGAAGACAGCAATCTTCAGACTCACCGTCGTGAAAACCTCAAATTCTAATTTGTGCGTGAAACTTATTTCGAAGACCAAGGCGTGGTATCTTAACATTAGAGCCAGAATGCTTGTCTCTCTGAATGATGAGAGAGTATAAACCTTCATTTTGTTCCCCTTTTGTTTAGTCAATTTGTCAGTCAGTAATTCGGCCAGTTAGCAAATCAGACACCGAATCATGTAGTTTGGTCTGTCGTTATTTCATGTAGGTACTGTGTCTCGTTGTACGGGGAATCGGCAATTATCTTTTCGTCTATAGCTACTTAAGACAACTCCTTATAAGTCTATAACTTATATTTCCGACATTTGTTTGGAAATCTTTTTATAAGTATTAGTTGCGCGAATGTGAGATTGTTTGTCGATACTGTGGTGCAAAAACAATATTTCATTTTGTATACAGAATACAGACATTAATAAGACTTTTGTCGTGTGATTAAATTCTTCAGAATGTTATTTCCATATATTAACATATTTCAATATCAATCATGGGCAGTAGATTAAGAATGAATATACGAGCAAGTCCACAGAGGAGTGTTTATTTTTCAAACTGATAGTCTGTCAGCTGTATTCTGCCCTTTAGGCCGAACATAAAATTTTACACCCATGCAGAATAACAGGCAAATGTATAATTTTAGTTTCATTGACATGCCATTTTATACGTGCCCATTCATCCGCTGCCGTTGCATTTGAAGTCCTATTTTAATTTTTTGTTACTAGATATGAAACACGAGGACACAAATACTGAACTCAACACGTAAGAGTGATGTGTCGACGTATAAATCTTCCATCTGTAAGATGCAATGCGGAATGGAAACAAAATCTTTTGGCAATTATGAATTTTTCTCGCTTTCTTTATGGTATTTTTGGTTCAGTTTACAAGTAGTATTTTATTGCCCCCGTTCACCTGGATTGCAAGTTGCAAGCAACCTTTTATCATCTGAGATCACTTTGAGGAGTCTGAATGCCTTGTCGGCTGTTTGGTTACAGTAGATGATTATCTTAACCGTCATCGAAAGCAGTGGATTCTATTTCAGCGTCATGTTGTGGCTCTATTAATTTCAACATTGACACTCTCTTTACACAACAATTTACAACAAATAATTTCTTCCTCAGGTGCATTATTTGTATTTTATGTAATTAATTCCGTATTGTGACATATTTCGAGCTTAATTTTCCCATTATCAGACATCATTACTTAATGACATCTATAAAATTAATTAAACCCGTAACCTTATATGTCATATTCTGATGATACGGATTTGCGGAGTTTAGCAAAACACAAAGAAACATATAATTTTACATAGAAATTCTGTCGATATTATTATGATATGATGTATCATGTTACAGGTAGTGAATTCTATCAATGTAATCAAGAGGATTTTAAGTAGTGATGTCTGATGATGGGACAATTTAGCTCGAAATATGTCATAAGAACTAATTAATGACACGAAATAAATAACGCAGCTAATGGAGAAGTTATTTATCATAAATTGTAGTGCGAAGAGTGAGAATCGATGCTATTATAATTCTTATTTTACGTAGAAATGATAATAATTTTCTACGGGGCATATTATATCTTCGCTGTTAAAGCAACTGAGTGCAGATATATAGCATAGTTTTTATAATATTTTTTCGGATACGTAGTTTTGTATAGTTATTAAACCAGGTTTCTTGTATCATAAAAACAACAAAATCTCTTGAAAAGCTGAATTTTCTGTTAGTAAACAACCAGTGTCCTGGAGAGGTGCAATTTGGTGAACACACTGTATCAGGATTAAAATGCCAGTTGGCGAGCTCCAGTCCAGGACCCTGCAATTGCAACGAACATTTCCAGTTAGGAGTCGCTGGAGAAAAGAACGTCCCCTTCTTCTGCTATAAATCTCGTGGGGGGGGGGGAGCTGAGATTCTGCATGTCTTCTGCAGCAACTTCTCCAGACCTGGAGCTGGAATCACAAAGGGGTAGGACACTGGACGAAACCGTTGACTGCTTCCTACTTGAAATGTTTTTATTTATCAATAACACAGCGATGTTCTGCACAGGGAAGGTCTCCCACTTTGAAGGTAACAAGGTCGTAAACTTGCTTTACTGTCTTAGACTTTAAAATTCCCATGTTAATGTACGTTCTGTAGAGGCATTAGTTTTCATTGAGTTTCAGTTTCCAGTTGTGTATATTGCATGTGGAGCCGTGTGTTATTAGCTCTGACGAAGATTCTTAAACAAAAGATCCTAGTTGATATTCTATTAATAGAAAATTTCTGTGTCCTATGCCTGCATTCGTTTGAGTATAGAAGACATTCTTGTTGTTGTATTTAAGCATGAGAAGGCTTACGATCTCGTGAATCGTAGTGTTATAAATTTACATATACATTTTGTCTCATGAGTGAAGGATACAGGATAAGATTGTCTGAGAACCAGGTACTGACCAGAATGTTCAAAATTGCACGATCTGAAAAAAGGGGAGGGCGTTGAGGCATGTGTAAAATTATGTAACATGGATATCTAGAATCTGCATAAACTGAACTAATTACTTCAGTTGATAAGACGTGAAACAACAGAACAGAACAACAGAATGCTGATATCAGCACAGCAGATGCAGACCAAATTATTATTCTGCTGTCTCTCTAATCTTATTGAATTAAACAAGAGTCAATTTTCTGTGACACGGCATTTGAAACATGCCGGATTTATTTATGTGCGGACGATGTAGGAAAAATTCCCACACAATGTTTCGGTTGGTTAACCTGATCAAGGATTCCACTCGAAAGATAGAGTATATTAAAACGCTACTTAAGAAGTGCGTTGGAAAGATGTGGACGGTTTCAACTGCCATGTTTCATTCCAGAAAGGGTTTTTGCGTAAAATGAAGGTGCAACGTGTAGCTTTGTGTGCTTATTGAAAATAATATTATTTCGCACACAGCCATTCTTTTGAGCAGTAATTGTATTATGACCTCAAAACCGAAATCATCATTAACTAATGATCGAAATCATGTCACCTTACCCTATAAATCTGTCTCTGTGTAGAAACAGTGTGCCAAGCCCAGCGCTGTGTGAATTTATAGAAAGAATAGCATGTACAATGGGTACCGGGGTCCTTTCCCGGGGGTAAAGCCGGCCGGGGCGTGATGCTGACCACTCACCCCCATCTAGTGCCGAGGTCAAGGAAGAGAGGAGCTATACCTCCACTCCCCCCAAGCGCCTACATGGCGTATAGTGGGACAAACTTTACTTTTACTTTATTTTATAGCAAAAATTTAGGACAGTTCAATCTGTCAGCGTCTGTTAATAGAAACTTCATATTCTAAAAACGTACAGAAACGAATATGCAGGTTGTCTTTCATTGCAACAGCTGGACTTAAAACTCAAAACTCTGGTGTATATTCCACTGAACTGTTCTGTTTCGTACGGGGCTGCTGTAGGGAAGAATTATATCGCCAACGGTCAAATCCGGATCATTGATTCTCAGTTTTTAAGAAACCCTAGAGAAGCCAGGTGCTCAACTGACGGATGTTGGGTTTCAAACCTAATGAGAATAAAAATTATATTTTTGCTCTGCTTGCAGCCATTCGTAAAGTGAAAGGAAAAAAGAACAACCTCAAATAGCCTTACGAGGATTATGTCAACTGAGGGGAAACGAACACTAGACTTCTACTTGCTGATTGGCGTACCGATTTGCTCTTTCATGACTCGCGAAATGCATCCGTTAACGGCGTCGGTGGAACGATATTTCGTTTGAACATTCAAACTATCCCTCCGAAAGTACTCTACACATTAGAAAATAAATTTGCGGAGATGTGAACTGGATTAAATTTACTCAGGACAGAGTCCAACGGCGATCTCTGTTTATAATGGTGGCGCGACATTTTGGGCTCCTTGGTAGAAGGGAATTTCTTGAATAATTGAATACGTAACAATCGATTGTCCATGTGACACTTGTTTTTTTTATTTTGTATGTGCTTTATCTTTATCTGTCCAGTCGCTATAAATGAAAAAAATCAATTGTCGGTCTATTAATACACAAATCCCATTAGTTTTATGCGTGTTGGTATTAAAGTTATAAGAGACTTGTAAATGTTCTGTTACAGTCCCTGACAGTGACCGAAAGAGTTGTTACCAACTTTCTTTTCAGTGCAGTCCGTAAATTTTTTCTTCGCCGAATACTGAAAATGTAAATTACTGCTTCACACAATTTGCAAACCATGAGATTCACTTTGGACCCAAGATCTAGTCCGCAACCCCCACCTCTATCAGCTTCCGACTTCCCAGAATTCTACACGTCGCCCTCCAGATCGATACTGGAATTTCATCTATTATCGATACCTGACGCGAGATGTTGGCCAACCAGCATAAACAATCTTCTGTTGTGGGTAAAACAGGGATAAGACCAGTGGAACGGAGCAAGGTTCAATTTGAGAAACATTTAATGAAATTTTAGTTATGTGATCAATAGCACGCGTTTCTGAATACAGGTATGGCCAGCTCTGTCGTCAATAATAAAAACCTTATGTAATTATCTTAAAATTGATGTTCTCACGGTGGTGAAACGACGGACGTGAATTGTTTTGGCTATGACATCACGTGATCTTGCAGGTGGTTGCTGACGTTTCGGTAGAATGTATCACCTCCATCTTCAAAATGAAAATGACATCGTCCTGATGATGAGGGCAATATATTCTTCCGGAACGTCTGCAACCACCTGCAAGGCCTTATGTTGTCACAGCACAGGGATTATCTACCACTTTATTAATCTCAGCGAGTGTTCATTTTGCCATTGGTGACTGTTGAATATTAAATAGAAAATCCTATAAATTTCTTAGTCTTTTAAAATTCACGGTGGAGATAGAAGAACCACGAATGAGTCTTGACAGTTAATTTATTTGAATCGTCAAATTCATGTTTTCACATGGCGGTGATGGTAAATGCGTAGTCGAGATAGGATACCTGGACTGACGCCGTTAAGTGGTCTGCCCGCGTTGTCATGGTAACTGTTTTCCCGGGAACCTGCATGTAGATTTCGCTACTATCTGATCCGCGTAAGCTATGCGACGCTCCAACTTTGCTGCAGACCGCCCTACCCAGGTAGAAGAGGCGATTTTCGATCGTCTTTTGTATTTCCGTGGTTCTAAGTAGCTAGCAAAATTAAGCTATGTGATGCAAGGCTTCCCTGAACAGACTAAGAAAATCCTGTTATTCTGAAATCGAAAAATCTCAATAGTCTTCGTCACAAAACTTCACAATTTTTCCAACTTAACTAGCACATTTAAATTAACATTGTCAGTCTGTATATATATATATTATTTATAGTTTATTTAACGACGTTCTTAGTTGCTTATGCTATATAGCGTCGAATAATGAATTGGAAAGATGTGGAAGCCATTTGCCTGGGGACTGAGGAAAGTCACGTAAGCCTTCACTCAGAATAGCCGGCCTCCGTGCGTTGTCTGTTGGTTCGTCAAATTAAACTGCATAGGAGGGACTGTCTTTAATCTCTGCAAATATTTAATTGAAAAAGTTTTATTTAATCTAAAAATTATTCCCTTTCGCCAATGGCACGTGGTTTGATGACATCCTGTCTTATTGTATGAGGATTTTTGAACACCTTAATTTGTCTGCGCAGACTGACCAATTGAATCCATTCGAGAGAATTTCAACATGCATTGCTTTTATCTTTAATAGCCACTATTTTTTCTCATAAACTGTTTATACATTTGTTAAAAATGAAATTCAGTTTTCTGGGATTTATAATTTCCGTATTAGGTACTTTACTGCAAAAGAATACATTGAAGGTTTTTAACTGAACTTTCAGTAATGCTATTAAATGATTGTCAGAATCATCATGCTACCGTTCCATTGCTGAAGCCATAGAAAATCTAAAATAAGGACTCTTTAAAATAAATGCTTAAAAAGTAATATTTTACTTATTATGATTTGAAAACAAATATTGTCATATGCTGTCAATTACATCATACCATGTTAAGATATGTGGACGGCTTAATGTAGTATAAATTACTAATTAAGTCACTATCATTTAGATTTAACCCGAAATTAAATTATAGCGTGTTAGTATTTGAAATTTTATATTGAAAAGGGTGACACATTTATTAATTCTTATTTTATGTCTTAGTCACCAAGCACAAAAATATTTGCTTTGCTCTCAAAGAATCTAAAAGGGACATATCTGAACGTTAATGTATAATTTATTCTAAATTCAGTTCAGTATTTACAAAGACTAACTTCCTTCAAGAAACAATTGCATTTGAATTAATTATTAACTGCTACATTTCAATATTAAGGCTGAGTCGAAACTGATCGGTAAGAGGACTGAACATGTGCCTGCAAGTCAGATTAATCAATGTTTGGACGTTTTTACTGCTACAAAGTATAATAAATTCTTCTCGGGCTAGTAGCCGTGTAAGGTGGTTTAATGAAGAAAACACCAACGTTTCGAGAACCATCTTCAGTACTACAGAAACCTGAAGGCAAGGACAGAAATGGTTCTCGAAACTTTGGTGTTTTCTTCATTAAACCACTTTACACGGCTGGTAGTCCGAGAAGAATTCATTGTACAGATCAAGCGAGTTTTGCTGTAACGCGTTACAGCATCATCTGGAAAGGAACAGTGAAATTAGTTTGTAAAGCTGACAATTTCGTTACACCTTGTAGTTTATCCGGGTTGAGAAAGTCTGCTTCAGAGGTAGCTTAAGCCTATACACACACATAACTATAGCTTTTTACTTTTCAGCGTTGTTACTCTCCTACTTTGCCTAGCATTAACATATGCTCCGTAATCACTTCACGTGGTCTTCATGTGCTTAATTCGTATTGTGGAGATTCCAGTATCAAAATTAGGGTTTCTAATGATTATTTTGCTTAAAATCGCTGTTCTGTGCCAAAAAGAGGAATACATTATGTGCATTTGAAGTTGAATAAATTGTTAGGGAATTTCTGTGATCTTTTGAATTCTAGTCTTGTTTTAATAATTCAGGTTTTACAGTTCACGCATTAAAATCTTTTTCTGGATAAAATATAAATTACTATTCGTAATTATAATCAATTAACACAATATAAAACATATATATGCCTATGCATATATTTTCTGAACAGCTTGCATAGAATTTTAAACTTCGTAAATGTTAGAAGCTGGCTGTCTTCTGGGTTATAGCGCCGTGTAGTCTGTTAGACGTTTACCGACGTTTCAGAGACCCTTGCTGCCACCATCATCAGGATGCTACAACCCAGAAGACAGCTGTCTACAGACTGACCGCCGTGAAAACCCCATATCCTAACTGTAATCCTGTTCGGTCTCTGAAAATGAAATTCCTGCATTCTGTATTACGTACTCCGTACGTCAAAAAATTTCCGGGCAATGTCTAGAAACAGTACAGTTGAATTCATGCCTACGTCGTCAAAATTCAACTAGACTACCCGTCAGAGAAACCAAGTAGACAGCCATCTTCATACATTAAAATATATCGATATAATTTAATTTTTGTTCGTATCGGCCTGATAGTTACTAAGGAAAAAATTCCTGGATATTTTTATATGAAGGAAAACCATTAAGTTTATCAGTCATCATCAGGGCTGTAAATGTTTTTACAGAATTATGTAGACGGTTCATATTAGAACGTTATGAATAAATCTAAGAGGAATGTCTATCTTAATACATTGTGTGTGTTTAAATAAAATTAACACAGTGAAAATGCCGAGTTTGTATGTATTCTTACTTTGATGTCTTAAGGCAGTGGAAACAGCTTCTTTAAATGTAAGAGTTCTTAACTAAATAGATGTCTATTCGCCCATTTGATCATAATAGCAAGGTCGAAGGTTCAGATTCAAATAAGGCATTTCTCACGCAGCAAACAATTTGTTGCATGTGGCCGTCGAAACTTATGTTTAGTCTAGTTCAGAGTAAACACGAAGCATTACCGCGACTTTTTTGTCAAACGGGGAACGTTTCCTCTCCTTAGCAACAGCGAATTGCATTTGCAACCTTGCAGAGCGCCTGTTGGAACTGCCGAGTCTGTCCGTCAGTACGCATGTAGCAACCAGAAGATAGTCAAACCGTTTTCGCGAAATTTGATAAATGGTAAATGTACGAAAATTTGTCGAAACAGCCAAGTCTTTCATTAAAATCTTACAACACCAACCGCGCAGAATTGACTGGATGGGGGAATCCCCAGATATTAAATTCTCACGTAAGAAATCCGTAACTGAATTCATTGACTAATCACGAAGGTTGAAGGTGAAATTCGGGAGACAGCACTCGCATAATTGCGCAATGAGTACACTTCCTAACTTGTTCTGTCTGTTTAGATTCTTGGTACTTCGTATGCAAGTATTTCCGCAGGTTATTTAGATATGAAAACGCTCGGTGGACAGCCCTGTTTATGGAATGTGCCGACTGCGGGATGAAAGAGACAGAGAATATACGAGTTTGCTGACCCATCTTCCCCTCCCTTCCCCTCCGCCCACCAAACACACACACACGACCACACTGATGGCTGCAGTCGATATTAGCGGGAACGTGACGTCATACCGCGGCTAGTAGCGCGGCCAGCGGCATAGACCTAATTATTGCAGATCTTGAATATTCTTTACACTTTTCGTAAATTCGAACACTGTACCAACGACGGAGGGTGTTTGGAATCAAATACGAGATCGGGAGGAAGGAGTTATTGTGTGTTTGAAGCAGGTAATCTGTGTTACCCGGCAGATATAGAATAGTTTCAAATTGTAAGCATTGAATGCTATTTCAACCCCCCCCCCCCTTCCAAACCGGTGGTACTTGGATATGTTGATTAAGTTGAGTTAAGGTAGTCTGGACACGTAACGTGCATGGGGAAATATTGCAGAATAATTCTGGAAGATATTTAGTTTTTATATAAAGATGCAAAGAGAAAATGTAACATGGAAAGATGTGCATTCATTGCGTTTTACTTTGTCAGATGGAATATTGTTGATTTTTCAATAAAAAAAAACTGAAGGTCACAAATGCGTGTATAATATAAAATTTGTTATTAAGTTGCGTTACTTCAAGCATGTTACAGTCTGAAATGGTAAAAGCATCGTTAAATGAACAAAAAATAAAATAGAATAATTCAAGCACGTTTCCCCGTGTTGTAGACTACGTTTATATTAAATGAATATCGAATAATATTTATTAATGGTACACATTTTATTGAACTGACCAGACCCAATCTTCAACTGATAACTGCGTTTCGAACGTCATCCAGATCCAGAAAGTAGTCCGAGAACTAATATGAGGGCGGAAGGATACGTTCTTGTTTCAATACAGAATAAACATGCATAACGGCAACGAATAACTTTTGAATTGCTTCAATGATATGAATTTAAGCTTTTATTGTGTTGGTAATGATGCTGTCTTCTTCACTACACAGTTATTAGTTGTCTACAGTGTTACACATTTGGGTGAATACACGTTACGAGTTATAACCTTAATTAATTTTGCGTGCGTAGGTCTAAGTGTGTGCATGCGCGTTGTACGATACATTCATAACATTCATTGAAGGAAATTAATTCAAAAAATGCATTTGCTTACATTTCTATTGGTAAATAATTGGTGAATTTTCTATTTTCTTTATCATGTAAAATATTATTGCCTGTCTAAATGTTCCTTTCATATTCCTGTATCAGTAAAAGTAAACAATTAGCCTACAAGTTTTGTACATTTAATGACGTATTGATATATAGTATCATGACACCATTTTTACATTGTCTGCCATGAAGTGAAAAAAAAACTACTCTCGTTTCTACGTACGTTTACGTAAGAATATAAGTTTTTGTTCATTTTGCTACCGGATGAAGGTCTAGAAGTTTCTTGTAAACATCTTTTGCTCCTTCTGTGAACGTTTAGCAGTTTTATCAGGTCCTTTTTTACATTTAAAATTGATTTATTCCATTTATTCTCCGAATTAATGTTTGAGAAATTTGTGTGAACACATATTATGCTTATTGTTAACTTTAAAATGTCAGAAATGTGCCTATGTTTGTAGAAGTGGTCGACCTACATATCGATATTCTCTTCCATTCACTTCTCCGACTTCTGATGTAGAAGGTACACAGGCCACGTCTCTGAATCTTCTTCTAAAGTACTCTACTTTGCAGATAAATTTTGAAATTCAACATTTAGTGTATGTCTGTGCACAGTAATGAGATAATATTCTTCTCCAAGTTGAAATATCATTATCTTCACCAAAGTCTGTTTTTAGACCGTGATACTAATCTATAAACCTGCTTATATTGGACTATATAGGGCCTACTTTGTTCCTGCCATTTGGTCTAGGGACCAAAATATTACGATCCACGCTAGGTCTGTAGGCCTTCAACATTTTTTTTTAGCAGAGTCGTTAAGAACCTAATAACGATCTATTTCAAATATATTTTGCTGCAGAAATTGTGAAATGCTTTAAGGTGGAATAACGTTTTGAATAAAGCAAAATATTTTATTTTGAGCACATTTCTACTACGACTGATTTTGATATCGTTTGAATTACTTTACTTTTTATGATCTTGAATTTTATTGGGGTTAAAGTTCAGGTCACTGCAAGATCTGCATCACATTGCTGTCAGACAAGAGCAAAGCTTGAACGTGCTTACGTTCTGATCTCGCTGGACTACGGTCGACACACGCCAACGCAAGGCGTCGGAATTGAACAATGCTGTCCAGGTGGAATTTCGCAAGTGACAGAGGATCTCTGTAGCTCACACACACACTTCCTCACTGCCCAACACTCCGTTGCGAACTCAACTGAAAGTACTGTGTCATACACTGATGTAAAAACACGTTATTAAACTTTCAAGATGTGTCACTGTTTTTACAGTATCGCTCATGAATCACGAATTTCAACGACTGATATGTGAGAAGTACAATACCTGAGGAATTAAAATTATGTTGAGGTATTATCTCTGGTTACGCGACTGAATCGAAGTATGGAAACCCGAGACTATGTTGGCCGCGTCAGCTGCTGTCCAAAGTGATGGAGGTCGACGTAACCAGGCCTGCCACTTTGGCCACCTCCATCTTCCCTTCCAACCGCCGGTCACCTGTCCACCGTTAGACAAAATAAATACGCATATTGTTTGTGGTAGGCCTGTAATTAAAAAAAATAGTTTCATCTGTCAGGGAAGAAAATACAATGTATTAATTAGGCTGTATTTCCTTTCATAAATTACTTTTAACTGGTGATTTGTTCTCAGATTATTAATGACGGAATATTTACTGCATCAAATAAGATACAGTGATTGGAGGGAAATGTGTGAGGGAGTTGTAGTGATAAATTTTATGGAAAAACAAAATCCGATTCCGTTTTAGCCAGGTTTCCGTTTACCACAGGTAGTAATAAATAAAGCCGCTCAGTAGCCTTCATACCATATAAAGGTGTATGTGAATCGATAGTTAAAATGTGAAAACAAAACATTGATATTTCACGCACGCACACTGCTACACGAAATTTTATTTTTCTTTTATATTTTGTTTCTGCTTTCCGTCTATGAGCTTTGTTTTGGATTTTATTCTGTATTTACGGGATCAGGCAAATGTAGGAAGAAAGGAACATTCCGTGTAATCCATGTTCCGTTATAGACAGGTCTTACTGCTTTTGACTTTCGAACATGCCTGGTGTGTATTTCCACGATGGCTCTAACCTTTTCTGTCGCCACGCGTGCAGGGCTTCATTCCCCTGACCTCACTGCTCCGTGTCTCATGCGTCGTTTTATTATAGAACTCCAGTCGAATCGCTTGGCGCTCGCACCATCTGCGGTTAAACGGTAATCTAGCTTCTCGAGACATAAAGGGATGCGTGCAAATGTCCGGCAAATTTCAGCTAACGAAACATCGCCTGCTCTTTGCTTTGGTATGTGCTACTTCAATGGAGGCAAAGATCGTGGGACCATTGCGAGATATCGCAGATTTAAGGCGTACTGTAGTAAACCACGAAGTAGATCGTGCGTGCTTTGAGCATTGCCTGACTCAGTACAGGGTTCGAATCTGTGTCGCGTGACGTCATCTACCCGTTTCTTGAAAGATGTCCATTGTTCAGGGGTGCTAGCCTGAAAGTTACTGGGCAGTTCTTATTTAGAATAAACGGAATGTACCGTACTGAATTAATGGATGATTGGGTTAGTGACAAATTTATTAATATGTAATTTAACAAGTTTTCTCACCGGAATAAAATTGAATGACGATAAGTGATAAGTCTGTAAGGATTTGGAAGTAGTAGTTCGTGGTCTGTTTGAAGGTAAATTATCCTGGCTTTCGCCTACATATACCGAGATTCGAACTAAGAAACTTCACAGTTTTGGTCTAGAGCAGAGATTCCCAAACTTTTATACCTTGCGCCCCCCTTAAAACATTTCATAAATTTCATGCCCCCCCTTCCAGAACAAGTACAAGCAAACAGATTTGACATAAAATTTAGCTATGAGTATACAGCACTGTAAGACAACTAAACTGCCTCAACCAAGCAAAGGATGTTAAAAATGTATCTCCATATTTCGTTAAAAGAAAGTTTTTCATACAAACAACACGCCCCCCAGAAAACCACTCGCCCCCCCCAGGGGGCGCGTCCCACACTTTGGGAACCTCTGGTCTAGAGTGTTTCCCCTGCGGGATTGAGCTGGATTGTTATTCTTATTGTTGACAACAAGATCATAGGAATACTGATGAATGAATGCGAGGTCTGACAGTTAAAGAACCGGCAGGGACTGGCAGTATTGAATGGCATCATTTTCCTTCAGCGCTGTGTTTACTGGATTCGACTTGTTTCGAGCAGCAATGTTTTGGCTATTTCCCGAAAATGGAAGGAAAAAAGGGATTTTCTTAGACTTTCAGCCATATTAATGAAAGTAACTTCTTGGGGCTTGGACATTTTAATATGGCGAAAAATATAAAAGGAACAGAACAGTATGCTGTTCTAGTTTGTTCAAGGAATTGTCCAAAACAAGAGTGCCGCCTTCTGTGTGTATAATCTGTGTGTTAGACATAATCCGTCATCAAGTGCTGGACCAAGGTTGATAGACACATACTCTATTCAGAATGAACATGGATTGGAAGACAGACATAGAGCAAGGGCAGGCAAATAACATGCGATGCGATCTTCAATGACTCTCACATCCAGCTTGATGTTTTATTCTAGAAACGTGGCGTGAACCGCGCTCATAAGATACATTTTCCAGCTCTCGTCCGACAAGAAACGAATGTGATAATGACTCCCTGGTTAATGCTTGTTGATGTCTGCTCCATACATAGCTTGAATAGATTATTTAGTTAGACCAGGGGGCCCAAACAGAGAAGGATTTTGTACATGAAGCAGTACCAACTTTCGAAACATAAAATAAAACCTCGCGTCACCAAAATACAAGCTTCAAGGTCACAGCAAAATCACGCAAAGTTGCAACACGAACAGATGAGCTCAGGCGAATTGAACGTTTTGAGGGACTTCTTCTCACTTCAACCTGCTGTAATACGTATTTTCATTTTTAATAGGATCGATGAGATGTTTTGATTACAGCGTTCTTAATTTCTTCCTGAATATAACTATTCCTATATAATTAATTTTCAGTGACTTTTTATTTATTTTTCTATAAAGGAAATGACTTTCGCTCCATTTCGAATAATTATTCCCCGTGCAGATAAAAATATACCCTGCTATGAATTTTCGTTTTGCTCGTCCTCCCACCTACGTTCTGCTTATGAAATGCAGCCAAAGGTTCGCACTTAATGTTTTGTATAATCACATATCGTTCGATCCTTCAGTGTACGAGAAAACACGATGTACGTTTGTGTTTTGTTTATTACGCGTGATGACTTTGCTCCGGGACTGGGGCCTTGTACAATACGACCGAACAGTTTCGTAAATTAAATTTTAGCTGTTTAAATGTAATACACGATTTTATATTTATTACGACTGGAAACAGCATGCTCTGTTATGTAGTACAGAAAATTCCCAAGCGCATTGTTTGCAGTTTATTGAATGTCCTTGCGGTGTTTTGCGAATTTTATACTATTACAGTTCACGGGACAAAGAAAAATCCATCTCGGGATGCTTTGATGTTGTGATATATTCTGCCTTTTGATAAAATTCGTATAGCCACTGTCCGACATAACACATCTTTATCATAACGTAGGATTTGAGGGAATTTTTGAACATATGAATTACTAGCGATTTCGTGGGGGATCTTGCAGTTTAAGGGAGTCCATTCACCTATACATTTATTATGTACTGTTTAATGATAATTATTTTTGGCCCGTTTCATCTCATTCTGTTTCTTCCAAGTTACCTTTTTACTACAATCAAAATTGTTCCCGATTGGAATTCTTCAAATAAATTGTAAAGTTTAATAAACAAATGCTACTGAGGTTATTTCGCTTGTCAGAGAATGTAGGTCTATCTGACATACTGTGTGAGGATAATTAGTCTTAATACACATATTTCATCATTTTATTCATACTGACGTACGCTATTCGCCATGTTCGACTATAACTCAGCAGACAGCGCGTATCTACTTTAAAAGTACTCTCACGACTCTCTGAGCCAAGTTCTACACTAAGACAATGTTGTTACAAAACAAATGTTGTTGACAGAACGTCGTTGCATGAACGAAGAAAGGAATATCAGTCATAAAATTGTGTTGCTATGTAATACATGAAGTTGTCATGTGTGTAGGCAGGCAGTTAGCCGTTGCATCAGCGTGTGCGGATGAAAGTAGTCAAGGTTACTCCGGATTGTGATTCTCTGCACGTGAAAGATATCAGCGGAGTAAAATGCGACCGGAACTGCTTCGTCTGTCTAGCTGGGACGCAGACAGATTGCAAACTGCGACCCGATTTATTTCCTTTCCCGCATCACAAGTTTCGTGATTTGGCATGACACTGGTATGTCTGTCTGAGACACTTACCTAACAAACCCCTACAGCAGGCAACCCCTCCGTACACTTCTCAATATCGAAGCTGTTGCCTAAAATAAACAAGAAGAGAACAGTAGTATATAGCTGTATTATCGCTAAGTTTGTGATTTGGAAGAAGCGACGTATTTTTCTCCATTTCTTAATCCTGAATTGTCCTAGGGGCATCGTGTCCAGGGCAATCGAAATGCTTGAACTGCAAACAGTAAGACGTTTTCGTTAAGTTCTTGGCATAACTATACGTTCACTCAGCTACCTGGTTTGTTGTTAGAGTTTTTTCATCGTCTATGGTCAGCTTGACCGTCGTGACCCCTTTCGGTGATTTCGCCTTGCCTCTCCGTGGCCAGTCTTCATCCATCAGAAAACATCCCTGCCTTGAGTGGGACTCGAACCCACGGTCGCAGCGGCCAGACCCACGAGGTCTATGCCTCAGGCCGGCGTTGTTAGAGTAGCCGTCTCCAAATCTCATGCCGCAAGGTCACAGCATAATCGTTCAAATCTGCAGCGGAGCCCGGACGAGTGAATAAATCTGGCAACACCGCACTGCTCACTTAGAGCCGCGCGGTAAGGGGAAGCAAAACATATCTGTGGCCTTGAAACGCGCAGTTTTGTGACGACTGCTATAATGGTGCCTCACCTACTGAGGCTACCTGTTCTGAATGAAAGATAGAGAAAGTGGTGGATTTGTACTCTAATGCTGCAAATAAAATATCACTGATATCACTGTGAGAAGAATAACGCACCTGGCGCGTGTTCTGGAGAACAGCATTTCTGGTGTAGGCAGGAAATTCAGTTTTTCTGAAAGAAAATGATTTTATTTAAGGTCGTAATGGGCAGTGCAATCTGTTCCTCCCATCCTTCCTCAAAGTATCATTCAAATTCATTCTGCGGTTTATGACCGACGGTACGTACACTGGATGCAACTGTCCGTGGTACCAGATGTTTTCTGAATAGTCAGTAATAAGCCGGCTGTTTCACCGACACCGACAACTGTTCAAGAATGTCCCTGTCGTGGTAATAGGATCATAGAAACCCATGACTGGGTTTCCTCCTGAGCCACTTGAATCCATTTCACATTTTCACGACTGTTCCCCTTCGCTCTATTTGGGATGTTGAGAAGTTTGAGCAAACTCGAACAGTAGGCCTGTGACGCGTTCAGTCCGTACCGGGATGCGAACCGCGACTGCTGGACTCGAGAGCAGTGGGCAAAGGCAAAGAAGATCCTGTGCACCCAGCCGTAGTTTTTATCTTTTTGCCTCAGCAGTTCCGTTGACACTTAATCGCAACTTAATCGATGTATTGCTTCGTTAAGTGTTAACAGTACTTGGTGTCGACAAGAATTTTGTCGATTTGGCTTTCTTTTATCCTTTTTCCTTTCTTTCGTTTCTTTTTGCATGTGAGTAGAGCGTTCACTGACCTGGGTTACTAAACATTTGTGCGCATGTGCGCAGATGAGTTGCGCACTCGTTACACCGACAACATCTAGAATGTTGAGGCAGGTCGGACCTCAGTGTAAGAGTTGGTGGCATTTCTCATTGTTCTTAGACTAGCCTCAAAGTCGTTCGTTTTAAAAATTCGTCATAAGACTAGGAATTTGGGTTTTAGTGTCGTCATGTGATTACTTTCCGACTATCGATTATCTGATTAGTGATTTATGTAAGTGTTCATAACGACGCCAGTAATCGTCTGGTTGATGTGATACGGAAAATGTTTGCATACGTGGACGTAGTAACTGGCACAAAGCAGTACGTAAGTTTTAATGCAGATGGTGAATTTGTATCAGATGTTACGTTCTTAAAGACATAGTGCTTAATGTGAGAGGTCCAGAAATTACGTTTTTACTTCTAAGAAAGTGTGGAAAATGTTAGCTTGTAATATTTACTGGGCGAACACGGGCAAAGGTTTGGGTAAAGAGTATAATGGGAATTTATCTTTTGGAAAATATAACAAGGCAATGACAAATATTAATGGGAAATTAAAAGATAAATGGACGAATCAAGAAATACTTTAAAAGCGTTTGTAGAATACGATTAAAAACTGAATATTAAAATTTATCTAGGTGATATAGTATGTGAACTGTTATGAAGTATCTTAGGGTTGGATCAAATTACGGGCTTCTGTCTTAAAAGTTATAAACCGTTCATTTCCATAACTTCGTGGAATTTATTTGAAGTTTCAGTAATTATATAATGCTTAGGGAATTTCGTGTGGAAGGGTTCTCAGCCTTGGCTTCTGTTGCTCCATTTTGTAACTGAAGTTTTGTTTCAGGGCACACATGTATGCTAATTCGCTTTATACGCGTAAGTACTGCAGAATTCGGTTGTCTTCGTTGTCTGCCGTAGAACTGAATGTAGGCTGTGTGAGGTGAAGCTTCAATTCGTTATGTAACGAGGATTGGCGTGTGACTGCTGGGAAGTGACACGCCTGCAAGTTAAGTAGAGGCAACCCGTTTTACCGGTATGTTGTGTGGGTTGTCTAGGTTTGTGGCGCGTGTGTACTGCGGCTAAGAGAGAGCCAGAATGAGGGCTGCTTGTTCTAAAATCGAGATAATGTGATAGTTTATTTTGTTATAAGAGATATGGGAATTAGTTCTGAGGTTCAAACCCAAGATATTGAAATAGTTCAGAAGTATATTTACGGATTTTGTGATGACAGTGAACTAATTTCTAGATAAGCTGAATAAATATCGATTGTTCAAGGTTGTTGTTGAAAACTCCTTCCCTGTATTCTTCAATACGTATTGAAATTATTATTCTTAAGGGTGTTTGAAACGACGACATTCACGAAGATAGACAATTTATTTGATGGACTGGCTGACCCTTGGCCCATATTCAAGACACTTTCTGTGATATTATAATGCGTTGTTGCATAGACGGTCTACGATTTAATTTTGAATGGGGACGTTCGAAGATAAGAGAAAATTTTGAAAAATTAAATGCGAATTTGGTCACTAAATATTCTCTTCAGACTTACTTGGAAAATAAAAAAAACTGCATGTGCTAGTCCGGACAGAATTGGTTTTGTAGTTTTATCACGTGTACCATCTGCTGAGGTCATTTAATAATTGCAAATAAGATACTGTAGTATGCTCGTGTAAGAGGAATGTGTTAGTGACTGTGGCCTGTTGCAAAAATTTGCCTCGAATGAATGAAGAAAATAAAAAAAACATTAGTGAGGATAGCTGGTGTCCATCCGAGGTTCGAACCGGTACCTTCAAATCGTAAGTCAGAATGTTGCTGTTGAGCCATCGTGCTCGGTTTGAAAGTGTTTGATCTTGTATTCGTACAGCGGGAGGCAGACATTTTGTGTAACGGTACGCTGTTCTGACAGACAGTATTGTTCAGTGACGAAAAAAATTAGAATTTGCTGTGATATATTTTATTATGGATGCATTGAATGTGAGTGGTATTTTTGTTGGAAAGAAAACTTTAGTTCACTTCAAGAAGTTTTTATTCAGACGCAATAGGAAAATATTATTAACGGGATTTTGGGGGACTTTCGGTGTTTGATATCACACCTCAGTATAACAAGTCCGAGATTCGAACCGGGACTACGTCTTCACACTGTGGTATGTCTTGTACAGTCACTTAAAAATGGCATAAAAGATTGTGTTTTTAAGCCTGCAAAATATATTTCACAAATTTAGACAAACGTTATCGATATTAACGTGACCGCCTCACACATAACTTCTTCGAGTGCACCGCTAGATGGGCTGAGCGGTCACTGCGCTCCAACGCCATGTTGTTTCTGAATTAATTATCCCGCGTTGCTACTTTCATTTGTTGAAGTAACCTTGGTAACACTTTGACCCATTTATCATACCAAGTGACCTACTCTTTGCTGGATGCTAACTAAATGTGGGAAAAGAAACTAGTGATGTGTTACGTACAGGACAATTTCACTAATTTGGATGCAGTACCTGAATAAATGTCTGAAAAATAATATTCTCAAATTATATCGGCGAACGTGTAACGAAAATTTAGGACTTTACAATTCTTGCTGCTGGAGCACTTAAATTTGCTTGCAAATATTATTTTTAATTAATTAATCAAGTCTACACGTTTATAATAAAGCAAAGACTTAACGAAGTTCGTGATAATTTATCATTACGTAGTAATATTTTTAAAATAATTGAATTGACGTAGAATGATTCGCCTCTAGCTGCTTTGGATTATGGGCTAGTAGGTAAGGTTAGTTATTTTAAGGTAACGAATCGCGAATCGAATTGAATGAAACAGATTTGCAACGATCTTCCATCTGTAATGTACCTGCAATAAATGACTTGTCTATCTGGGCTGTTTTTTGCTGATGGACTTACTGAATGATGGATTCATGTGAAACTTTGACGCACGCCAGTGTCCTCTTGGAATGTATTCAGAAACGTTCGCATTTAAACGTGACAAGTTATATTTCTGTGTGAGTCTTCGGAAATTTATTTAATATGATCGCTTCCGTTGCCCTGCTTTGCTACAATTTACGCCTACCATCATCACTTCGGTAATTAAATTTATGAGGACTTTAAAAACGTGTTTCATGGAGATGCCGTAATTTTTTCAGATTTGTATTTTTATTTTCCAGAATTTCAGTTCACTTATATGGAAGGAAGCGGTCGTGGCGTAGTTTAAAATTATGTTTAAGAATTTGCCTTGGTGTACTGATACGAACCACGGGAGTCTCAGTCACGATAACCGATACATGGGATGAAAACTGAACCTCAAACCTCCCAAATACGAAACAAGCAAACCTATCGGTCAGATCTGTGTGACAGACAATTTGTGGGTCGACTTATAGGCATGTGAGAATTTGATATATTCAAACATAGGCCTCTTTGAGACTTAATACTTATAATTAGAATGTTCTTAGCGGGAACTGAAAATTTAGACGTTGATTTCATTACTAAACTGAAGTGCAGGAGATGGTCTAAGGATTTATGTGGCCCTACGTTGAGCCCTCTCCAGTGGTGATACATAGCGCTGACTTTTCCAAGTGTTTTTACCACTCTTTCAGTTGGCTTTTCGTAATCGAGATATTGGGACTTAAAAAGGCAAGTATTTTATATTCGATGTCAGTGCAGTCTTTGACGACGTCCATTACAGTTCTAGTCCAAGAGACAGAATTTGCGATGGGAACAATTTTTTTTTGTTATTGTAGTTATCACCGTATCATAAAGGCTGCCCTTTGTATCATCACACTTATCATCAGTTGAAGCTTTTATAGCATCCTGTCACTAACAAACTCTGCCCTCTTAACTGCTGATATGATCCCCTTCTGTACCAAAAAACATGCCCCTAAGCATTCAGATTTATGCTGAAGAATGTCTAATCGTCAGCTGGTTCACTGCTACCCGTGTTATCTCCTCACTGCCATAAAATCCAACTTAAACTTAGTTAATTTTCGTGGGTCACTATTACGCTTACACATAATTTAATTACAATCTAACATCCAAAGTTAACAAGGGAACGTGTATTTTCAGTCGGAGGACGTTCTGTACAGTATCACTCAAAGAAGTTTTGAAAATTAATAAGAATTCACGCAATTATATTTTGATACGAAATACAATTATTGAAAATCTTCCCTGGTTTAACGGTTAACAGGTTGATTTACCCCTCACACACACAAAAAACAAAATTATTAATAGGATAAACACGGGTGTTCCATAGCCACGTTTAATCGAATTTTCTTTCAAACGAAGATTGTGTGTGTTGTAAGCAGAAAGTGAAATTGATGTAACTTACCCTGTCGTGGGAATGTCGATTATGGCCTTCAGCTGTAACGCCGTGCGTGTCCGATCTTCAAATCTCATATTATGAGAATGTGGTAACAACATTAGGCCTGAATAACAAAATTGGCGGAAAGCAGGTCTAATAGCCTAGCACAATAATTGCAGGAATAGAATCCGACATAGGCTGAGCCTGTAACTTCTAGAAAGTGGCATCTGAAATTCTTTGTGATAGCAGAGAACAAGAATGCTTAGTTCAGAAGACAGTTGAGTGGGGGTTATATGCTTTGAGATTAGATAAGACCAAACCTACGTCTCATCTCATATTCTGCTTTGTTCCAGACAAGAGTGTGCACTGCACCTCATTTCTATTTGTGAATTTACGTCACTGAGACTTCCCCTCTAATCTAATGACTACGAAAGCGTTAATTCTGTATCGCTGATAAATTGTTAGTGTCTTGTAAAATGTTGCCTGCCCACAGTTAATAGTGAAAATGTAAATATCTTATGACAACCAGCTATATGTACGTATTTCCCCCCCCCCCGGCTAGCTTAACTTGTCTCTCTCCTTTTTGAGAAATGTTTGTTAAACAGTTAAAGTAAACTGCATGTTGTATATTTACAGATCAGCTGTTTTGCTGATATAGGCATAATATTCGTACCTCCATCATAGTATTCTTTTTCTTGAGAAAAAGCGTTCATGTTGAGGCAGACATAAAAAGATAAGACAAGAAACACATTGCAAGTCATGAAATTAAAGAAATTGAAATTATCACAGCAGAGTAGTAATCCCCGAAAATTCTTTATTACGATTTAATATATTAAATTTTGTAGATATCATTTGTAACGAATTAGGAAAATTAACACTGTTTTTAAATCATACATAGGCTTAAATTTTAGTAGGCGTCAGTTAACATGACTGTAATTAACGTGTAAAATAGCGTCATTATAAAAGTGTTGGATAAAAATCTTGCATTTTGGAAATGTTCTTCTTATTCATTGTTCTTGGTGCCATTCCAAATTATTGAAGCCCTGGATACAAAACAAAGAGTTTCCAGTCGTATTTTACGTCTGTTGCCTGAAGATGGTCTAAAATTACTGCAAATGTCTGAAAAAAGGGCCTGTATAAGAACTATAATTTCTGTTGACTTTTGTGAAAGTATAAAAGTTGACCTGTGGCTTTCACGAAAGAACACATTTTGAGGGTGTTTGAGAGCAAGGTGAGTAGGAAAATATTTGGACCCAAGGGAGATAAACTGACACATTGCTCAGTGGGGAACTCCATGATTTTACTCATCGCCTAATGTTATTAGGATTATAACACAAAGGAAGATGAGATGAGCGGGGCACGTAGCACGCATGGGGAGATGAGAAGTGCGTATAAAATTTTGTTTGGGAGCGTGGGAGGAAGAGGGTACTAGGAAAACCTAGTCATACATGACAGGGTAATATTAAAATGGGTTATAATAAAATACGTTGAGAGGGTGTGGTTTGGATTTATGTCGTTCAGGACGGATGACGTGGGGGGGGGGAACTATTGTGTTCTCGGTAATAAATATTCTAGTCCCATGAAAGGCGGAAAATTTCTTCATTAGTTGAGCTTAGCCTAACCCAGTATCGTCTTCTCAAGGACTCTGCTCCGTGGAGAACGTTTAGAAGAGTAGGCTGTGTTGAAAGAACTCTATGAGAACAGTTTGGATGATCTGGGAGTATACCATAAGCTGGGTTGCTTGTGACTAAAATGAGAAACACTACAATTACATACAGAATTTTGGTGGGAAATCTCTTTGTAGTGAGATCTGAAGTTTTCACGGCGGTGAGTCTGAAAATGGCTGTCTTCTGGGACGTTGCCCCGTGCAGTCTGGTAAAGTTTAGCAACGTTTCAGATGTCCTTACTGCCTCCATCATCAGGGCGATCTCCCCTATGATGAAGCAGCCATCTTCAACCTCATAAGAAAGTCCACTGGAGACTCAGAACGGTATGGGAAGATAACATTAAGATGGATCTTAGAAGATGCTTTGTAGGAGTGGCGAGTGAGTGGTAGTAACACAAGGTCGTATCCAGTTTGGAGCTCCGGTATTAGTTGCGTTACCATCCCATTTCTGCTGTAATAGTCGAAAAGGCTATTGTTGGTTGCTCTCTGCCGGGTTGTGACGTCATGCAGGCCCTAGTGGTTACTAAGGATTGGAGGAACGTTTCGCCTCTATCTTCAGTGTTGAATATCCATTCACACAGTATTCTATCCTGGTAAGTACATACAAAACTACACGGCCTCTGACACCAGAAGAACTGAAATTATAGATTTTTGTTATTTGGACAAATTAACACATCACATAGGCCTATTAGACAATCTGTTATAAAGAAAAATGAGCTATTTGAATGTACAGGTCGACGTAGCCTTTACGGTTAAGCCTTTGTTGCAACGAGAAGTTCATAACAATTTAAATCCATCAACACGTGGAAAAAGGCATGGATACTCGATGTGTTTTCACTCGAATCGCAACGGCACGATTACAATTCAGATGTCAAGAGGTGTAAGTTCACCGTTCGTTCATCTTGCAATTTTTAACCCCCGTGGTTTTCTTCCGTCTCGGTGCAAACGTTTGGGGGGGTGGGGTGGGGGGTGAGACCGTGCGCGCGTCCACGTGAGACAATGGAACTGGTCGCGTTCCTAAATGGCGTTGAGTCAGGTTTGCTGCATTTTTGTTTGTTTAGGTCCTATTGGGTTGCTTGTGATGTTGAATTCTGATTGGTTAGTACGGAGTACCCGGGAGGCGTGGCTAGTGAAATTCTTCGTGCTCTGTTACTGGTCCACTCACTGTTGCCAACAGCAACGAGGGAGAGGCTGGGGTCAGCCATTTTGGATTTAGACTTTTTCTTATATGTATATAGACAGCGCACAGCGGTTTCTGAACACGTGGCTTCAGCTCCTTTCACGATATGAATTGGGTTTCAATTTACAAAACTACTCATGTTTTTTTTGTACAGTGGGTTCCGAGAACAAGTTTTATGGAAAATAAACACATCCTTGCAAACGGACTCCATTTTGCATCAGTGGCAGTATCATTTTTCGTCCTTCGAACTGTGTGGATTGCATTTTCAAAGACTTAAGTAACAATAGTTGGTTTATAAATGGTACAGCATGTTTTCAATACAAGGTCATCATATACTCCATAGCTCAAAAAATTGTTAGATTTTCCTTAGATTTTCCCGCTTTCCCCGTATTTCAACCGTCTTCCAGTCCAACATTTTCCATAACTAACAAACTAGCTGGCTTAGGGAACCTGAAGGTTCATTACCGAATGAACCAAAGCCCTCCACTGGTCCCTGTCTTCAGCTAACACAATCTAATTGCCTTCAACTCCAAACGTCATATCCTTTCTCAATTGCCATAGTCCTGCCAGAGTCCGTCTCGTTCCGAGGTTTTGTTAACTTTTTCGTAACTATACGGTTTTTTACGGCGAAGCCCTGTGTCCAACCCCCAAGCTGAAGGATCACCCATTATCGACTGTCCACTACTGTTTATTCAATAAATTCGCAGCAAACCTCCATAAATGGAGGCTGTTCGTTCATCCGTAACCTAAGGAAGCTACATGCCGTGGTGACAGGGACTTACCAAACATGGCAACATGATTTACAATAATGAACGGGCATTTTAAAAACCAAATGGGTCTAACTTCAAACCATAAGTAAATTGAGCCTAAAACACATGTGTCTTTTAGTCTGTTGCGTGTTACATTTATGGGGAGTCTTTTTAACATGGTATGGATATAGCGGAATGTCTGGAATTAACTTTTACGAAAAAAAATTTGTCTTTCCGTTTGAAAAACAGACCTTAGTTTCACGCCTAGCTTGATGCGTTACATTTTGTTTCGCTCTGTAAAAGAGCAGAAACAACCAAGTTTCTTGACGTATAAATAGACTGTAACTTAGATTGTAAAACACATTTTCAATACATTATCCCACACTAATCTCATCATACTTTAATGAAGGACTGTCACCATCACTCACGAAAAAAGAAACTTTGAAATTTGTCTGCTTTTCTTACTTCCATTCGATCATGTCATATCGAATTATTTTGTGTTGAAAAACCTAACAGACAGCAAAATAAAGTGTTTTACATCCAAAGGAAAATCATAAGAATAATGGTAGACACTAAAGGAAGAAACTCGTGTAATCTTTGAGGTTTTCACAGCGGTGAGTATGTAGATTTCTGTCTTCTCGGTTATTGCGCTGTGTAGTCTGGTCGATGTTTACCAACGTTTCAGAGGTCATACTGCCTCCATCATCAGGGCGGTGAGTATGTAGATTTCTGTCTTCTGGGTTGTTGCGCCGTATAGTCTGGTCGATGTTTACCAACGTTTCAGAGGTCATATGCATATTCATCGCCCTGATGACGAAGAAACTCATGTAGGGAACTGTTTAAGAAATATAAAATTCTTCCATCAGCCAGCGAATTCTTGCTCTAATTAACATAATTTGTAGTTCAAAACAGAAAAAATATCAAACAAATTCAGATATTCATAATATAAGTAAAAGATATTATATATAACCTTCTTGTGCCAAACACGAAACTCAGTAAGCATGAAAAAGACGTTAAGTGTACAGGAATTAAGCTATTCAATCTCCTTTCCACTACAAAAATATCTGAATGTGGATCCTCCAACTCCACCGAAGAATATTTCTCACCCAAAAATTCTCAGCTGTTTTAAATACGTGTGTAGTCCAATTTGAAGCTGTTCTATTATGTTACCAAATTTTGTGTTGAGAAAATGAGATTACATTTTTAGGTTACTAGCTGGATATAGGTCAGTCTCGAAACAACGTTTGTAAACTCATATTCAGGAATGTCCCTCACATATTAAAAAAAAGCTTTCGTAAGTTTTACCAATCTCATGATATCCTACAACTGTTCCACAAGAAGCAGATGACAAGAGATCCTAATGTGTGCCTTAGTTTT
>NW_019059825.1:297861-328813 GCF_000696155.1 Zootermopsis nevadensis
TCATAATTTGTTGTTTTCACTCAATGTTATTAAGCTTATAAGTCATTGAGGATGAGGTGGGCGGGACATGTAGCACGAGTTGCGTACGAATGAACATATCACGCGACGAGAGACGTATCATATATGGAAGGCACTGAATGAAGTAGTCTGAATCCAGGTAGCTCAGAACATTATTACCTCTCAGTGGAATTTCTTGGTCAGCGGAGCCACCAGAAGCTCTTTAAGACGACTTTGTTGTGTGGTGTGTCGTACTTTGTTACTGGGCAATTATAATCCTTTTTTACAGAAGCGTTTCGATCTGCTTCAACGCCTTTTGTTCTTCATTTATCACGCATGAAATGAGCAAGTTCAAGCCACTTTACTTCTTTAAGGCCTGCGAGCTTTTTTCTGTTCCTTGAGAACACAAAGGCAGCCTAGGCCTTTAAACACATGACTCATGATTCCGAGAAAGGGCAGCAGACGTCTTCCTCGTGGCTGCGGGCGGAGGTGGGGCGACAAATGACTGATTCTTCCTGTAGCTTATTAGCACTGGGAGTGCTATGGATTTTAACCCTTATCCATTTGAAGCCGAAGATCCACTAAATGATGTCTGTACCCCAAATAATATACAGCACTTCACCAACGCAGAAATCATCTGGTTAATGCTATTTAAGAAAATTATTCCATGTGGGATACAGAGTTTCTATTGGGGCTAAAAAGGGTTTTAAGTCCACGACCCACCTGCTTTAACAATCACTGAAAATAATGTTTTATCCAAAGAACGATTATTTTCCCAAACAACATCAACCAACTGATGTTTGTGATGGTGGACAGTTGTATTTTCTTAGCAGGATTTGAGGTTATCACGGCGGTAAGTACGAGAAGATGGCTGTCTTCTGGGTTGTACTGCCGCATAGTCCGGTACGTAGAGGTTTACCAGCGTTTCCCTTCATGGCGGAGGCAGCATACACTTCTGAAACGTCGTTAAATTTCTGCCAGACTACACCGCGGTACAACCCAGAAGACTGCAATCTTTTTGTGTGCTTATGATACAGATTTAATTATTAAATACTATTTAGACGAGCTTTGGCTTCAAAAGGTTAACAGCGTTTTGCAAAAGTGCCGCAAAAATTATTTTCTTTTTCTGTTCAGTCTATGTTATGAGGGATTAGAATTAATGAGTTTTAATAAACTTTCGTACTTGGCTCTTAACAGAATTTTCCTGTTAAATATAGGCTTACTTCTGCTCTAGGTGTGACTAACAGGTTTTACCGTTTACGTGAACGCACGCTTGATTTGTAAATACGTTACAGTAACTAAACTGAAGAAAATTCTAATCTAAATTGTAGGCCTTAATATGTGAAATAAGTTAGTTCTGCTAATTTCCGGCAGAAATAATGATTCTTCCGTTCGCTGCTCTGTCAGAGGTGGCTCTGGGGTGCACTTGCCCTCGTATCCGTTGATAATGGAGCTAAGCGGTCGGAGCTTGAAGCCGAGAAACCTTTGAGCTTTGCCTCTACATCATGGGTCGTAGTTCGCATGCACATAGGCAACTGTGACAGAAAAGTGAGTAAATTATATAAGCAATACGTAGCTATGTACTAAGCTGTGAAAGGTGCATGTAGGCGAACCAAACTACATGAACAAGTCTCATATTAATAGAATCGGAACTGGCTCAAATAAAGCCACACTTGCTGAATTTCGTGTCGAAATCTGGGGGTTTTGCTAATGGCGAGTTAGCTAGTCGGTTACATCAGCACTCGGGAAGTCGATGAGTGAGTTGTTTAGATAATCTCCTCTAGTCACTTGTTCCGAGAACGAAGTGCGTACTGACAGGTTTGCTGAAAATGGACTCCCTTCTGTGTTACATCCACCTTTCGTCTTCTGAGAAATAATATCTTCAATTGCAAAAATTAAAATTTAAGATATATACAGTGCATAAGTGTACACGCCACCTCAAAGAATATCTGGCTTGTTAAGGAGAAACCAAGTAATTGTGCCCTGCAACACGTCCGTCTGTCTGCCTGCCTGTGCTCGTATTTCGACTCGACAGCTGCTGGAAGGATTCATGTTATGCCTCTGGAAGTTGTTACGAAGTCATACGTTTCATAACGTAGTGGACACACGAACTTCTGAGGTGACATCGACACTAGCGTCGCTTAATACAGGATCAAGAAGTATTCGAAGGATAAGTTATAGGATTCCCATCTATGTTACCGTAATTCTGTGAACGGTGTAATAGAGCAACATGTCAATATTTTGATGGCTTTTGATTGTACTAATTCCTGGTATGCTTACAACTGTAGTTTTATTATTGTTGTTTTAATATTATCGCAGAATGATCGCTATCTGACGTCATTGCCCAGTGGTTGCAGGATAGGTGTTTGATTCTCGTTTCTAGCTTTGAGGCAATCTGTATCCGTACCACGTCCAGAATAGGAGTGGATAGATAGGCCTGTCTTCTGTACCATCTGTCCTCCTCGCCATAATGTCGGGACAAGAATTAAGGCCCACCCAGTCTCATGTCTAATTGTCGCCAGGGTTCTTCAGTCGACGGCAATGCGGCCGGAGCTTGAAACTAACCACCCACCTCTATTTAATGTCGGTTTTAAAAGTGCGGGGAGCTTTACTCATACATTGCGTGATGAGCATCTCTCTACTTAACCTTTATCACCTCCAGAATGGCATTAGGTCTAATCCACTCAGAAGTTCAGTGGTGTTAAAAGATTCCGAAGTTTAAACTGACTATTCATATCCATGTAGTAACGTGTTCGTGAATAAGTGGTGTTTTCTCTACATAGTACTAAAACATCTTTTTTATATCAGTTTTTATTCCTTTATATTTTAATGTTCTACTAATTATTTCAGAAATTCCTTTAGTTACCAAACTCTGTAATAATATTTAATTGCATCTCATAGCCCTGTTTTGATCAACAGGATGTTCCTTGTATGATCTGAGGTTTTCACAGCGGTGAGTAAGAAGATTTCTGTCTTCTGGGTTGCTGCGCTGTGTAGTCTGGTCAGAGGTCATACTGCCTCTGTCAATTGACACATTCATCGCCCTGATGACGGAGGCAGTATGACCTCTGACCAGACTACACAGCGCAGCAACCCAGAAGACAGAAATCTTCAGGATGTTCCTTGTTGGGATCGTTTGAAAGTCTTGTAATCAAATATGAAGCACAGTGTTTGGAGATTCTTAGCTTGGTATCTGAGTCCTGGAGGGGCCCACGTTCTCTGCCACTCTCCAACAGTGAAACAGGTTTCGTAGTCTCTAGGGTGGCTCATGGTGGACACTGATTGATGACTGGTTGCAAAAGCTGCAGGAACTTTGCATGCTGTGGGAACTGTAATCATGTAGCGAAATTTAGATTCATGAGATGGGACACTGACTTAACTTTGCTTTCATGTCTTCTGAGTCATTAACGATTAGATGAATTCGGATGTAAATGTAAAGGATGAATGGTTGGGCCGGGTGTCCACTGGGTGATTGGATTTTCTTATAGAAAAATGCATACATTTTCATTAAATGAGTTTCTTATTTTTTATTCTGCACGAACTTGATGGATGGATGGATGGATGTGTAATTTGGCAAAAGCAAAGCATGGATTTTTGCGGCTTTTGATGGATGCAGGAACAAATCGAAAGTACCTCGAAGCTGTGGAGGTAGGCCCACTTGTATTTGACGTAGACGTTAAATTATTAAGTATCTGCCAGTATCCTTACTGATTTATTTAAACGATGCAGGCTTATGTGTTATTAATATTTTAAAAAGCCGTCGTAAGCTGTGTTTCACATTTTAGCTGTATTAATTCTTCACCAGCCACTAAAGTTATTTGATGTGGGGCACTGCTTTGTGCTTAGTATCTTAATGTTTATAATTTACTCATATTGTCATACATGAATAAAGACGTGTTTAAGATTTAGTGCAAATGTTTACTGGTAAGAGACAGAAACTTTTTAATCACTGCGATAGAGAATATTCTCCCATTGACCTTGGAAATATCTGTGATGACATAAAGCTTAGTTTTGCAGATGACTCTTCTGGGTTATTGCATTAGGTATTCTGACAGAAATTAACCGACGTTTCAAAAGTACTACTTCTTGTTTGTATCTCTAGACCCAGTAAAAAGTGCCATAACGAGAAGCTTAGAAAGAAATGTGATAATTTATTTGATTTAGTAATGTGACAGTTGTGACAATAGTCAGAACTCTATAACAACTCATTTGATTTGTCCTACTGCAGAAGAAACGCGTAGAATAAGGTCATAAAACAAGAACAAATAAAAATAACAAATGTAAAATGTTAATGTGCTAACATAAAGGCGCAACGTACTTATTGCTGGAAAAAGCTTTCTTGAAAACCGAATGTTTCTGAGTAATTTGTGCCTACAAAAGAAATGTAGACCCAGTTCTTGCTGAAGGTGTCTGTTGCACGTAAGCCCAATATTAGTAGCTGAAACGCAAGCATTGGACCCTTAGTGTCGTTCAGTACACCTGTAAATGTATGAACGTGTATTAGTACAATAGGTTGTCCGTCTCTATGAAACATTCATGACACATTTAGTATTTCCTGCCTGAAGATGACCTGGTATGGTTGAAGCATGTCATAGAGGAAATTTTTATTAAGGTAACTCTCTCGTAATAAAGATGTGTATGTAGACTGTTTTGCAGTAAGTTTTGGAAACACATCCAGCTGAGGGACTTACATTTTACTTTCCATATATAATGAAAGAGGTAACTTACATAGATCTATAACTCACTTACGGAACCCGAAGGTTCATCACCGAATTAACCAAAGCCCTCCACCGGACCCTGTCCTGGGCCAACAAAATCAAAACATGGTCTTGCCAAAGATTCCGTCCGGTTCCGAGGCTTTTTGATTATATTTTTCGTAACAATGCTGGTTTTTTTTGCGGTGAAAGTTGTTAGCTTCACGCCCAACCCCCCAAGCTGGAGGACTACCCCTCGTCAGCTGTACGCGACTGTTTATTCAATATATTCGCAGCTAACCTTCATAAATGGAGCCTGTTACTTCATCCGCAACCTGAGTATCCGCCATGACTTGGGGACAGGAACCCACCAAACATGGTACACAGATCTATATTCAGTATCATCTGTGCAGGCCCATTTGTGGAAATGTGTAGTTTCAAGAAAAGAATTTTGTGGCAAAGAGGCGTTTTTATAGACAAGCTATTTGAACCACCACACGGACTTTCCACCTTTTTCATATTCTCACGTCGTTGCTTGGCCACCCCGCCTATAAGTTATGGATGTGGAGTTGTTTGCTATTTAGTTTTCGAACACACATGCATTTCGTATTTCAACGCATTCAGACGTCAGTGTGGGCCAAGGCACTGCGTGGGATTTAGTTACGATCATACTTTGGACCCTGGGTTGCATCTGTATCACGCATTCAAGTCACCATCTGGCTCTTGTCAATTATTACTCAGTAAATGGAAATAGGCCAAGAAGACATGAATAGGATTATTGTCAGTGAATAACGAAAGCCCTTTGAGTGCTTGCTTTGCAAAAATATAAAATAGGTCGCAGAATGATCTTATACCTCGTCGCACAATCTCACAACAAGATGAATACGTTATTAACGTATGAACTTATTTATAAATAAATAGGAACTTCACTTTTCAATCACATTAGTGGTTTACCAACATGTTAGATCGATTTGGCTCAAACTCAGCTGTACTTGATATGTTGACACCCGTTGCAAAGTTAGTATAAGAAAAATATTTTAAATTATCCCTTTAAAGCACAGTGGTAACTATATGTACCACCTTCTTGATCATTTAGTAACTCTGCATTTTTCCCAGATATTGTATTTTTTACCCTCATATGATTCTCAAGTTAAACGTAGATTATATTTCTGAATGCTCAGTCAGTATAGCGACTAGCTACGGGCTGGAAGACGGGTTCGATCCCCGACGGGGGCAGAGGATTTTTTCTGTGGGGCCCACCCAGCCTCTTATCTAATGGGTATCTTGGTCCTTTATCGGGGGTAAAGCGCGGCCGGGGCGTGATACTGACCACTCACCTCCATCTAGTGCAGAGGTCAAGAATGAGTAGGAGCTATACCACCTCACCCCCCAAGCGACGTACATGGTGTATAGCGGGACTGCTTTCCTTTTCTTATATTTCTGAACAGCATTAACTAATATCTGTATACTGTCGAATTCGTTAATAACGAGCACTAGAAAATCATGCGCCAGTTATTTTTGTAGAATAATAAGCTACATTGCGTTAGCCACACGAAATATAAGCGGTTTCTTTTTGTCAAACGATAAATACGCTAATTAACAGTGACAATTCTTTTAAATAATGAACTGTAACACGGTTCTTACCTTTTGGTAAACACGTTGTATCACCGCTGCAAGAGAATTTTGATTATCTGTAGGAAGCTTTTTGTTTTTCGGGGAACCAAATGACCAAAAGACAGGCCTGAATGTAGCCTATAAAGTAACGAACACAAAACCTGGGTGTGGGTAGACTAGCCTGATGATGGTTGTCTTCTGGGTTGTTGCACCTTGTAGTCTGGTAGAAGTTTGCCAGACTACAACCCTGAAGATAGCCGTCTTCGGACTCACCTCCGTGAAAACCTCAAATCCTACTGACTCTAGCCTATAAGTGTTTCAACGGGTATGGTACTTATTACACTGTGAATATTTCCATGTTTCAATCACGTAATATCCTTTTAATGTCACTTAACTTAAAGTCTTAGACGAGATTTTGTATGTATCTTATGAATTCTGTGATATGCTAATAGCATTGTGCAGCAACTGTTAAAACAGAAAGATTCTACAGATTATATTAAAAAAAACTATAGGGAACTCTAGATGCACTTCTGCATGTTGCAGTAGAAGTGAAAATCCGGTTATCATAAATATTAACAGGAGATTATACAGAGTGACCAACCAAGAATTATAATTTCATAATCGTTGGTTTTATTCACAGTTACCAGTTAATCACCCTACCCTATTACCACGGCACACATACTGCGTCATAGGCATATTTAGTATAACCTTAAAGCTCGCCTTAATGAGACTCTGAACTTTTATGTTTTTATTTTTGTTCTCCCAGCGCTGATATCATACTCATCTTATCTGCTTTTCCAGGTGCCACCGGTTGCTGCAGGTGAGGGACACGCCACATCATGTAAGTCAGTTTGCTTCTCTTACGAAGAACTTCATTGTATCATCCTGTCAGTAAATGACATAAGGTAGATTTAAATTCAATACTTACTCAGAAGCGTTTTACCTGCGGTTCATTGCCCCCTTTAAACTCGTGGCTTATCACTGCCCACGTAATTAATTTCCTTTGAAAGGTTTTATGTGAAGCATCAAACAAACTGAGTTTTCGTATTGCTCATTGATGTTAAGCCCTTAAGACTTCCGAAAATCACATCATGTCCTGTGTACGAGACGTAGCCTCGTACTAAATATATCGACAGAATTCCACTTTCAAATCCTATACATTCGAGCAAAATCGGGTACATGATTTGTAATATTCTGCGTGAGTTGATTAGACGCTTTAGAACAGTCATGGTTTTTCCATTCATGCTGATGAAGCCACTGACGTCATCGGTATTTATGATTTGCTTGCAATTGTGAGGCATAGTTTAAGCTATAGGCCTATAACAATCAACGTATAGAGGAAATGCTTATGGACAAAGTGTTGCTTGATCTCTAAATAACTTGTACATGGCTTAAAAGGGTTTAGTCGGAAATGAGTTGATATTTGCACAGATGGTCCACGGTCGATGGCTGAGAAAACCCATGTGTTAGCCATTGCGCCAGAATGCGCTAGTAGACGCATCATCATTCACACACTCCACACCCAACACTACTATTTTAATATTATATTCTCTCTTTACCTAAGTCTCAAGTGATCTCTTTATTTTGTTGAGTCCAAAAATTCTTCTCTGCAGCTTGCGGCTTGTCGGTCTTGATGGTTATTTGACTAAGGTTACTTTACGACAAGCAAAGTTATTGTAATGTTAATCAGATTTAAATTTCTTAAAGTATTTCTATTTGTATTCTTGACATAATAATAACATTTATCGGTTAACAAGGCTCCATGGAAGACAGGCGTGCTTGGAAAAGTGCTTATTTAAAGGAATCAATAGCCAGTCTATTCCAAGCAAATATCAGAGACGATAACTTGATAAATAACTGTAATAGGTGTTGCAAGAAAGTTTATTTGTTATTTTATTTCTTATTTTTGCGATGCGGTGAGACTGTATCTGGAACCGGGGCTCTAACGGGTTATTGCATGGAAGTCACCAAAAGATTATAACATTACGCACAGAATAAATTTACGAACACATGAGTAACTAAAAGTGTCAAAGAAATTAAAGTCTGAGTTTCTTAATACTAGAATGAGCTTTAGTCTTGTAAACCCGAGTTCTTACGACTGAGAAGTGCCAGAAAGCGAAATTTGAGCCATGCTGGAGATGTCTTGCTGCGTCAATACCATAAGCAGATTCACGTCTAGCCAACGATCTGACCTTGTAGTGACGATGTGCAGTTAACGAGTGAGTAGTCTTTGTTTAACGTTCCAGAAACAGTTATTATTACAGTTTGGAGAACAAATGAACGTCTAATTATAGCTTTAAAAATGATGGCAGGAGATACACGACGATATGATAAGAGGTGGTTAACCAGTTAACCCTCTGAAGCCGAAATACGTGTAAATAATATTTAAGAATTCCGTTTGTACCGCAAAGAAAACACAGCTCTTGACCATCACAAATACTTTCTAATGCTGTTTAAGGAAATAATCACTTTGCGGTGAGAATGATAAGAAAGAGTTATTGAATAAGTGGGACACTGGATTTCAATATTTCTAAAATACATTTCCTTTATTGCTAGTGAAGAAGTGTCGTTAAATGAATTACAGATAAAATAAATTGAATTGTAAAAGGTTTGTAATGACTATACTTAATCCCACTGACAAATTGTATAATTGTTTGGAATCACGTGATGCGGGGTAGCTTCTGTGCTGGTAGGCGTACATGCAGTGTTCATTCATCTTTAGGAACGGTTCGAAAGAAATATTCATATAACTGCGCATTTAAATATTGGTACTTCATGAGATTCCACTTTCAATAGCAACTCCAATAATTACTTTGACCGTTCCCGTAAGACACTGAAAGCTCTGTTTGCTTGTAATTGTGTTTCTTGGAACTGATTTATTTATTTATTTATCTTGTAAATATATTTCACTGTTTAAAAAATGTAAAACGGCTTCTCGCAATAATCAGCCTATTGCGTTTTACAAAAGTAACGCTTCAAAGAGTGAGGATATTTGGCGACTGTACTGGAGGCACGGCCTTTCACTGATCACTGAGTCCGTTGTCGCGTTTTCTAGTCTTGGCGGCACAGCTACCAAATATCCTGACCGTATTATAGCATGAGACTTCTTCATACAGCTTGCACGAAGAATTTTGATTTAACAGATCCTGAAGTGGACTTCTGTGTCATTCGAAAACCACGTGACCCATGTAGGTCTGCTTGAACCGGAGCGTTGTTAAGTGACGCCACCGGCTTGTAAAATTGATTCTGTCCCAGGAGGTATTACTAGATTACTTGAATGGGCTACTTTTTTGCGTCTCACATCATCTCTTCTCGTTGCTACAAGATGATTCAAATCCTGGTGCATTTAAAAGACAGGAAATGCGAGCAAGACACGTTTAATCATGGCAAGTTGATACAATTCACTGTTCCCGCCAATGTCCTCTCATTTCCTCACTCAAACTGTAATAATGTAGGTGTAATAGATAAATAGTTACTTCCTAAAATAAATTACTTATTTATTACACAAGTTTGCTTATTTGAGTAAACCTGTTTACAGAGATAATATTATCTTATCTAATTCAGAAGATAGTCTACAAAGACAGATATTGACTGAAGCAGGTTACATAAAACAATTTTAAATGGTAATATCATCCACTGGCAGCCTCTGACATTGTCTTGTTAAAATTTCGAATTGTGCTAACTCAAGTACAAGTCAGTCAGTTGATCCCAAAGCTGAGACTGAAGTCTGAACGAGAGGAAATTTTGAACACATTGTCTTCACCGTGTGTTTTAAAGTACAGCTTCAGCACTGAAATGCATTATTCTGCCGCGTTGTCTGCTTTAACGCAATGATTGAAATTACGACCAACTTTTCAAGTATTTCAGGCCTCTAGATCTTCTAACTGCCTGGTTTATAGATGAGTAATCGAAAACGTTCAGCTGTTTGATAAATATAATTAATTTCTTTAATAAAGACGGTTACAAACATCGCCTTTTGATTGGGTTCAGTACATTGTGAAATGACAAGCCATCAACTGTAGGGGTGACGGAGTGTTGAGCTGGATTTTCAGGCTTAAGTATGACTGTAAGTTGATAGACGTGGAAAATTAGTAGGGATGGGTTCCGTAACTAGTCTTGGTGTGGAGTCGTAGAGACAGATTACTGCCCGTGATCAGAATAGAAGTCCGGTCATCTAACCCAGAAGTATTCAACCTTTTTTGTTCGCGTACCCCCAGATATGATTTCTCTTTAACTTTGTACCCCCAAAGTTGTTGGTGTATAATTCAAGTTATACATAGTATATAATCTACATCTAAAATAAATTAAATAAATTACATTACTGATTATTCAGTGTTTATCATAAAATAATATTTTTTTTTAAATTTCACGTACCCCAGGTTGAATACTACTGATCTAACCCATAACCGATCAGTTTAGGCTACTGACTCAACTCTGCCGTCTTCAGGGTAAGTATTGTTAATTGTTAATATGGGCACTTTTGTGAAACGGTGGGTGTTGATATTCAGGCATTTGGGAAGGGAACAATGGCTGCCCCTGAAGCCTCCATAGCTGACAGCGAGATGTCTGTGAGTGACTATTGAAAAACAAAACACAAAACAAATCCGTCTGTTCTGCTTTCAGATACGTTAGATTGTAATTAATGGTTGATCTGTTTATGGCCTTTGTTTTATTTACGCGTACAGTTTTGTCATGAGTATTGAAAAGGACACATTGAACAGGAATATGTGTTCTGTCGTTGCAGTTTTGCCCACGGAAGAGAGAAAATAAACCTCCTGGCTAACGCGAACCACATCCCACAATGCCTAAATACTATCATCTGGTTCAGTTTACCTATAGAACTCGAGTGCAGTCAGAAAATGTTGGTTGCAGGAAGGCCGAAATCAGTCGTGTATACATCCTGTGTGTTGCAAGAAATGCTTTTAGGACTGTTAGCTCCTCCCCTTTCCGCCTGATGGGGCGGAAATATTTGAACCTGCTGATAGGGCTATCTAGGGACAAGGGAATCTAGCAGGGATTGTGTGATACTGCGGCCCAGACGCTGGTACTGGTTCGGACCGAGGGCGACCTCCTTATTGGTCAGGACACGAGATGGCCCCTTTCGACGGTGGCAAGTCCTCCGACCCTGCAGACAATACAAGCGTTTTTTGGAGGATTCGGCTAGCAGGGCGGGAGGTAGGACAGGAAATGGTGACAGCCATGCCAGCGTGGCTTCTCAGCTCATATATTTGGACCAGGCAGATGAGATTATAAGGTTCTCAAAGCGACGATTGTGAAGAATGCTGTCTTTTGTGATGTTGAGCCCTGTAGTCTGTGCTGCCTCCGCTATCAGGGTTCATTGCCAGACTACAGGGCGTATCATCCCAGAAGGCAAAGATGTTCAGCTGTGGAATTAGTCTTGGTGCCCTAAGGGAAGACAAGTGTTTGAGAACAAAGTGTAAGGAAAATCTGGACTTACGAGAGATGAAGTAAGTAAGGAATGTAATGTAATACGTATCGGAAGGCTAAGTATTTATTTATAAAGTTATGAAGGATTCTGCGACATGTTGAGCATGAATTTCGGGTGGGAAACAAGAACTGCTTACAAAATTCTGTTAACGAAGCATTTTTGAAGTATGAGGGAGATGAGGGTATATTATTAAAATGGCTGTTACCGAAATATATTGTGATGTGTCTAATTTTGAGGTGAGATAAATTATTTGAAGACAGAATGATAAATCAAAATTTCGGTCAGAGAATGGTACAGATTGGAGATGCTTAATTTAAAATTTTGTCTATTTTTCACTTCATAATAATCACAGAAATAAGCAGACTGGGTTCAGCAAAACATCATCATGACGAGGAAATATTTTGAAAAGAAATATAACATGGAAAACGAAGCGTAGCGATAGCAACCTAGCAAGTCAACGTAGCGGTCGAATGGTTAGCACTCCTGCTTCTTATTCGGGAAGTTCGGGGTTTGAATATTGTCCTAGAGACCGACTAACCAGACTGAGTCAATGACCGAAAAAGTGCTTTAAATTATGTTACGATCGATTCCTTTCAAATCCTTTCATTGCATTATTCGGTAAATATCTGTTTTTCGACGCTGTATCATATGATCAATTAAACGCAATAAAAGGTAGGCCTAAGTAAATGTTATGAACTATGTAATTTACTGGATAAATATTTTATTCCATTTTTATATGTACGTACGCCGTGTAGAAAGGTATTTGAATAAAAGGCAGTAATACCGCTTAGTAGGTCTAATTTCGTTAAGTGCTCGTGGATCTCCCCCCTATAATTCTTGAAGTAATTGGCAGACATTTATAAAACTTGATAGGCATAAACAAATTTTGATGAAATATGATACTGGAGATGTTTGCGAAAAAATATCGACCAGTTTCAACTTTAATTTATACTGACATTTTTATCGACAGCTTTAAGTAATAGCATTAACGTACTGCTGTCATTTGAGGTTATGACATTTAAAGAAGATCTCTTGTCGCCACGGCATGGAACGTCCTCGCTTGCAGATGGGCCATAAGATGTAGCACAGCCGAGGATATATATTGAATAAGTAGTCTCGGACAGCCGACAGGAGGCGGTCCTGCAGTTGAGGATTCGGTAGTTGCGTAACAACTTCATGCAAAGTGTTGCACGGGGCCCTCAGACTTCGACCAATGACCTAAAAACGGAAGATGGAATTGACATTGGAAATTTGTAATGCCGGGAGTTATAGAACGTCAACTGGTGTGTGTCTGAATGTTCTGATAGTTATTTCAGTAGGTTCACAAGCGTAGAAGGGGCGATATTTTTAAATAGATTATTTGGAACGAAAGTTTCCTCGAAAATGCTAATGATACGGGATTAGAGAAATAAAATTTGCAACATAAAAAGTACAGTTGTCGCCAGTACTATGTTTCCCTTAGGAGAATTAATTAATAAACTTAGGTGTCTTTTAATGTAAGTACACAGTCAGACTAATCACGTCCCGTTAGGCACAAGACGACAATCGACCATTAGCTACTTAATGTCTGATCTGATGGCTGTAAAACCTCGGGAAAGGCTCTGCGTTATAGGAAAAGTGACATAAGTGTTTAATGTGGAGAGAATTATTACCAATAAATTACAAAATGTGGAATTTAAGGAGAAGTGAGACTGTCTGGTCAAAATCTTAAGCACGTTTTCAGCTTTAAAAAGTTGAATGACGATACAACTACCTATCAACGGGGATTAGGAAAAAATTATGGTTAATGTCAAAATACTGCTTGGTGAGAGTGGACGCCATTATGAGTTAAAGTAGCATAAACTATGATTTGAGAAAGATTGCTATACAAATTATCGAATACAAAGGGAAAAGATAAATTTCAGTGGTTGCAATTATCCAAGCCAAATTAACGATACAATTTGAACAATGTAAGACGTGAAATTAGCAGAACTTTTAGGATCTGTTAATAGAAGACAATTTCTGAATATTGGCATTAATGAGACTGAAGCAAAGAGTAGACCCTCAGAACAAAAATATTAGAGATCCCTACGGAGACATAAATAAATAAATAAATAAAAGAAGGATTTCAGAACGAGAAGAATCTGAGTTAGTGGTGAGGAATGGCCTTATTTTGAACGAGCGTGAGAATTGTTATTAGGTTAAAGATGTTAGCCAGAGGATCTGAGGTTTTCATGGTGGTGAGTCCGAAGATGTTTATCTTCTGGTTTGTTGCGCAGTTTAGTCTGGTAGAAGTTTACCGACGTTTCAGAGGTCCTTGCTGCCTCCATCATCAGGGTCCAGCTACACGGCGCAACAGTCGTATTCAGACTCATAGCCGTGTTAACCTCCTCAGATCCTACAGCGGGAGGTCTGAGATTTAGATGTCGGCAAGGGGAATTATTCTGACATTTTTATGGGTTTTTTCAGTCCCACTAGGTAGCTAGTTCCCAAGTAGGCCTATTTCCTTAAAGTTATGCCAAACCACGTTCGTTCATGTTATTTTTCCCGTTCATTTTTCGTTAATTTGATGATACCATTATTCGACTTTACAGGCCTAGGCCTGTAGTCTGAGGTACTCGAAGTATCTTTAGGTAAACGGTGAATTTTTCAAAACTCTGCTGCCATCTAGGACCAGTGTCCGTGTGTTGGCGCCCACATTCTGAGGCCATTTGGGACGGTCCCAGACTTTGCTCTTGAATCGTACGGGCGTGTAATTCGCGTATGAACTGAATCATGATCGATTAAGCGCTGGAGTTGTAGTGGTAAGCCTGTTTTTGTTACTATTTGCAGCCGAGTGACGACTGATAAGTTATCAGTGGTTGGGTCTCCAACAGTAAGCATTTACAGAGATTTCTGTCTTCTGGCATTTTGATTCGTGTAATCTGATAAATATTGACCTACATTTTAGACGTGCTTACTGCCTCTATCATCAGAGCGATTCCCCATTAAGCGAGCAGCCTACTAGAATATTCATTTCTAATTAAATGTGACAGGAGACATAGACGTTGTTTACCTGAAGATTATTATTAACTCCATGAAGCTCAATATATTTCCCGCATTCTACAGATCCCAAATATTTGTTACTATGCCCGTAAGAGCCCGCCACTTCTCTTTATCCAAGATGGGCCCTTGTCTCACACTCTGTATCTTTCAGACACTGGTACATTTTAATATTATCCTTCAATCTACATTCATGCCTCCGAAGCAGTCCCTTACCTTCGGCACTTCAGAGTGAAATTCTGAAGGCCAGTGTATTTTAACCTCCTCCATGCATGCTACATGCCCACCCATCTCATTCTACTTGATTTTATCTCCATAGGCAGGCCCATTTGACTAGGAGCAGGGCGACAGTCTGTGAACAGCCTCACATTATGCGATTTTCATAAGCCCTGAACTACTTCTTCCCTCTTATAAATAAGTTTTTTGTCCTCAGGAAATTGTTCCCTTGCGGTCTCAACAATATTCTTTCCTGACGGTGAAAACTGACATTAGAAATATTTTCACATACACGTAATTGCATTATAACGTCACAAATACGAAATTTAACGCAGGAGCTTACCTACTAACCCAGGATGATATTTGCATGGGATGTATTTCAATATTTGCAAAATATAGGCCTGCAAGCACGCATTCATACACTGAGAATATATATATATATATATATATATATATATATATATATATGATATTAAATGGTCTGGCAAGAGGAGTAATTAATAGCTTGTCGAGGATTTAGGCCTAATTTAAAATTATTGTTAAAACAAATTCTCAGATTCCCAGGACAATTATATGCCTATTAATTTCTTGGTCATAGAATCGTTCTTTCACAGGCTAAATTTAGTCGACAGAATCACTTTGCTTCATAACATGAGTTCACTTTCTCTAAATATGCCCAAAATCACTGGGATGGAGGTTAGTACAGATTTTATAATATAAACTTAAAAAATGGAATAAGAAATTCAAATTACATAAACATGTAGGCCTACGTTCATAAACGTTTCTCCATATGTTCTAGGCCTACTATATAAAAATAAGAACAGAGTCGGATATCAGTTGTCCTATGAAACGAGTTTGGCCTATTTTATGCCAATGACACAGTATTTAAATTTGTAGGGAGCTTATTTTAGGCTTATTGTTAGAATAGTTAGGCCTGGTATAGTTTTCTACGGAATTTAAACAGATACTTAAAGTGAAACGTGTTATCTTTTCTCGGGGTAGGAAAAAAATTCTAGAATATTTATTTGAGATTCGTCAAATTCAAATTAATATGCATACTATTATCAGCCATCTTATCAGCTAAAATTCTGTCATTTCCATACAATAAATAACAAAAACAGAATGCTACTGTGGTGACTGAAGAAGCTTTAACTGCATGCCTAATGCAGGTCCATTTCAAAATGATAATTAAATGTTCCTAACCTAACAAGATATTAATCAATTCACGTGTCTTCTGAAGTTATAGACCTGTATATCTCTCGTGAATTTCATGTAGTTGAGTACTATATTTAAAATATGCTTGAATCAGAAGTCTGAAGAATGATATATTTGGATGACGAGGTTAACTTGCTTATTGAACAACACTAAGAGAAAGTGATTCGTGAGAATTTATTCTCTTAACACATTGAAGTTATTTATATTAACAAGAAGTTTGAGTACAACTGACCTTGTACAGTGGCAGGGTGAAATTTTAATAACCTTTTTACAAATTCGAATGATAATGTCTTTCTCGGAGTTTCCAAACTAACAGCGGGACTGATTAGGTGGCAGGCGGCTGACGAAGGCAGTTACTCGCGCATTCTAGCGGGAAACCGCCTGAGCATTTTTCTACTTCACTCTGTGGACACGATTTGCGTGTAATAAGCAACATTCCATTGTTTTCATCTTTCTCAATCTAGAGGGGGACGTTTGAAAGTTTTGAGTTCCCACACCCAACACCAAAGAACTTTTTCTTTCATTCCTGGCTACCGTGCATCCTTCAATTTTTTTATTTTATTTTTTAGTTGTTTTTTCCCCCTTTCGTTGTATGGTTGGGTTCGAAAATGAAACTCCACCCATGGCCATGTGTCTGAAGCTCCACCCCCGCTAGTGCTTTAAGGCAGCTGGAAGCCACGCCTACTCTCCTTTGCGGGGTGGAGCTTGAAACGGTGGGAATAGTTCAGTCGTTGTCCGCCAGGGCGACGCTGCTATCGTTGCGCGCTTCTTTGACTGTTTTTTTAACGAACCATCTCTTTGCGCCGACGCCGAGCGCTGCGAGCCGAGTACGAAGCCATCCCGTCTCGCGGAAGGACGTGTAGACTGCTGCTTTGTATTTTGGTTCGTGTTGTGCAGTTTTTTTTTTGTTTCTTTCTGAGTGCTCATAAGTTCAGGACCAGTACCGCATTTGACGGTTGAACACGCAGACGACGGTTGGCTTTCTCACGTAGTTTCGTGTGTCTGTTTCAATAAGTAAATGTGCATGAGATTTGGTGTACCGAAACTGGTGCTCAGGAGTCCAACGCAGTTTGTGAGTTATGCTACAATGAAGATAAAGGTGGTTGTTTTTTTTTTAGTGAAAAGGAAAAAAATGAATTAGGCAGTGAGGTATTTTACATGGAACAGAACATAAGGCTGTGTTGTGTGTGGTAGCACGATGTTTAAAAATTAATAAAGTATTAAATCGCTGTTCAGTCTGGAAGTTTGGGGGTCAAAATTAGTTTAAAAAGATGGCGGACCCGAAGATAAGTGAAGGCGGGAAAATGTATACTGGAGTAATTATAATGAGTGACGTGTTTTAGCATCTCGGGAAGGTCCAAAGTCTCAGGAAGATGATTTTCAAAGATGCTGAATTTTGGTAAGTGATGTCTCTTTTCGTTTTGTGGCCGAACGGAGGCGCTACAAGCAGGCCCAAGTATTGATCTCGTCCTCCCCTCCCCCGACCCTTCCCCCCCGCCCCACGCACAATTGCCTGTATGAGCTCACATCGGCTTTAACGTAGAGAGATTCTTCTTGATCGTATTTAATTAGGTGTACGAAGAACTAAATTAGGTAATTAATACTACTGATCCTAGTGTGGACTGTAGCGCGAATACTGCTCTGAGTTTACAACACCGAAGGACATTTGTCCACAAGTAATGTAGGAAGCATTGTTTTTCGCTTTTGTGATTGCAAAATTCGTGGAAGTTTGTGCGGAAGGCCTTCCGCTGTGATACAAGGACAAAATGGCGATAAAGGACAGGAGTTTTTGGCAGTGCGGAATGCAGTTGGGTATCATAACTCCGTGAGAACGAAACTAAATCTGTAAGGACGCAGTGTGGGGAAATGATTCATTGAACACAAAGCGTATGATCATTGTTATTGGGCGATATTAGGAATTGCAAGATAAATGTGGGTCAGACGACACATCCAGGTTTTATGGCATGAAAGTTGTTTTGGATGCAGTCTTTGAACTCGGAATATGAGATGTCGCCTTAAGGCAATGTTTTTGAGGGATTTTACGTTTGATCGACCGTTCTTATGCAGTCTTTGCACATTACACAAATAGAATGAATATCTGTTTGTTTTCATTTCTCAAACATGCTGATTGGCAGACGCACGTAACTAAGTCGAAAACTAGTCGGACGGATTTAATTTTAATCTGTATTGCTACTTTAACTGGTAAAAAGTAGTTTGTAGTTAAAAAAAGGAGATGTAATCTCAGTAACATACTTTTTTTCTTACTAATTTTAAATCTTTTTAGTGATTTCTGGAAGAAACTCCTTTCTGCGCCTCGTAAACAGTTAATTGACCAGATGGGACTTGATACGGAAAACAAGGCTATCGTTATTACATTGGCGTTGATGTAATCGCAAAAAGAAATCTTTATTGTTATAATGGAGATTTTATATCAGAATTACAGAGGTACTGGCGAACACTACGGAAAAGAACGGTTTTTACCAAATAACGAAGGAGTTCTTCGGTTTCTCTGCCATCCAGGCTATAATTCTTGTTACCCACTCGAATTCCACATTCCTGTGTTCTTTTGTTTTATTTCGTCTGCCGGACTGACGTGGACCGGCAAATGTTCGTATAATTTTAACAGCTCTTGATTTTGATGAAATACTCTCGGGCTCTCGAATTTGTTACCAGTGTCGTGGTCGTAGTTGAAGGGAGATAGGAAGGCGCCGGTTTCAAAATGGAAGTTTTTCAGAAAGGAATGTGGACAGATTTGAATGTGACCGTTTCGACATGAAATTAAGTTTACGGCCGGTTTGTGTGCGTTATTTGGGCTCCCAATGACTTTCATTCGACCACCAATATAGGATTCTGAATCTGACAGTTGGTGGACGAGAAGAGAAATGTTCGGCCAAAACATTAACGTTTTATTACGTTTTATTACACCGGTGAAGAAGGGTAGTTTTTAAAACAAATGAAATGAGGTAACAAAAGCAACGAGACATTCAACTCACTGAATTTAGATAATTCTTATAGGAAACGTTGAAATTTGGGAAATTTTCATGGAAGGAGATTTTCTTTTAAACCACCTTATGTTTGGTGCCTAGTTTAACAATGATATTTCAACTGTAGAGGTTATATGGTGTTGAATGGTTGTATAAGCAGTGACGTGAACATATTACGAGAGGAAGTGATCTTGGTCTGACCCTAAATTTATTCATAGGATGTGATAGAGATCTACGGAAAGATTTCGTTAGGAAAAGTAGCATTCAGATCGAAGAAAAATTATTAATACGGAGCCTTAATTAACTGCTTATGGCATTGTGTTCATAATTAGGCTATTCCACAATAAGTTTTCATAAAAAGATAATTTTTCATTATGTGTGTCAATCGTAACTTATCAGTCTGCAAAGAGCTGGAAAAGATTAGCCAAAAGTGTCAATTGATGATAAAGCAGCAAAGATTTACAGGGATAAAGACGATCAATTACTTTTAGCGTGTGGGTCAGTATGAATTTCATTGTAAGCGATCTTGGCTTTTTCTCTTCAAGAAATTGAGAATTATGTGGATGACCGGTCGATAGACTCGAACATGGGCGAGACTACCGCAAAGCTGGCTCGCTCGGGGAACACCGGTGCTGACGGCTGTCACCGCATCGATTGCCGCTTTTCCAAATTCTAGCGGCACAGCCTCCAAGTATCGTCACTATATTTTTAAATAATTTGTTCAGTGGAAGCATCGGTACACTTCCGAGGGTCAGACTAGTGACTAGATGTCAGTTCTTCGTTGTCAGATCGAAGAGATTTTTCGTGTTGTAACCAAAAAAAATGTTGACCGTTTTCGTAGTCGTGTAGACACTGAGTTTTCACGAGATAGTAGGCTCTCTTCATGCGTGGTCATGCTGTGTGAATGTAGTGTTAAATTACATATCAGACGCAATATCTCCACCGACTTTTATTAAATTTGGTATGCATGTCCAAATACAGAATAATGAAACATGTTATTTGCTGAATGCGAGAGTGTCGTACTTTTTATCTAACAATTTGTATTATAGCAGCACCAGGTTAGGGCTCCCAAAATTTGTGAAAGGTTTCCCAAAAATCTTATTTTCTCTAGCACGTAGTGTGTGGCACGTTCAGGATACAAGCTTACGCGATTCAGCTGTTCATGAAATGACAATTTTTTCTTTTACAGGTAATTTTTTTTAAAAACATTTTCTCAGAAGAAGCTTTCATTTTATATCAGCCATTTTCATGGCGGTGATTTTAACCAGTGATCTCCTCCTTAAACATGAATCTGGTATAGATTTATAAAGTGGCCTGTATTTTATGAATGTACACGAGGTTGTAAGAATTTCTAGGAAGACGTGTTCAGTTGTAGAGGATCGTGTTTCGGTGTCCATATTTTGAAAGACTTACGGAAGGCGTTTAGCCATGAGATTCTCGCTAGTATGTCCACTCTGTTACCTCTCTGAAAGTCGTCACGTTGTCTGGAATGGACCCCCGGTTGCCGCAGGATTAGGCCTACTCTGGTTGCCATGTCTGAAGCTGAAAGCCGAACGCCTGACCTACTTCAGCGTGCTGTAAAGTATAGGTTCAATTAAAATCGTCGGAACCACGGCAGAAAACGTTGTTTCGAAGATCTGTCTTAATTTGATCTTTGTCTTCCCCAATAACTCGTTTTTCATTGCACAGATAATAGAGAAAGCAAGCGCCTCTGAAACGTCGGAAAAATTCTACCAGACTGCACACCACTTGGTTTTCTTGGGGGGGGGTCCTTATTTTCATTGTAAATAGTGATTGTTTCCTCAGACGGTATCAACAAGATTTTTGTTTGTAATGGTGAATTGTGGTGTTTTCTTTGAGGTACGGACTGAGTTCTTAAATGTTGTTTAGACGAGCTGTAGCTTCAAAGGTTAAATATATGCTGTCCTGTTCATATAATATGCGTTTTTACTCTTAGGTTAAGAACTGAACTGTTGAAGCTCTGGATTATCGCCTAGTGGAAGGAGTTGGCCTCGTAACTTGGTCGAATTCGATGTGTGAGATGTTTTTATAAGCGATTTTTTTCGAAGCCAATCCAAAAAAATTGTGTTTGTGCCGCTCGGACCGGAATACAGTCGGGCTGTGGTTGTTTCTTTGTAACATTAGTTGTTATTGTATTATTTTCGTACTTTTCACCGGTTTTCGCCGTCGTCATCTTTACAACTCAACGTTGCCGTCATCCCCTAGGCAAAATGTAGTCCAGGTCTGGGTGGACTATTTTCTGTGGAATCTGGTAGAACCTGTACCGGTAGTTGCCTAACAAATTGTATCTAATTTATATCGGACTAAACATAAAAACCGGAATATATTTAGATAGGCCGGTATCAGTTAATGATGTATAGACTGGAAAATGGTGAAAAGAAATTTAAGCGTCATTAAAAGGTCGCTTTGTGTTTTGTGCCGGGGGTCTCGTCCTTTGTGGTTTGTTCACTGCCTGGTTATGTTTGCTCCAGCCTCATGTCTTTTCCTGTTAGAGCCAAAGATTCTTCTCAGACTCGTATTTTAAAACACCTTCAGTGCATGTTTCGTTCTTAACGAGAGACCAAGTTTCACACCCATACGAAAGATAAAATTAGGCCTATAGTTGTGTAGATAAATCTAAGCTTCTGCGCTCTTGTCAGCTTTCTAACGGGCCTGTTCACGGTGGTTCCTTTTTGATGTACATAGGACACATTCTCTGCTCAGTTTACCCCCCCCCCCCCTTCAATCTCCAAACACCCATTTTCCACCATCCTATACCCCATAATTGTTAAGTTATAATTTAGGCGCTCGTCTGTAGGCTGTGCCGTGTGATACAAATTTTGTCCTGTGCGCTTGGTAAGCGAAGAGATTCATGTGAGGTAAGGTCGTACGATTTTGATATTTTGTTAATATTTTTGGTTCTGACACCACAAAAGGAATTTTTCCATTAAAACGAGCGTACCATGTTGAATTCCACTTATTTTAGGAAACCAATGTCTCTTGTGTTTAACACATTTTCACCCAAAGTCAAATTCGTTCAGTTCATTGTTTACTTTTCTCAGGATTAGGCTCGATCTCTCGAATGATTTCTTCCTGCTCGTCGCTGTGGAACGATTTGCAGTTTTCTGTCGCTTTGCCATTCTGCTCAGTTTCATGCAGTAAAAAACAGTATCTGGTGCGTACTTTTTGTTGGGAACGATGTCTTCTGGCAAGGAGCTTATCTCTGAGCACATTAACCCATTAACACTTGATCTCACATTTGCTGATTTACTTTTATTCATGTGAAAAATGAAAGGAAATCAGAATGTTGTGTTAGGTTATGTTCAGTTAGGTTAGGTTAAGTTCAAGTTCAGTGTTTCTGTGATACTGTGCCTTGTTGGACTACTTTTATTGAGTCCAAGGGCTGTAACATAAGCTTCCTGTGATGAAGTAATTCTGTCAGCAATATTTTGTTATATTTTCAGAATCTGATAGCTTCATGGTTACCTAACACTGGTGGCACTTTGCGTCCACATTTACATTTCAGAAAGTGTTTTAACCAATCCAGAAATAAATCTTCCTTGAGTCACCCAGAACCGCGCATTACAACAATATTACCCCGGAAGGAATTAATTTAAAAAACAAAACTGGACATCTGTTGTTTTTAGAAAATTCAGAATGTTTGTTTTATTTACTTAGAATATCATTTGTTGATTAATTTCGTAGCGATTGCATTATTCTGCAACAATTAATGGAATTCTTCAAAAATATTTTATCTACGATACATTTTTATTGATAAACAGTTGTTAAAATATATTCAAAGCTACTTAACGAAAGTTTAATGAAAGAAATTAAGTCTCATTTTTTTACAGAAATTGTTTCTAGTGACAATTGCACCGATTTTGTGATCAGAGCTGTTCTTAACGATTGTTTTAAATTTAATTCTTAGAAGAATTCGGCGGAGAAAAATGAGCGCGCTTCTAGTCACCTGCACATGTTTCATGATTTCCTCTAGTCACTCCCGAATCTAGTTGTGCATAAAAATTTGTTTCGTAAGGTTTATCCATCTGATGTTATTGACACCTGTCTTATAAGACACTAATGTCATGTGCATGAACAGGGATCTCTCTCCCTGATGATGGAGGCAGCATGGACCTTTGAAACGTCGATAAACTTCTACCAGACTACACGGCAGTTACAAACATGGCTTGTCGCTGAATTGACTGAATTATTTTCTATACGTCAGAGATATGTGCCCGTTAGAAAGAGGTTTGTTGTAGACGGAAATTTGTAACGATTTTCGGCATGCGATTTCCTTTTTATGTTTCTGCATTTAGAGGCCAGCGTAGGTCTAATTATATTCTTTAAAAAAAAACAATTGTAGGTCTAATAGGCCTGTAGGTTTCCAGATAATTTGCCATTCATAATCCCAGAGGTTCCCCATGTCACTAATTTTGTGACGTTGAAAATACCGAAGTACTTTTATGATTTATCACTGAAACAAATTTTATTTACTTAAATAAAATACTTCATACTAAGTAGTAGATATATTTTGCTTGCTGGCAGTATCTGCGTTCATTTCATTTTGTGACTACGCGAGTTGAAACTAACGCCATGGGTAGAGTGTATTTTGAGAACCTAATAGTTGCTCAGCTGTTCCCACCTCAGGAATTGTAACGTTTACCATATCCTTTGGGCATTTTCCATGATGTAGGCCTCTTTAACGCCAAGCTGCGTATTCGATAGGGCTGGTGGTCCAGACTTTTCTTTCCATTGGGTCCAAGGTCCAAGAAACCCCTCGTGGCACTATTTTTTTTTAAAAAAAGAACTTTCGTTATCTTTAACAATACTTATCCTGAAAACACAAACTACCATACTATACATGCTGTAATATAAATTTTATTGAAATGTGCACATATTACTGCAATGTTTAATATTTTTTGAAAGTTGTTTCTGCAACTGCTTGTATCTGACCCAACTTTTACCTGGAAGAACCTACTTTTTACGGCAGCATTTTAAAGTCAGTGGCATAAAGCAGCAGACGAGATAATAATGACGATTTATTTCAAATTATTCCGAGTAAAATCAAATAAACGGGCTTGCGGTAAATAATAGCAAATTAACAGAAACTTTCACGGGCTTAATTTCAAGTGGTCTTGGGACTAACGTGGTCCGCGGGCCGCCAGTTTGACGACTTTGGCATAAGGACAGAAACGATCTCCTTCGTAGTGTGAAAAAATACCTGCACTGTTGAATCAGCCATTTATCTGTGTTATTCGGAGATCATTCAAATATGATCCTAGGGTATTGACGTAACACATCTCGTGACGTCACCTACCATTTTTCTGACACTTCTGCATAACCTATGAAGTTAATCAGGAAATGAAATGATTCAATTCCTATTATCCCATATAGTGTAGCCTGTGTTCCATTGTGATGAAGATTGTATATACAGGGTGATTCAAAAGGTTAGGGCCAAACTGAAGGAGCGTATAGAGGGACTCATCGAATAGGAATCCATGTCCTCCGAAGTTATCCTGAGTCAGTCGAGGCCATTGAAGGTAGGGAAGTCTGCAAGGACATGGATTCCTATTCGATGAGTTCCTCTATACGCTCCTTCAGTTTGGCCCTAACTTTTTGAACCACCCTGTATGTGTATATATATAAAGTGGCTCTTTCGCGATATTTATTTTATTCACACATATGTAAGGAACAGAGTTGTGTTTACGGTGGATGATTGTTTGTTCGAACCCTCAGAAATGTCTGGTAAAATACAACAAAATGATTCTTCATTACAAAATGCTGTTACAAAATAAGTCTTATGTGTCAAATTTTGATCTGTTTACTCACAGCGTAGCCGATTTGTGAATTAGTGCGGTAATACGTTTTAATACATTTTAATCCATTTACTTCCACTTCATTTTGAAATTAATCTTTAATTGTCCTTTATGAATAGCGAAAAACAAAAATCTGTTTGTTTTGCTACAAAATTGACATTTTCTTCAGTTTTATTTGTGTCTGTATGTCATACATTGGGCTGTAAATCTGCACACAAATTATTTCGGAAATAAATCTTGGTTAATGAGTAAGTCGCCTTATGTGGGCTGTTTTAAGTCGCGTCCGGTTGTGGGGTAACCTGGTTGGGGAGGTGGGGGGGGGGCTCTAGACGAGCTGTCCTTATTGTTCTCCCTTGGATGGAGGTTTCCCTGCTGTCAAGAACTGACAGCTTGTCCTTTGTCAAGGACCTGTATTGGATCTGATCAGACTATTGCACCTTTGCGGATATTTCTAATGTACAAAAACTGTGGTCATATTCAGACCTCAGGTAACACAGTAAAACGATAACTCGTGGTTTAATCTAAGCCAGTATGTGTGTGGAATGAGTTTTAATCTCATCAAAGGACTCCGTAGACCACAAGCAGCCCGCGGTCCATCGTGTGTTCAAACTTTAATTGTTTCCTATTGCTGTTAATTACAGGCGGACAGGCGTAGATGAAGTTTCATAACAAGAGATACGATAAAACCTCCACTTCAGTGCTTTAGAACTGTGAATTTGTCTGAAATGATTAAAAAACTAGCCTGGGTGTCGGTTTGCTGTTTTAACTCCATCGTCTTTCATGAAAAATTAACGTTGTTAAACAAGTAATGAAATTTGCTGTTGTTGGAACGCCAAGTTGAGCAACTTTCACTAAATGCGCCATAGGGTGTTACTCAGTGCCATTTCAGTTCGTTTCACAAGGATTCATTTTAAAATTATTCTCCCGTCTACGCGTTATATAACCTTCTGGGCTTCCAAAACATTTGTATAGACCCACATGTTCTCCGTACCTCGCTTGCCCTATGTTTTTTTGCTTTTATATGCACTGGGAAACAAAAAAGTGTGACTCGCTTTATTGCGGTGGTCTGGAACCCAGCCCGCCATATCTCCGAGGTATCCTGTATAATGTTCTTCATTCTGTAGGCTTTTTTATTACTCGTTCGACACACGTTCAAAGAAACAAGAATAGCATACCAAAGTTTGATTTGGAGACTTTGTGTAAAGGGACGACGCGTTCGGATTCCTTACAGTTGTAACCACGTGGACGGATACTGAGAGCGCTTTCAGTGACATCTTGTGTAGGAAAAAAGAACGAACGACGGTGGATTCTTCCGAGGTATTTCTTGAACTTCGTGGTTTTATGATACATTTGAAGACTACGTGATATGTTATGGTTTTCGTCCTTAGAGCTAGCAGTGAACGGCGACAAGACTATTGTCGTGTGCTGGGTGTCATGTTTTCTAGGCCAAGGCCTTGCGTTTTCTGTTGGCTTAAGCAGGACAAAGCGTTGGTTGTGGTTCGTTTCATTGCCAGCGCGCACTTAGCCTACATCATTATTATTTGCGACGACACTGTCTGCGAACCTTCCACGATTCGGTGGTGTGAAAACTAGTGAGAAATTGTTCAAAGGGAATTTGTGCCACGGATATAAGCCGGTAATCTGCGTGAACGCCCTCATGTGTGGTGCAAAAAAAACGCACTTCGGCGTGCTTTAAAATTAGGATTGTTACTCCCTCATTGTCGTGTCAGGGAAAAGAATTGTAGTTGCAGTTTTGCATTGCAAATGTTGTGTGCTAATGCTCCATGTAACGTGCAATTAGTAACCACAGCTTGTGTATAGTGCACGGCAAAACTACGTCCGTGAACGCTGTCTCTGGTTCTTAGGAAGTTATTTTGAAGTTATAAACTGGATTGAAGTGGCTCAGGATGAGATCCAATGGGGTTACCTAGCCTTTTAGTGTCGAGTTGGTGACGAACCTTCAGATGCCAATGCGAAGTTAAGTGGATTGTCTATTGAATGCAGGAAGGAGGCTGTTACCACAAAATTTGTTACTTAAATCACGTTTTCAGCGTGAAGTATGATATTTGCTGCTCTGTGCATTGGGTATTGTCCTACATTCTTTCCTTTATGAGCCCAACAGGAGGCCCGCGGGTGTCTTTGGCTCACGAGGCCTAACAAAGAACTGTCAGCAGCTGACAGAATTAGTGAGTTGGCACGTGTTGACAGATGACGTGACTAGGAGAGTGGGCATAGTTTTGTGTCAAACAGCGTTGGGATTCAGTTTGGTTTATGGATGCAGTAAGAATTTTAAAAGCCCGGTGGTTTTGAAATATTCTAGAGCAGAGAACTAACACTAATTTTAAACCAAATTGTATAAACTCCTAATTAACATTTACACAAACTGCTGTAACAAGCTTATGGAAAGGGTAGTAAGCACAACTCTTGATTTCTGTTTGGATTCAGCAAGAAGACGTAAGTTTATACTATGCATGTGGTAACTAAAAATAACCGATCCAAATGTGGAAGTCATTGAAATGGTGACATAGATTGTTGATTGACTGTTTTGGAGAAATGGATACGAGTTGTCACTTATTTTGACCAAAGCCTGTTTGAAAATATTTCATTAAGGAATTTGCTCCGATGTGTAAGCAAGATTGTTTGAGGAACGAGATGTTTTGAGATAAATAGCGACTGGTGACGAGACTTGAGTCTTTCATTACAACCCAGGAACAAAGAAACATACTCTTAAAGTACACAGATCCAACGAGACGAAAAGGGTGTCAATATTACAATCAAGGTCAAAACCACGATGGTATGCTCGTTTGTGTCGAAGAATTTATGTCAAAGCCAACCAAGATTTCTGCCCTCCTAGTCTGGAAAGTTTACAAAAACGCATTACACGTAAAGTATCGAATCTTTTTTGCTTCACTGTATTTGGCTTCCTCACGTGTCGGTTTCCTTGTAGCAAAATAAATTCAGACGCTCGGATGTCAGGAATTGAACATCCACCCAATTTGGTCTCGTGTGACGTTCTCACGTTACCGAGAATGTGAAGGTCTCGTTTGGAATATCTTTCTGCGCGTTGCTACCCTATTGGTCCTGCTAACTTGTCGGAAAACGTTTCCCAGGCGCGGTGGGAACTTGTCGTGCGCGTAAGAACCCAGGGGTTGGGCGTGGTGGCATTACAGGCTCTGTCCATGTTTAAGAGATTCAGCGCCGCTATTCAGTTGAAAGTCTGAGTAGTCCTATCCCTGTGACTTCACTCACTATTGATTTTAATTGACAATTAGCCGGTTCGAATCTTCGTCTGGGGCTGCTGTTATGGCTGAGGACTCTTTAGTGAAGGCAAAGGGGAGAAAAGGTGGAGGGTTTTTTTACAGACCACAGTTGCTTCCTCCCAAATATCTCTTACTTTATCATGAAACAACCGAGAAAGCTACAAGAAAACAAAATTGTATAAAATGATTTCACATTTTCAATGTGTTTCTTGATGGTGGAACTTTGTTACCGACGTTTCGAAGATGCGCCTGTTAAAAGTTTTATTTTATGACTCACTATCCATTGAACTTACTAAACAGAGCATTTTCCACCGACATGTGAACGTAAAATGTAAATAGGCCTTTTAGCAGAGACCGTTGAATAATCACCGCCTTGAAGATGGAATCAGTGAGGATCTTCGAAAACGTCGGAAGTGCATCCTGTCTATATTTACATAGTGCCACAAACCAGAAATAAGACTCACAAGATAAAAGTTGTTTGCACGTTATGAAGTCTTGTAGCAATACGTTCTCTGTTTCTCTTTCTCTCTGTGGCTTCTGCTCTGCCAACGAACTGAACTGCGAGGCGTACTGACGGAAACTGTGGGAAGTAGAATCACGGTTTGGCTGATAGACTGGCTTTAGTCATTGCAGGAAGAAGTAGCTAGCGCGTCCTCACGAGTGGGCGAATTCCTTCCTCGCCGTCAACGTGCGAATGCTTTGTGACTCGAAAATTCAGGTATCCTTGAAGAAGGTGTAGTCGATGTAAATCTGGGCAATTGTCGCCCTGATGATGGACAACAGAGAGTAGACTGATTTGAGTGACACTTTTTTTTGTAAGCTATCATGCTACCTGGCCGTTCCGTGCACAGACCAGGCCGTGCCGAGTCCTTCACGGGAATTCGCTAGCAAGCAATCCGGTCCAAGCAGTACGCCAGGTCCCCGAAGAAGTATCACCTCAATTTTCATTTTTAATAAATTATAAAATTGCGTGCAATAAATATACGCGCATGTGTGTTGGACAACTCTTAATTAACATTGGAAATATGTAGGCCTTTCTAGACAAATATATTTACCTACTTTTTGTCAGTTTGACTTTTCAACCTGCGGAAAGTTTGCAGAAATATGTACAACGTATTTCAAAGTGTTGTTTTATGTTGTAACTAGTCCATTTTGTGTGACTGGTTTTAATTGTTTGTGGTAAATAATTTGTGTTAAGAAGTCTCCTTCTGACCTGCAGACTGAAGCACTTTAAATATCGCCTCGACCCTGTTAGGTTAGGTTAGGTTTGGTTTACTTTACTACTCGCCTGTTTACTTTTACAGAACAGAAAAGCAGAAATATGTAGAGACTCATGTCACAGTGGGAGAAGGGAATTAACCTTTTTGAAGTAGTAGGCTGTTATGATTACAACTTTTACCAATAGCTCAATATAAAGCGACAATTGCTTTTACTTTAGGTTCACGAACGATGTCGTTATCATTGGCCCAACATCGCGATTTTGGCATTACCGATTGTAGGAACTGGCATTTATTGACATAATCTCCTTATAAAATTTAATTAAATTTCGATATCAAGCGATTTTTAATCACCACTGACGATAGGGGCCGTTTCTCCGAAGAAACTGGCAAGTCCACACGACGTTTCGACCCGTTGGTCAAGATGGACATGCATCTCGTGTTACCACCGACGGATAACAGGGCATCTCGACCAGGGGTTACCAAACCTTGGGTCGCGAGGACTTTTTGATGGGTCGCGATCAAAAAGTCATAACAAACATTTTTATTATTACTCTTAATTTCTTCAAGTAAATGTTCCCGACGAATTTTTTCAGTTTATTTTTGTAATTGTAAATTTAACTTTTTCACTCAACAGTTAATAAAATTAATACTGTTATATTAAAAATGTTCATAATTTTCACCTAATTTACATACTGTGGGTGTCAGGTGGAAGGATTTTGACCAAAAATGTTTGGGAATCTCTGATCTCGACCGAAAGACGCGACATCCGGACAGAACAGGATCGTAAGGTTTTCGATCGTGATAACAAAAAGAACAGAGGAAAAGCCTTTCCTGTCTGCAAATGCTTGCATGTAAAATCTCTTGACCGCTACTGAGGTGACGAATAGCAGGAAAGTGGTCCAAGTGTTGAAACGCAGACAGGAGAGCAGAGTCGTGTTATAGGAGGATTTGTGGTACGAACTGAACTCTCTCAGATCTGTGTCAGGACAATTACGGACCTTCGGGTTCCATGTGAACTACCTGTCGACAGAATATCGACTGCTTGAAGAGGAAAGACCCTTTGGCATGAAGATGGTTGTCGATTGTAATCTTCAACTGGCGATACGTGCGTCCAGAACATCGGTGGCCACCGACAATCAGAATACCTCAATGTACACTCCGCCGTCTCCACCTTGGGAACCCCAAGCGCGGATGGATTTAGTTGCGTCGTTCAACCACAGGGATCGCTGGTTCGAACCCGTTTAGCAACGTGATGCTTTTTGTGTCCATTGTTGGTGGTGACCCACGTTGAAAGAGTCCTTCGAAGTGTGTGATCGATTAAATGAAGCAAAACCTATTTTTATTTAACTGAAACGATATTGGAAGTCTAAGAATACGTTTATTAGTCTGCGGTTGGGATGTGGAAGGGATTATGAGAATCATGAACAACCTCAACTGCTGGTGACGTTTGTCTGGGGGGGGGGGGG
>NW_019059825.1:328842-347389 GCF_000696155.1 Zootermopsis nevadensis
CTGGGGGGGGGGGGGAATATGCCATTTACTTGCACTTGAAGATTGGGGAGACCGTGTTAGCGAAAAGCTGACTTATCTTTGTACTCTGTTAAATGTGTCAAGCCGTATTTGTCAATTGCTCCACATACAGCAAGGTTTATGTTATACAGCATCTCAGGTGACTGAAAGTGTATGAAAATGTAGAGCCACAAAGGATGAAATCACCCCCACCTCATCGCTTGGCGGGAGAAGCGCGCATGCGCGTTTGTGTGCCGTCCGGGTTTGTTGCTGTTTACCGGTGAGCGAGGTCTGATTGCTTTGTGTCTCAATCCGGTTTCATCTCTACTTGCGTGTCATTTGAATTTACATGTGTAATGTTTGTGGGCATAGCTGTGTTAACAGAAGTTATTAAGACTAATATTCATTCGTTTTATCAGGGCGCGTATAAGTTATTTGTTTCCTATCGATCTGACGAAAGAATAGAGGTCTGCATTTCGATAAAAGTCAAGTAATGAGTCGAATCTTGTCAGTATAGCTCTAAATGAGAGATTAAACCTGTCCATGGCGATGTTAAACAGCCATTTACGATTTAAAACAATGCGGGGAATATGCCAGACTACAACACAGTACCAAACCTTTCTAATAGCCTACGATGTTCGTAATTTTTCGTCACCAGTGACGAATGATACTTGAACTGCCTGATACTACCCCGCTAAAATTGGGGGAATATAGTTTTTTTACTGTATAAAAATGGTATGTTTTGTTGTTATTATTTATTTACCTATTAAAATGACATGTGGTGCAATTGTTGAAGGTGGACGGGAAGGTTAATAATACTGCACTTCTAAACCAAGATTCGCTACTGGTCGACACTGTTTCAGGTCAACTCATCTTGCCTGTTAACTGTTGATGTTTTGTTCAGCCATACTTAAATGCGGTCTTTAACAAACGGCTTCTGCACAGATCTGTAGGTACTATTACAATAAAACGGATATCTTAGGCGTATTGAACTTTTGAAATTAAATTTGAGGAAACTGGGTATCCGTATTGATTTCTTTCAAGTCATCTTCAGATTTCTGTCCATCCATTGCCTCTACTCCATGGCCTGGTGCTTACTTAAGCACCACGGAATTGATTTCTGTGGTGTGTTTGACTGGATTGTGTGTGCACTCAGGATTTTTGACGGTGACTGATTCTAGCGACATGTACCAGGGCAGTTGGCCGTGTCATTGTTACTGAGTAAAACTGCGACGTTTCGGAGAGATTTTCACCAGCGGCCGATGTATGGTGAATGACGATCTCCGCGTCAATGCGAGTGATCACCGGTGAAGAATTCTTTGCTCAATTGTGTACGAAGATCCTAACTGGAGTTTTCATTCTTTTTCTCAGTTCCTCCAGTCAAATGCTGGGATAGTACATTAAATTAGGCCACAATCGCTTCCTTCCACAATTTATTATTAACTCACTCTCTCATTCGAAGCTATGAAGTCTGAGGTACTGATAAAGCGTCGTTGAATAAACTGGAAGCAAGTAAATAGTCGGTACGCTCAGCGGCCTTGGTGTTAAGCTCGCACGTGTGACACAGATTTTATTGGAGCTTCCTTGGTTGTATGAAATGTCTCATAATAAATAAGACGCATTTAGGCCCTAACTTTTTTTCTTTTTGCGTGCAAGACATACGTAGATCTACGTTTTCCTTTGGAGATATTACGATTTCGTTTCCACGTGGAGGACATTTTGTACTTTCCGAGTCTGATTCACAATTTAATTTGGTTACTTTGAAATACCGTTTTACGTATGGGCCTGGGCTATATATTGTTGATTACTTGACAGTATTTTGAAAACGTAATATGAGGAAATTATTAAATTTAATCACCTTGTCGTTGCTGGATAAAAGGCGAAGAACATTTTGAAGTAATTATGTAATTCGATGTTGGTTTCGTCAGGTCTTCGGGATGCGACGTTCCGATTTTGCAGCGGATCTGACCGGAAGTGATGTGGAATGGGTCCGTACTTGCAGTGGCTTTTGTGCTGACTCTTACCTAAAGCATGCAGCGTTCCAGAGCGTAATATGTGCTTCAGTTATACGTTATCATTCGTTTCGCCGTGTTTTGCGTCACGTGCAGTAGGCGTTCTTGTTTTTAGCCGGGCCGACGTGCTGATTGATCAATAATGACATCTATCAACGGATGAGCGAAGCTTCCCGTTGTCGGCGTAGATTATGGTGCGCGCACATCTCACGCATCAACTCTGAGTGTGACTTTACGTCGGCTTTTGATTTAATTTCTGATGTCCTATGGAATCTGAGTTTGTTTTTGTCTTCCGAAAAAAGAAAGAAACAGGTTTAAAAATGTCTTGTGTTTTTTCTCACCATGCTAATAACTTTTTAACTAGTTGGCACATTTTCATGAAACTCCTTTTGAAGGTCGTGACATTGAAGGTCATTTCGACGACTTGTTTTTTAAATTTCTGTCTTCATACCGATTCAAAAATGGCAGCCGTGTTTACATTCGAGATGAGGACAACAACAGCGCGCCACTAGTAGAACCTTGAAAGTCTGTAGTATAATGTTTAGTTTTATGGTATGTTTTTATCGTATAATTATAAGTATACCGTGCGAGGTGGTTTAGTACAATTATAATTTTGGCTAAAGATTGTATTTCTCGTAAACTTTGTTCTTCAGTATCCGAGCAGAATGTCTCAGGCACAAACATTTGAAGTTTTAAGATGGATGTTTTCTGGGTTGTTGCGACGTGTAGTCTGATAGTAGTTTTCCGACGTTTCGGGTGACCCCACCCCATAAGAAGGTATAAGAGATGGAAGCTTCCATATGTGAAGTCGATGTCGCGTCCCTTGGGAGGTCCTCAATTGTACCGTTTGGTAAAAAAAAGGCAGTTATAAAGTTCATGAACGTAATTCCACACTGGCGAGTGACGTACTTCCAAACACATTGTTCTAGAACGTGCAGATAGCGAGTCCAGTCAAGCGCCACCAGTCTTGGAGAAGAAATGGCTATTCACGTAACTTAATTATGTCTCGTTGTTGTTGGCCAGACTGTCGCACCGAGCTGGCTGACGTGGCACCACCCATCCTACTAGCCTTTTGTATGTACCTGTTCAAATTCTGTCCGGGGACTGGCCTCAGATACTTCGTCCCGTCCCCCTCAGCATCCTTACGAATGTTTCGTTGTAACTTCACATAGGACATTTCTCCCCATTTCACTATTCGTGACTCTCTGTGTACGACTCCTCATAAAATCACCTGTTGATGCAGTGTCGTAAAATAACCTGACCTACCTGACGGGAGATTAATTAATCTCTCCAGAAGCAAGTCATTGAAGCCTATTAATAGATTATTTATAGTTCAAAACTAGGAGCGCTGAAAACCACGTATTCATTCGTACGTTAACTCCTGGATTCCTTCTACTTTCAATTCAACACGTTCCTTGCTGTTATTAATGTACGCCTTGAAATTGTGGCGTGTGATTGTGCGTGTGATATGCTTGCTTCCCGTCGCTCTTCTTTAGAATTCCGAAGTTTATCGTCGGCATCTAAGACTGTCGGCTTCTAAGTTGCTTGTTTGAGGTTTTATAGCTTTGGATCCCAGGTTATTTGCTTGTTGTCTCTTTAACCATAAGAAACACGAAGTAGATTTGTAGATATTTAAGAATCTAGTTCCTACTTCAAAGAAAACGCCTAACATCACCACTAGTTCATGCCCCCCCCCCCCCAAATGAAATGCTTATTATTAAAGTTCAATGTTACAGTGATTAAAAGAAACTGTGGGTGGTGTGTGGAACAGTTTTTTAATATTAACCACAAAACAACTTCTAAGTTTCGATTTACAAATTTGTAAAAATGACAGCAGTTTCGTTAAAAATGTTTGAAACGCCTGTACGAGATAAATTGTACACATACTGGATGTCCAGGAGCGAAAAAGCAATTTTTATGTACGTAATTATGACGTCGTAAGCAACTCGAATTTGTTGGATCCAAATAATAAAATGTATATCTTAATGTGATTGAGGATTTACACTGTTTTGTTCATCGTATATATATTGCAGCTCATTGGCAAACGGAACGACAGAACGAAGGTGAAAGAAGCAGACATAACAGCTACTTTAACGTTCTCGACGAATTCGTAAGTACAAATACAAAGCGAGAGAGAAAATAACTGTGGAGTGAACAGAATTTTTACCATTTTATTATTCATCAGTCTGCCTTTTGCAGGACATGATGATGCTGCTACTAGCCAGTGAAATGTATATGGAGACTGATATAACTGTTAATGCCAGTTATCAGTTCCAGTGATTTAAATAACTGCAGCAAACTGGTTTCTGGTAATTCAGCTACGTACCGCAGCTACTGTTCAGTGAAACGTTATCGGGATCTTCACTAACAGCGACATGGCAGTTATCAGTTCCACTAATTCAAACACTTGCTGCAAATAACCAGTTATTGGAAACTGCATCTCCTAGCCATTGGAATGTAAACAGTGACGCTAGCAATCTTTGGTCTGGATACAGAGTAATTGGCGAAGACCGTGGTTATTAGTAACAGTTATCAAGTCACTGTTATCGAAATATCACTCATCTTAAATCACTATTTATTCTGAGAATGATGCGATACCACACAATGGACAAAAAATCAATTGCTGGATATTAAATCAGGTGGAACATACAGTTAAAGAGTTAATAGTTCTTTGTTTTCGTGCTAAGTTACACTCTTCTGTCACTTCATTTCTGCTGTCCGGCTACAGCTGACCTGTTTGTTGCTACTGTTTCATTCCGACACGATTTCTAGACTGGTTCAGTCCCAGCGTTGTCAGAATTACAGAAGGGATTCGTGTTCACGCTCGTAGACCTACAATTTTGGTTTTTCATCCAAATGAACACGACTACATTCGTTGTTTGTGAAGCAATGATAACTATCATTGCGAGTGTAGGACGCCCTCTGCGGCTGCGATAATATCGTGTGTGTTGGTTATCACAATGAGTGGATGTATTTAATTACAGGCCTTACACAAATCCCGGGCGACAGGTCGCCATGGCGATTAAATTTTCACGATCGCGTCTAGAATTTTCTGCGTTATATATTCTGGCTCCTAGTTTCTGTAGTTTGTTCTTAAATTTAGTATATAGGAAATTTGTTCGTGCGTGAAGCATAATTTTTGCTACAAAGTTTTTCTATAATTTTCTTTGGTCCACAAATAAATACATCAGTAAAATCGGGTGTACAGAGTCACTTTTTTGACATGAAATCTGGAATTGCTTACCATAGGGAAATTTGACGAGATAGGTTCTAAAAGAATACGACAGTGAATGAAATGTGACAGGATGTTCTTATAATTTCAAAATCATCAGTAACTGTGATATCGGTCGTGCGAGATGAAATTAATAAATTTCAAATATCGGGGGCTCGTTCCGCGGGGGTAAACAGGCTGGAGCCTGCAGATGACCACACCTTCATATAGTTCTGAGGCTAAGAATGCGCGTATCTGAACCTCCCCTCCCCCTACATTCTGACTGGGTGGTGCTTTGTTTACAGCACGTGACGCGTAGTGGCTCTCAGACACAGACAACTTTGCATTTGCCTTCAGCCGACGAGATTCTTCGCCGAAGCCAGAGTTGCGGTGCGTTTATAAGTTGGTGGACAGGGACGGAATATCAACGCCGCTTGAAATCCAATAAAATTACCTTTGATTCTGCCACGGAGCGATTCTAGACGGGAGTGTCTAGTGTCGCTCGTCCGAAAGAAACTGTCGCTGAGTGGCAGAGGCGTGCTATTTAGCAGGCAGACGCACCAAATTTTAAACACTTTCTGGCTGAAAAATGTATTTTATGAAACGAAAATTGTTTTATGATTTTTTAGTAGTCCTATTCCGACATAACAATTGACAGTTTTCCTTTTTACCAATTTTTATACGATGAGATTTTATTGAAACTTTCTACTATTTAAATTGATCGATATCGACTAGTAGGCCATGTTTATAATAATGCTGATATTTCGTACAAATTCTCGTGCTAAACGTCGGGCATTCTGAAGTTGTAAACAAAGGAGAATGGAGAGTTATTTATTATGCAGTTAAAAAGCTTGTCATGCAACCTGATTTTACATGCATTATAGAAGACGCATATACGATTAAAATAATTTTGCCGCGTGTTTTGAGGGATGAACATTAATTGAGTGTTTTAAAACAAGTCTCGGGAGAATATTTAGTAGGACGAGGGATTGAGCTAGCTGACAGGTTGTCTATTAAGCATTCGACTTATTTGTTAGCCATGGCATGGTTATCTGATGATGGTCATTTAAAGAGAAAATCATGTCGGAATAATTGTAAATAATGTTTTAACAATGTTAAGTTATAATTTGGTTTTTATTTCTGTGTATGTGTACAGGTTGTTCCCAGACGAGAGAACGTAAGTTGGGGATCTGATAGGAAATTGGATGTTGAGAAACGAAATCTCATAAACATGGCACCGGAAGCGCTTTATGAGAAATCGCAGTCGATAGTCGAAGGGTGACCCATGATTGTGTTGTGTTTGTATTTATAGTAAGACATGTGAAGTACCGGGTGAACGCAAAAGAACTCTACACTTTTAAAATGATTCATAAAACAAATTTGATGTACTTAGAATTTCACAACCTACACCAGTCGATAGAAAAACTGTCCCAAGTTTGTTACACACCTTACAGAGTATCGATATGTGCTCCGAGAGCACACGGCAGATGTCGAGACGATTGCCTCATCGCCCTGATGATGGAGGCAGCAAAGGCCCTCTGAAACGTCGGTAAACTTCTGCACAGCGCTACTTATCCGTTCTTGTGCAAATCCAATAATTACAGTTTCCAGTTTATATTCGTATGTTATTTATCTGTTGTTGAAATTCGTATTCTTATTCATGTGCACTATCTTATCTGATATTTATCACTTTTGCGATAACATTCTCGTAGGATATAGGTCTGATGTTACAAGTTCTGTAGTGAGCATGGGTGGGAATGTAGAGGAAAATAAGTAATCTAGGCATATAAAGTGGTAATTTCAAGTAATGAAGAGTGAGAAACTGAGGTATATAAATACAGATTACGAAATATAATAATTGCAGTTGCTTAAAATACAGACAGTGAAACTGTTATTGTGGAATGAAATAACAAATGTAAAGAATTAAATTTAATACCTTCTGTTTCTTTGCGAATAAATCCCCAGATGCTGCATAGCCGAAACATTTCTTGCATGTGTGTTGTTCCATAAACAGCTGTTGTTTATGGTGAAATTTTGCTTTTTTTCAGAAAGTTATCCCGACGTAGTTTTGAATTCTGGACTGGCTGTCTGTTTTCCTGATTTTCTTTGTTTCCAGAAGAAATTTTTGGGTAGTTTCATTAAAGCCTCTGCGCTTTCCCAGTTCCTGCGCTGTTTAAGTACGTAAACGCAAAAGGACCTCTGCTCTGGTCATGGTTGTGACGAGAGCTGCAGAGTCGGCTGGGGACACCGAGGCATTGAACCGCGTCTAGTGGAGTGAGTGTGGTCGGTTACGCTGCTGCTGTAATAATTAGCGAGTACCAGGCACAACTAGTCGATAAACGTGTTCCGAGCTCAAGCGTGCGTTTGAGCTCAGGCCCTCAGACACCGCCAGATATCCGCAGCGGATCAAATAGAAAACAATGCGAAATAAAAACACGTAACATGTCGTAATGTGATTGGGATAGGCCTTTAGAGTTTGTCGGCTGCTTTCTTCACAGTAATGAATATTTATTAACATTAGCTGTGCGTGTGTGAAATTGATTGAACTTGGTGAAGTTAGAGACCAATTTCAGTCTTCAGAGATTGCAGAAACAATTATTTTCCTGAGTAGTTCAACAACTGACTTTTCTTGAGTGTATTTGGTATTTACTGAAATGTATTAAAGAATTCGTTGGTCATTTTTTAAAACTGATGCACTGCCCGTATTTAAGGCCTGGCTGAACTACATATGATCTAGAAATGTTTAATGATGATGTTGAAAACTCGAAGAACACGTTTAGGAATATTGCTTAGTCTGGTGTAGGCTTGCGCAGACTGTGGCCAATTTTTCGTACTTTTTGGCCCTTGAAATTGGAATGATTTTCTAAAAAAGTAAACTTCGTTCATATACTTTTTCTACATTTTAGTTAGCTGTTGTGTTTATGTTTTGTTTTAAAAAATTATCATTGGTTTTAAATTTAAAATAATTGTTTGTAAAAGTGAGAACCCAGGTTAAGTATTTTTCAGAAGTATTTGCACACGTGACCACCATGACGGCTAGAAAGTGTTGATTATCGGAAGAAATACAAAGACTAACATTTGCATGCATGTGATAACACGAACACTTTGCCTTCCATACTCTGCCAACTTTGAAGATATTCTGGGGTGTTCGGCCCTCATTGTTCGACAGTTAGTTTTGTACCTCGGTGTTACGATTCACAGTTAGTAGCACGTTCGTACAAGCATTACAAAATGTGCCAGTGTCGAAGAAACTAAAAGGGGTTGAATATAGTTTTTTCGGGAATGGAGGATTGAAAAGCTCTTTTTTCGTTGAGGTTAAAATTAACTCTTTGTCCTTGATATTTTGTCGTAATTCCTGTGTAACGAAAGGAAGCAACTTATGCAGCTAAAGATTTAGAGTTCAGGCTTTAAGGAGGAACGTGAAACACGAAATATATTTTGGATGTCCATGTTAACTCTGTGATCAACACTTTCAAAATGGATATTCCGAGATGTGAAGTATTCCTAATGAAACAATTTCTGTTTACATTGGTTGTGACATTTTAGAAACTCTTTGCGTTGTCACATGTCTTTCGCAAGACATTTGTCGTTTTCAAAATATGTCTATTCTATTCATACATGTGTCACTACAATTGACTATAAATAAACATCAAACTAAATAGCGGGTACAGATCTCAAAAGAACTCTTTTAAATTTATGTCTACCCCTGTTTAATTTTCTATAGTCGCAACGTAACATACACGCACATCCGTCTAGTAGTGCCTAGGCCAGAACTCTGCGCGCCTTCCAGGCCGGCCTGTCTGTACCTGAACACGAACGTGCCCTGGTACAGTCCACTGCCGCCCGCAGATCGTTTCTTCACGAGCCTGGACTCAACATGAAATAAAGCAGGTTGCGTTCTGCGTAGCTCACATTAAACTTTCGTCGCTAAATATTCAAAACAGTGTTGATTTATTCAAATATGTTCATGTATTTGTGGAAGATACTTGGAGGCCTCACATATGTCGGGCTCCTAACCAACTCATTTAACTTGCACTGTGCGTACGTGTGTGTGTGTGCTACGTCGCCTGAATGTCTGACGGATTCCATTCACGTCTCAGCGATGGCATTGAGGGGTGTGCAGCAGAGGAGGAAGTACATTTTTACATCACTTCCTCTGCACTGAGATCGCTCTGATGGAGTGAACGACCGGCCAATGCTTCAGGTTCGATTGGACAACACGGGAGGCGCTGGCTGCATTTGAAAATGAGGTCCAGGGTAACTGCTACATTGCCTGATTTATTCTTAAAACCTTTTTCCTGAGATAGTTGATTGGTTCGCTGTGTTTGTTATGACGTCTCAGCAATTGATGTTTTGTAATCATGTGTTGCCAGTGATTGAGACGTGGGATAATGTATTGCTCAGATCTTTTAATTATCAGGTTTTAACTCTCCTTTGAAATGACTGTCTTCTTCGATTCTGAAGAGGTAATTATTTAGATCGCACAATGAATCTCTGTTCTTTTCTTGGACGCGCAGTGGGATTCGAACCTGAGTGAGGATAAACTTTTCGTCGGTGTCTGCTAACGTCAAATTGTTTGACCGGACCCCAGTCGTAACTCGTCGCACTGGTGTACGCCAGATGGCAGTTCCTCGACGTTTATTTATTCTAGAATGATGACTGTGACGAATACTCTTACACTGTGTTTTTCACTGCCCCTGCTGATGATCAGCACGATCTTTCGTACATTTTCAGCGTCATTTAACTATGCCATTCAACCCAGAAGGTTATATATATATCGCCTATTGAGATGAGAAGATGGTCATAAATTACGGTCGTGGTCTATTTACAAAGGTACTGTTTCTTCATTCGCAGTGGAAATCGAGGAAACACGGATTTGAACCAGACAAGAGGGGGAGATAAAGCGACAGCAGTCTGCCTTTGCGCATGCGCCTAAAGTGTTTTTGCGTTCTTGGGGTTTCTCGTTCATGTAGTGTGTACTAATTGGCGTGCAGATACATATCTGATTTTGTCTCTTGTTTTAATCTAGTGGAAGAGCAGTTACCGCACTGTAACGGCTATTACACACGATAATTAAATTTTCCGTTCCTTTTTTGTACTGAGATTTTGCTTCTAGAAATGTGGTAATCGCGTACGAAGTGGAAGGTCGTCATAGACTGATCACCTCACCATGTAAATAACCTACGGTTACAAAATGTGTAGTGTGGCTAATTTTAATTGATATCCTTTGATTGAATTTACAGATGAGGCGTGCGAATGAATTGAACAAATTGTTTCCTCATTGTGCGTTCATTGTGTGCGTCTCGTTCATAGAACGCTTACACGTTTGTCGCCACATTTCTTCAGGACGTAGAGATTCATTACATTATGTAACTAGATTACAAGACCTTTCTTCCTAATGTAATAGCCAATTTCCGTTATGTTTGTCTGTACGAACGCGCAGTTCGTTTAATGCAGAGAAATTGAAATTAAGATCTCACGATGGCGACTCTGATATAAATAAATGCAAACGATGCTTTAATGGTGCTTATTGTGCGGACTGACGGGATCTGCGATTGGTGCTAATTTAGAGTCAAGTAATCAGTTTTGTGTTTGTTAGGTTGGCAAGAACGTGGCTTCAGCCGCCGTGAAGGCATTTTCAAATTTACTTCACAAATGTTTTTTTTATATAAATGTGTACTTTTTATGCGATTTACAAAATTATCAGGAAATAAATTCTATTGCTTTTCAGTATAAAGAAATGTTCATTCCCGTCAAGTTTGACGGACAGTACTACACTAGTTTTTGTTAAGAATAACTTCCATACCATGCTGAGATTTGAATCATGAACTAACCATCTTCATTAAGCAGGGTATTTCTTAGGAAACTGACAGTCTCTCTACTTGTAAGAAATCCCAAATCTTTTATGAAACCAAAATGTTTTTGGGTGTCTGTAAACCACAAATTAATTTTGAATGAATGAATGAATGAATGATTTCTAAACGTAATTTTTGTGCTTTGAAACGTCAAAATCCGTTGCATCATGCGGTCATAGTCGCTTTGAGTGAGGAAATGTAGGATGAAGCAGTCATGTCATGGCGTGTCTGAAATGATACGACGCTGTGGTCTTCGTACAGTGCTTCATTTCGACGCTTAATAACCCCACAGTGAAAAAGTGGGTCACGCCGCTGCCCATACCCTGTCCTCAAATAGCTGAGCGAGCGGTTGTAGTGACAGCTGCCTGGAATCGGTATTGCAGCTTGCTGTAGAAACGCTTTTGGAAACTGCATTATGGCGTCTGCTGAGGACCCAAAGTGTAGTAAGTTATTTATAAAATACATTTTCCAAGGAAGCCTCCATCAAATTGATGGTGTTTTATGTTTTCACAAAATGACGTCAATGCTATGTGAAAATTTCCTGCTTGCATACCAGCGTTTTTTACTAAATTATTGTGAAAATTATGTTGGCTGAGTTGGTAGGTTATTAGGGCGTTCTTTGCACGGTTTGTACGGAAGTCTGCGACGAAGATCGGAAGTTCACTGTGATGTGATATGTTGGCGTGAACTGTACAGAACTAATTCAGGATAATGCCCAGTAGATGGCATCGTAGTTGGCGGTGTAGAGGCCTCGGACTGTGAGAACAGGCGACCTTCTGGGCCACTCATCCTGGCAACACGTGCTGCCTCAAGGTTACAAGTCATGATCCGTTCCGACGCCTTGCGACCAAAATAATTACGATTTGCGAAGGTCGTATGCCAGTCAGGATGAAATTCAGTGCAGAATAAATTTTGGGGACACATTCAGTTCGATTTCTAGTCGCTTCTTTCAGTTTGCTGTGTACGGAGTTGTATCGTGTAGTCTAAACCCAAGTGTATGGTACCAACTCGTGCTACATGTCCAGTCAACTGTAATATATTAGTGTAACTACTTTAAGAATTCCACAAATTTGAGTGAGGTTTGAACGTGATACCGTTTCCTCAACTTCTGCATCGTTTTGTTTCTCGCTATATCTGTCGATATGAAGATTTTCTTGTTGCTCGTTATCTTACCGATAGCCTTCCTCTCCCTAAGTTTTGAATCCATCAAATGATAGCAGACATATCACAGTAAGCTCCAATAAATTTCGGTCAACAGGTATTCTTGATTATCGTTTTCTGTTTTGTAATTTGCTATCAGGAGAAGTCCAAGTGTGTTCATCACTTCTGGGATGTGAGAACATTTTACTCGTGGCAACTAGATTCATCATCTGGCCCCATTACCTTTAAGAACTTTGTGTGAGAGAACTCTTATTCCCAATTGTCGGTTTGAAAATATTTTGCTTCTCCACCCTTGCGTTGACATCACCTCACAAAACTTTGATGATACTTCCGAACTTGATTGATTATTTCTCATAAAAGCTGACAATTGTTTCATGACATTAATCCTCGGTTGGTGCATGCAAATTCAGAACAATAATATGATACCAGCGGCGTCTTTGTGTTATATGCCGTTCCCTATCGCTAACAAAATCTGCCTCTTAAGTGCTGATATGATCCCCTTACTTAGAACAAAGGAGCTCGATCATTGCAGAGTGATGATCCCATTTTAATAGCAGAATGTTGGCTACTTTATAGTCAAATACGACTGCCTTCTGGTTTGTAACACCGTGTTATCTGTGTTTACCAACGTGTCAGAGGTACTTGCTGCGACCAGTACCTGTGAAACGTCGGTAAACGTCTACCAGACTCAATGGCGCTGCAACTCAGAAGACAGCCTTCTTCAGACTCACCGCCGTCAGAACCTCAAACGTGTCTTACAGTCGTCTGCAGACTCTGTGCCACGCTTGTTCCATCTCATCTCCACCAAACATAATTTACTTGTATATTGCTAATTCTCTTTGTTACGTTTTCAGAGATCCTGACCTTTGGAGACTTTTCTTGTATCGTATCGATTTCCGTTTGCTTAGGTCCCTCCAAAGAGTCCGTCAGTTTTGTAACATGCTGCTTTATGACCGCCTCTTGTCGGCTGTTCATTAAACATATTCGCAACTACCCTCCCTACCTGGAGGCTTCCTCCTCCTTTTGAAACTTGAGGGCCCCGAAGGGAGAATTGGAAAAACGAACGGATGAAGCGAACAGTTTTAGGATATCCCAGTCGGAACAGACCGACGAGTCCTTTGTCTGAGGTACATGATGACGATATCCTTACGTAAACTACAAATCAGTGCTATTAAATTGGAGGTCTATAAGATATTTACGGTTGAGTGTCTTCGAGAGAAATTGGAAGGAAGGTTGTGTGGTGGAAGTTACAAAGCAATTTTAGGGTCATGGAGGTATAATCGATTAATCGCAGCCAGCGCAAAGACTTCGATACCAGCACAGGAGGGGGTTTCGCGGTTTTAACCTCCCAACTCGAAACCAGATTGCGGCTGTCAGAGGGGTTCAGGGGCGTCCAGACCAAAGAGTGACGTTTAATTTTTTACCTTCCTTCTTTGCATTAAAGTTTATTGCATTCATCGGAACGAAATGATAAGTTAAATATTGTGACCCAAAAGATATTTTGCTTGTAACAAGAAGCGTAGTTATTTATGTATTTCGGTTTGGTAACTTGCTATTAGAGAAGTCATTTTGATGAGGGGGGGGGGCACCGCCCGAGGGGTCATATTGGAAACATGTACTTCGGGTTCCAAGAAGAAAGATTGAACGAAATTAGGTTAATGAAAGTTAATCTCAGTCAAGAAGGGTGTGTTTTGGACATCCGTGGGAGAAGCAAGGAATATATACACATTTCTTGTTGTAAAATTATTAAAACGCCAAGTAGAAATAGTTTCCTTCGGATGCGAACTGCATTCAAGTGAAGACATTATTCATTGGCGAGCATTTGTTGTACGTAACCTTCGTTTAACGTGAGCAGTTCCATGTATCGACTGTGCTAGGAAGTTTGCAAGTACTGTTGATTTCCATGTGCTTGGCAGCGCTGTACTTGCGGGGCGTACCATTAATTACCCAGCTTCCCCCATCAGCACTGGCCAGCAGCTTCGTAACACTACAATTATTGACCCTGGTCTCCTCCTCTGCACTCCGAGAACAGACCAGGCGAGCTCGCTCAACTACAGCCGTTACCACGGGAAATGCAGCATGGCCGTCAGACACGTCTTTATACAAAGGTCTGTCGTAAGAACTGTCCTTACGAGGTACTTGCTGCCTCCATCATCAGGGCTATCGATTCTCATTGCAACAGCCGAGGTGTGTCCCATTTTACAGTGCTAAGAAATTGAGCATTGCCCGAAGTAGGTGAATGCACAGATGATAAATATGATCTTGTGGGGTGTTCTGAAGCTGGAGTGTGTAACTTTATGCAATAAACACGTCTTCTTCAACTACAAAAGAAAGACGCTTACCCGTTCGACCTGTTGGATAATTACATTCCGGGTTTCGGGTGGTTGAGGAACCGGGGTAGATTAGTCAACATAGTGACTGACTACTGATTGGACGACTGGGGTTCGATTCCCGACGGGGGCAGAGGATTTTGTCCTCTAGCCTCTGCGTCCAGACCGGCTCTAGGGCCCATCCAGCCTACTACCCGGGGGTAAAGCGCCCCCCCGGGTGTGACGCTGACCACTCACCTCCATCTAGTGTCGAGGTTAAGAATGATTAGGAGAAATATACCTCCCCCCAAGCGCCTACATGGCGTGTAGCGGGATATTGAGGCAGGAAATGACTGAATTTTAAGCACCTCCATATAAATCATGCAATTGGATTCTACCAGTCTTGGTAACTTGATTTATTTTTCGTTTTAGGTCAGTACGAATTTATCTACTTACGAAGTTTCTCATAAAATCACTAAAATTGCAAAGGATATAGGATTAGAAAGAATGTTCCATGTTTTATTTTTATTATGGTCAGTTTTCGTGTGCAATTAGATAGCATTTTACTGAGCATACTGTTCCAATGTCTCACATTTAACCTCATGAAATATATAATTATGTAAACCTGAAGCGTCTCCCCCAGGTACTGAAAACTGGTTGGGCGGGAGGGTACGAAATATTGATCAGCAGAAGGGTTGTGGACACTGAAACAGGGAGGGGAGTTCTGTGCAATTGCAAGTTTTGGCTTCGACAAGTGGGTGCAGCTGCTAGTGATGTCACCAGCTTTGCATAAACCTGCAGTCGATTGATTCATTTATTGGTTACTCTGTTTTAAATTATTCCAGAACTCAGGAATTCATTTTTGTGAAGGAAGGGTGCACCACGCTAAAATCAGGTGTTAATTAACGGAAGACAGGTTTCGCATTGCGCATTCTACAGCAACCTGAAGAACCATCCCTTACTGCTAAGGACCTAATATTATATTTAGTTATTTCTGTCTTAATATTTGGTATTCGTTAAATATAATGTCCATTTACAATTCATTCAAAAACTGAAATGCTACCGCTTGTAAGCCTAGACAGAGCTACGAGGATAATATTAAAATGGAATTTAATACATCAGATTTATAAGTGGTGAATTGGACTGAACTTACTTGGTGTTTAGTCAAGTGGTATTTTTCTTTATTTATTTGTTTGTTTGGTAGTGGTGAGCCAGAGGGTTAATTCGCCCATTGGAAGACGTTTGTGATTACAGTGATTAATTTTCTGTAGTCATCAATGCGCTGTTTCAAGTAGTAGCCAGTAAAGCTCAAATCGCTATGCTGATCGCCAACATCCGGAACGGATAGCCACTTTAAGAAGAAGAAGTCATAAATGTCAAGCGGAGAATTAAGTATATCATTAAATATTAGAATTTTATAGCCCCAGTGTGTAAAATTCTGTGAATACGCTCAGGAAATTTTAACGTCAGTAGAAATGCAGTTACAGAAATAAACTTCCTTCGTTTGCTTTTGTTTGCCTGTTATTGTTCTCTTGTTACTGTCCGTATCAACTGTCTTTTCTCTTTTTGCAGTGTCATCTGACCTCGCAGTGGAAGAGCGACACATGTTCGCAGGTCAGTAATATCCCCATATGCCTATTATGCACTTTAAGCGTAGTTCTCTAGTTGTTCAGGATGTTATGAAGTTGGAAATATCGTCAGTTACATTGGGTTCTGTGTTTAGAGCTCTTTTATGGTTAGAATTCTCACAGAGGGACGTAATTTGAACACACGGAGAAATTAAAGAATGAATTTCGATTTTAATTCTCGGTCTATAAAAGTCTTAAGATTTACGCACGTAAAATATTATGATAGCGACTGAAATGACTCAGTTTGAACCTTAAGTGTAATCACCACGACTATTAATAGGTTGTGGGTCTGTTCACGGATATAGGACGACACACGCCCTATTGCCCCTTCTATTTTGTTTATATTTTCATTCAGAGCACGTATAATTGCAAAAATAAATCGCTCAAGAAAATAAAATAGCGATTTTATAATGCCGGGTTGTATGTCCCTAGTAGGTTACACATGTTTCCTGTTCCAATTGTCTACAAATGGAAGTCAGAGAAGTCGAATTAGTGTATTTAATATTTATTAGAAGTATCCTGCTGTGTAATATGATATAATTATATTAAAAATTAATTCCATCCGTCTTTGCAGCGTATTTGTTCAGGTGTGTAATTTATCGCTTGTCACTACGTGTTTCGATACTCGTCTTTTCACTGTATGGTCCTTGGAATTTTTGTAATGGCAAAATCGATATAATTTGGATCGAGATATATATTTTACCCAGACTTCAGTATGTTATTACATTTCTGTGATGCTGTGTTTTATCTGATGGAAATTAGTCAATCGAACTGTTTGTATGTACAGAAATGTTCGGGATATCACAAGAAGTTGAAAAAATAAAAGTCGGTTAAACGTTCCGAGTTTCTGACGGCCCCGTTAACAAGAATTTCCCGCTGAGACGGGCAGTAATAGGAGACCCCGAATGGGAGCTCAGTTACAGGTATCACGAAGGCGCAGGTTCAACACACGTAACGTAAAAAAACACCGTTGAACATAGACCCGATACATTTCAGCGTGGATTGTATTTTTCACATGGTCTCCTATCGATGATTTGTGATAAATTTATGTTTATTGATACTTTTATTCACTTGGTGCATTTTCTTACCCACGTTAATAACTAACAAGAATTGTTTATAAATACAACTAAAACCATTGGTACAAAGTTTTGTTTGTTGTCAAGTGTGAGTGTTGTAAATTAAATAAAATAATTTTGAGACATACAAATCATGGAGAAAACTGCATAATGATGAGCTTAAAAATTTGTACTCCTCCCTCAATATTGTCAGGGCGATTAAGTCGAGAAGAATGAGATGGGTGGGACATGTAGTGCGGAGGTGTGCTCCGGATATTGGTTTGGAAGCCTGAGGGGAAGAGACCGCTGGGGAGACCTAGACGTAGATGGAAGGATAATCTCAGGCGGGATCATGGGAGATAGGAGTTGAAGGAGACTGGAGTTTGTTGGCCCAGGACAGGGTCCGGTGGAGAGCTTTGGTTAATTCGGTGATGAACCTTCGGGTTCCGTAAGCCATCTCGTTAGTTAGTTAGAGACATACAAATGCACGTACATAAAATGGAACTTTTCTATTTATACCACCAACCCTACGTAACACCTGAAGTCAAATCTGGCTGGAATATTCTTAGAATCTTATCCAGTCATAAACATTCGTGTAAGAAATTCAATCTTAGGTTCTGTTGACAGAGAATTAGTAAATGTTACGTATTTTATATCAGTGGTCCAACTATCCTCCTATTCAATGGATTACTGGGACATTTTACACCGGTGTAAGACGGCCAGAGCACGAAGCTGACCACTGACCTCTTACCTCCATGTAGTGCCCAGGTAAATAATTTGTGGGGCTACACCCCCTTGCGTATTCATATCGTGGTGCTTAGATCCTGTTTCTTACCGTTTCATATAAGCGTACAGTTACAGGAGGTTCCGCGCTGGCTGACACCTGTTTCAGAAACTGAATCAATTCCTGCGTTCACACGTCAGAACAGCCAACACTCGCTTTTGGAATCGCTAGGGCCGCTCGGTGTCTTCTTGCCTCGCACCCTACGCGGAAATGGAAATGCGTTTTAAGGTAAAAAACCGTTAGAAGAATATCGCTGGCTGCCACCTTGAAATCTTTGTGTCCCAGTTCCCCTTTTTTATACCACCCTCTTCTCTATTTTTACTGGGGTCGTTTTTTAGATAGATGCCGTGGAAGGCAGAACGAGGGGAGATCTCAAGGTGGAAAACCACAAGGCGTTCAGGAAGTAGAGACTCGTAAGTCAGGTTGAGAATGAATTTCATAACACCTGGGAGAATTAATACAAGATTGTAACTGTAAGTGGTAGGTAGGCGAAATTTTATTAAATTTTGTTTGTGTTGATTTTTAATAGTACTAC
>NW_019059825.1:347449-358122 GCF_000696155.1 Zootermopsis nevadensis
AGATCAAACAGTGAACTGGATTTAGGAAAGACAGTATTGGGGTTTTTGTGAATACGTTTTGTATTTATTTACGTTTTATTTAACGATGATTGTATTAACTCAGACTAACTCTAGTTTCGAATATAGAATTTTGATATTTTTTTAGGAATCCTCAGTAAACGTTTTTGGTGTCGGGTAATGTTGGTTAATTCCTTGTAACTTGGGCTTTCATAAAGTTTTTCGATGGTTTTCGGGTACTGACTTTTCATACAACAGCAAACTACAGAGAACTTCTTAGTTTGTACTATCAACGTGCTGGTATTTTAAGTACATTAAAGAATGCATGTCAAATGAAATAAGAAATAGAGACATTTTGAGGGCTTATCGATGTGAATCTTAGAGACACGGAATGTGCGATGTTGAATTGACGCCGAAAGGTGGGGCCCAAATTCTGGCTTTTCTGATGATACGTGATGACGTTTAGAGCTCAGGAGCAGCGAATTTCGTGTTCAGATGGATAACTGTGACCTGTTAGAAAAGGACTGCACTGTAAATTTGATTTGATCCGGAGTGGAAATGTGTTTTTTGGTATTCTCGTTTTCTGATACACCCTGTACTGAAATTGGAGATCCTTTGGAATTTGGTGGCGTTGAAGAAGGGATTTTTTTAGTGGCACAACAGAGAAGAAAGAGAGAGAAAAAAGAATGATATTTCCTCCTTCCATGCTTCAGCAGTCGACCAGCGGTAGAGGGAGGAGGAGGATCCCCGGGGCATGGGAATTCGCTTTCAGGTGCAAAACCTCGTCATTTTCTTGCAGCCGTTTTTTATCGTGGATATTCAAAATAGGAACTGATAAAAAGTGTTCTTAGGGGAGCTAAACTTAATGGGGCTACCTTTTATAAAAGGCAGTATCTTTTTTTAATACGTATTCGCGTTCTACTGATGATTGAAATCGGTAGATCGAAGAACTTCTCAGCGAACTTTCCTAAGGCTGGATAACTTCGTAATATGTGCATGTGTTCTTGAACTGTGCAGAAATTGCTATTTCTGTCGGCGGACACAAAATTAACATTTCCTGGTGTCCCTCCACCACCACGCAAATTTTGCTGCAAACTGTTTTCGATTTTGTGAATGTTTACCACCAAAATCAATCTCATGATCATAAACGTAATGAACCTCGTACGGCCCCATCCTATGGGTTAAGTAACCATATTTCTTCTGACCGTTTTTTGTTGTTCGTCCATCGCTTGTCTTTCCTCTGGGGCAGTATTGCCAGCCCTGCTCAGGTATTCGATAATTGTCCGTTCTTTCACATATTTTATCTAGTTTTCTCCACATGTGTGTTTAGTCTTTTGGTCCGCTCTAAGCCCTGGTGTTTCTGAAGACAATTTCTGACGGTTTCCCGAATCTTTTTAGACAGTTTGTGGGACTCCTTGGACGGGGGTCAGACCGCCGCGATGCCTGTGTCTACAGAGAAAGAGAGAGAGAAGTGAGCATTTGCCTCTAGTGGGATTCGATCCCACAAACCCTTTATTTCAGGGCCTTTGACTTCGCGATCACAGTTATTGTCTAATGTTCTTTTTCTTGTTTAAATTGAATAGGCCCATTAGGCTTATATTATTGTCACATCAACACCCACTTAACATTTACATCGCAGAATATTGTTCTTTGTTTAATTAGAAGAGTATTGAACGTTAGATATTTTTTCTTACCTTCCAGTAAAATACTATCTTCGAATACCTGTTTTTTATGTTCCAGAGTTTTGATATTTTTAGGTTTCAGAGTTTTGGTGTTTTTTAGGTTTCACAGTCTTGATTTTTTAGGTTCCAGAGTCTTGATATTTTTTTATGTTCCTAAGCCTTGATATTTTTATAGATCCAGACTTTTAGTATTAAAAAATTTAATTAGAATTAGTTTGTTCCGAATGCTGGTCGTACCAGTTTCGGGTACTATCTCGTCCTTTCCGTAAAGAACGCCTAATATCGATCTGCTAGTGATGCAGGCATATGACGTCAGTGCTGAGCAGTCTGACGTCAGGGCAGCCCGCAACATCCATCAGTTTCCACCATGTGACAATCCTGCCTTGGGCCTGTTTTTTAAGAAAACCGTAGAAGATGTGTTCTGTCCCTTTTTAAATCGAGGTCACAGGGTTTTCCCCCTAGGGACATAAAAAAACAGGTTTGTTAGGGGTGCGGGAACACTAGGGGATGAAGCAGGTTTCCTCTCATCAGGGTGACTGTCCCATTATTGGAGTTTTTTAATGTAAGAAACGGAATAATGGCCAGTTACTTTTCGGCTAGGACGCACGGTAAATTTTTAAGTTCCGTTGAACAACAAAGAGAGGTAACAATTTAAAGACAACCTTCCCTTTTATCGTGCTCGGAGATAAATAAATATTGTCGTGGGAAATTATTTTTTTTGAGAATAAATGCGTATTCTTACATCGGAAAGGTCTCTTTATTTCTCCACTTAATTTACATTTCCCTGCCGAAGAAATTGTTCGATACATAACAGATCTTCCGCGATGTTATGGAAGAATGCTTTGGGAGATCTAAGGAGGGGTGTTAAAGTAGACTTCCGCTCCTAAATGGTAGAGAAGTCTCCGCGGTTTTTCAGAGATTTTTTTTAAACTTACTAGTCAGTGGGAAAAGTAATTTATACTTCGTATATTCCGGAGTACAGTGTACATTTTTTGAACAGTTTCTGCTCAGATGGTGTTGGGCTAGATTTAATTTCGGTCCGTATCTTTGTTTCCGTGTGTCTGGAAACGACCCTCTACAAATTTCTCAAAGACGGGTCATCCTAACTGGTACGTCACAAAATATAAATTTCTTGAATTGCCTGTCTGTAAACATTTCAATGCTGTGCAAAAGTTTAATAAACCAACCACTTTTTCCAAAAGTATCGGCTGTTTATTTCCTTACTTACATTGAAAGTAATACACGGAATGGTTTTGAGATTTTCGATACGGTGTTTAATAAAACAAAGGAATGAATAATTGATGCCACTCCACAGAGTTGTCATTCTTTACCTCGGTAACTTTGTCAGAGCCTACATTTAGTTCATTCATATCTGAACACTCAGACCAGTTAGAGTACAAAACATCACGTAAAGTTTTTGGTCTGGTGACGTGTTTCTTTATGTGTACCGACTTTATCGCTGTTTCAGGATTCTTATAACTGTTTAGATACTCTGCTGTTAGTTAGTTGTTTTGTTAAACATTTTAAACCGAAGCCCATTTAATAATACTTAAGAATTCAGTCCGTACGTCAAAGAGAACACAACGCAACTCCATTACAGAGATATCGAGTTCTTAATTCTGTTTCAAGAAATAAATTATAGCTGTCTATAGTGAAAATCATACGAAACACACAATCGCTGATTGTTAAAGCAGGTTGTACATATATAAATTACGTAGTTACATCGTGCGTTATCTGTTAACACGTCAGTGTATTCTGGATGTGACTAATAAACGCAGTTTTCCTGTCGTTGCTGCATATTCCTTGACGATCGTTGTAGTGGGAGCGCCATAGAAAATAGGCTTCAGAAATCTTCGTTCGTAAATAATCAAATTGAAAGAATTTATGCACAGCAGGAAAAAAATCCCGCGTGTTTGTGGTGCCAACGCGAATAGTTACGATGTTGGTCTGTGAGCCCACGCACGCCTGCTTCAGAAGACGAGGATCCACAACGCGTCTCACTTACGTGTCACTGGATTGCCTCGCCAGGGTTGCCAAGCCACGCCACCTAGCATAAGCCACAGTTTACTTGCTTGTGTTCTTCAAGGTAAGGGAGGGCTTTGGGACATCTAGGTGAAGATGTGAGGACAGTTTTGAAGTTAATTTTATGAAAGTTGATTTTGATAATGTAAGCTGGGTTGCTGGTGGTTACAGGATCTACGTAGGCTCATGTAGGATCCTGCTTTTGGTATCGGATACATTTGATTTGAACATATGAAACTTTGCCTAAAAATTTTGTGCGAGACATTTGTGTGTGTTTCGGAAGTTGAGAAAATATCGATTCTGATTACAGAGTTTCGAATTTAACAGTATGATTTCAATAACCCAGTGACGGGACTGCGTTTTCTGGGTTTCTTCGTATATAACAAAACCATCTCTTGAATGGTGTCATGTAGTAGATTGGTGTTAGGGTGGATACTGTTTACGATATGGGCAGCCCTGATTGGTATTGTCAAGGAAGAGTCCAGCAGTACCTGAGTTGCTTGTGACGTGGGCGGTTGGACAGAAGAAGAGATTTGTGTTTTAAAAAAGTGAAATGCAGTGCATTCACTGATAATCCGGAACTCAAGCTGTCACTTCCCGGCCCCCCCGGCAGGAACTGCATGACTCACCACCAAGCGCTGTAAGATTTTCCAGATAGGAATCGTGTATCGTTCCACAAAAACAAGAAAATCAACTTACCTTTTCAAGACGTGCTATAAATGATGCCCCTGGGCCAGTGGCGTTTTTGTTTAAAAGTGAACACAAAATAACGGCCTGGATAATAAAAATAGCAGAGTAGTTGGATCGATTATAAAGCGCTAACCGGACCAAGCAATGTGGAAGAGATGTCGAAGTTTCGGAAACTTTCTCGGAAATGATGCATATATCAGATTACTTGTCTCTGTACAGTCAAATTTAGTCTGTGAGGTCTGGTATAACAACTTTGTATCTGCAATAAATGACAGAACCGATGCAGAATCTCAGAGAAAACGTCTCTGGAAAGTTCCTTTTGGATTACACGAAGAGCAGTAAACGTTTAGTGCCTTGGGGTCTGTTGCTTCGCGTGCTTCGGTCCACAAGCGTGCGTGCTGTGACAAATGCCTGAGATCTCATGCGATAAACGTGTCGACACCATTACCACGTCTGGCGGACTGTTTGCGTGTCACGAACATTCCTGGAGACTCGGTTTGTCGTCAGGAGGTTGAGTGGCAGTCGCGGATTTGTATCAAATGGTGGACAAGGCACAGTCCACCGACTTTCCGGTAAAATTATTTGCAGCTGTATTTGGCCTTGGTGCTCAGTTACTGTAGACACGTCTTCTTATTATTTTGACAGCTTGAGTAACGACTGTCAACGACATTGGTTGTGTGACAAGACATGTAATTGTTTCGAGCATGAGGAACGTAGTGGTCGCTAAAAGATTTAAAAATGTTAACCTGGCATCCGCCTTCAGCGTCAACCTGGACAGCCCTGTGTCTTCCGAATTGAAAAAGTTCGCTGGAACTAATACTTGTATCTTCATTTCTCTTTTAATTCCATTTACAAATTTCACACCGCTGTATCCTTCCCTCCAAAAGGCAGCAGCAGCTGAAAAAGTTTGTTTCCAACTACGGACTTTGTGTCTTGTACGCGTGTGGTTATGGGATGAATTATGGCCAATTGAAAATAATTTTTTTCTTACGTGCAGCCGCCATGTTGAAATTTTTTACATTATAAAAAGAATTGTTGAAGCGATCTGTATCCTATATCATCATTGCATGGCCACATTGCATGTGGCGCTGGTGTTGACCCAACCTCAAAAGTTTGTTCGTCCGCCATGTTGGTAATATATATTTAGGAAACTGAAAAGAAAAATACGATTTTAGGTCAGTACCCAATGGCATAACGTCAACACCAAGGCCAATGCGTGACACTACTTGGGACGACACATACTCTACCGGCTCTGAAGACTCCCACGCATTGCCCGTTTGTCTTCCTGACAATGACAGGTTATAGAAGTGAAAGGTTTCTGAAGTGTTCAGTTCTGTGGCTAGACTGCAGCAGTAGCATTGTCTTCAGATTATGATTATTATTATTATTACTATTACCATTGCTGTTATTTATTTATTTCGTAATTTAATATCCATACTGGGAGGGCTGCATGTGAGGCATTACAGACGCAACATGAATTTTAAGGGCCATGTTAGCATTTTACCACGACAGGCCCAATGGAAATGACCTTTAAGATGGGTACTGACTTCAGTCCAGCAGTCTGGCATTCAAGTAGGCCGATGCAAACCCCAGAGGTAGTTGCTGTATGTTCTAAACGTTCTGGGCGTTGCTTTATTTGGACGTTTTCCGAGGTCAAACTCCAGCAAACACGAAAACATGAACCTGTGTTTCATGTGTTATAGATAGTGTCAACAACTAAGCGCTCGGCGGTCCATTAAAATGGAAAATTATTGCTGTACGTGATCACAGCGCCAACAGTTCTCGTAGCTGCAAGCAGGTGGAGGAGAATAGCCATCTTCCCTCGTCGGCCACTTTCTCAGGGAAGCAGAAATCTGATATTCCATTCTGTTTATTTGTAGTTTATTTAACGACGCTGTCAGTAGCTCAGAACTCCGAATGATAGGATGATGAATGAATTGCAAAGGATAGGGAAGGTACAGATTCTATCATAATTTAAGACTCCTAGCATTTTCTGAAAAGACTAACGAGCATCTGGAGAAAACCTGAGTCAGGGTAATTTATCTGCGGGCCTAGCACATTTTTATAAATTTTAATATGCCCTTCATTAAGGTTATGGATATAATAAATTATCAGCTAGCAAACTGCAAACTTACAGGCAACAGCGCCCATTGGAATTTTTTTCTGTCAAAGCGATTTTATGAAGTTCTCCGCAAAGGAGAAACAAATGATAATCGGCCAACATTACGTACTGAAGATCTGTATCCGTACCGGGTATAGGGAATTTGGCTCAGCGGTTGGAATTCTGTATTTTGCTGGTGTTTAATGCTCACCCGCATTTGTATCGTCACACTTTGCACCGATGGAATTAGGCATTCCCGCAATGTAGGCAGTTATACGCCGAACTCATTTATGATAAGGTACGAGACCTCATGTGGCCATACACGCTGCGAGTTACCGGAAAATTTACGCTTGTGCAGGCCAACCTTCCGGCAAACCGGAGCGTGTGTGTTGAATTTAGCCGGAAGGTTTGGCCGGAAATCGAGCCTTCGATAAATATGCAGTCGCTTGATTTTTTACCTGGAGGTTTACAGAATGTTCACAAGTCGTAACGTGTGTGTGGGCAGAGACGAGGGTAAGGGCAAGTTTAGTCACCGAATTATATTCAACAAATTTGTGCGATAATGTTTTTGTGTAACTAACCAACTTCTGACCCAATTAGAATGTTTTAGATTTCTTTTGATTTTTGGACATTAAAGTAACAGCAAGACCGATTACAATCGCATCGACTTCACTGAACATGTTGTAGCATCAGCTCAAGAATGAAAGACTGAGCACAAAATTGCGACAAAGTCTGTACGTGTGTGGACTCTCAGAGGTTTTAGGTTTACCTTCCGACTTTAATCTTGGTAGGCAGGCCTTCCGGTAAGTCGTAGCGTGTATGACCACCCTTACAGAGGTCCTAGTCCTGATGATTGAGGCAGGAAGTTTTTCGTTACGGTTTGTCAACAGACTAAAAAATAATATATCCTATGTAACAGTTCAGCTACGATCTTAGGTAACTCGTTCCTTAAAAACAACGAAAGTTCCACAAGATCATAATCAACGCCCTTAAAACACGCCAGAAGAGAAGTAAATAATAATAGTATTAATAATCCGTGGCGTAACAGTCCTCTGAGAGTCAAAGCCGACTAGCTTGACTGCTGGCCTCACGTTCACATGCCTAAGCAGAGGTGAACGATCATCCAACCAGATACAGGGTGACGTGTGGTCATTACGACGAACCCCCAGCCATCGCTAGCTTTCCTGACCGGATTACGCTACTCATTGTTTCCTCACGATGAACCATACTGAATCAAAATGCATTGTAGATCTAGCACACAAAGACTGATCGATGTCGGTCCAGCATTTTTTGAGCTGTTGGAAGTATACGTCTAACGTCTGACATGCACACGTGCGCTTTACGCGAAGATTGAAGCATAATGGCGATGCCCTCTCAGCCTCGCCTGCATTTTACTCGTACAGAGCAGGGCCGCTGGTACATTGTTGCGGACGTGACACAGCGCGGAGGGCTTTGTGTTCTTCTTCTTCTTCTTGACCCGAGCAACGGACAAAAGAAAGAATGTGCATTGAATTCTTATAGAGTTTCAGTTCAAGGTTCTGAACGCAATGTCCTCGTCTAAAGCGCGCGCAGACTTGGTTGAGTCTGACACTGGATTCCGAGGTTCGAATCCTGCTTCCGACGTGGTTTTTTTTACGATGGAGCCGATCACCCAGTCAAGGAAACCTATCGAGTGTGTAGTTTGTTTGTGAATTGGGTGACCGAAGGGCGTAATCCATAATAGCAGCAGAAAATTAAGAATGCTCTGAATTTAAGTCGCAAGAGAGCGTTCTTATTGTTGTCGACATCCAAGGGGGTTGTTGCTGTGCCCGGCTGGTCCTTTGAACTTTGTCGGCCAAACAAGGTCACGCTTTTGGATCAGCTGATCGGCGCTTTTAGATACGGGATAGACGCTCGGCTAGACACTAGTTCACCTTGATGCTCGTCCATAACCACAGTGTTCTGTAACTGCGTTCAGCTGTTCGCATGTTAGCCATATTGGTTTCGCTCCGGTTACTGGGAATTAGAGTCAATTCTTCATCTTTTCTTTGTGTGGCAGCGTCGTGCCAACAGAGGCGAGGGATGCTGACGATAAGGTCCTTTGTTACTTTTTATAAAAGTGAAACAGTATTTTTGGTTTCGACGTTCTCAAGGCGGCGAGCATGAAGCGATGGCATTAATTATAGAGGCCGCAAGCGTCTCTGAAACGTCGGTAAGAAACCACAAGACTACACTGTGCTACAACCCAGAAGACAGCCATCTTCAAACCAAGAATTACATTCCACTGTAACACACTCATTCACTCTATGGTGCAGGAAATTCTTTGAAAAGTAGATTGTACTTATACTCGGCTTGTCAAAGAATATCCCACTTTGTTCATGAAACCCGGACGTTCATCACCGTGCTCATAAAAGCCCGCCACCAGACTATCCTGAGCCAGCTGCATCCAGAGACTAAGTGTTGCACCCATACAGATAGTTCGAGATTTCAACGGTATGTTGTGTACCCGCTTTCTGTACTGTGATGAAAATTGAGTATACAGTACGAATTCCTTGTACTAAAATTTATTAAAATCGTACAAGGCTAAAACGTATTAAGAAACGGACAAGCTTAGGATTTGAAGTTTTCACGACGGTGAGTCTGAAGATTGCTGTCTTCCGGGCTGTTGCGCCGTGTAGTGTGGTAGAAGTTTACCGACGTTTCAGGGGTCTGTAAACTTCTACCACACTGCAGCGCACAACAACCCAGAAGCCAGCAATCTTTTTAACGCCATGTTGCACTGTGGTTTACGTAAGTTGGCTGTAACTCGGCGTTCTCAGTAACTGTTGTTGGACAGAGCACCTACTACGGGGAAAAAGAAGCCTCTAAGCAAGTGCATCTGACACATGTCTTTGATGTTTTATTGGAAACAAGAAAGTAAAACTTATTTATTTTTGTAATGTTTAGTGATCGACGCTACCAATAGCTGATAGTATAGCGTGGGATGATCTGGTGATTTTAAAATGCTATAGAAGGCATTTGTGATGACGTAATTTAAGGTGCTATCCCAAACCTTGCCTGAAAGGACTGAGGAAGACTGGTTTTCAGGGTATTGAACGCGGGACCTCCCGGATATGAAGCAGGAGTGGCAACCTCTCGGCAGTAGCATTAACTACCTCATTTGTTGTTCCACATAAGAATTTTGCTTTTGTATTTTTAAATACTCATGAATAACTTCTTTCATTTTAAAATGTAATTTATTTCTCTCATTGGTTAAACGTCGCGTTTCTTTTATTAGGCATCAGAACATACAACTGTGACCGAAAGAGTTGTTGGCTGTCTGCAAATCCCTGGACAGATTGCCATGACAGTAAGTGTTCAAATCAGTATGGCACTAAAGGTTCTCTGAAATTTACGAGGAATCAAAGTAGGCTTTAATTGTTCTGTACCTTTCTTTATGGACACTTTCCTTTACTTTGCAGACGTAAGATTGGGGCAGAGGAGCACCTTTGTGCCTGGAGGCTGAAGTTCTGGACCAGTATTGATTATTTTCTATCTGAAAAAAAATGCAGTTCATTGGTATTCTTCCTGTTAACATCTTGTAAAAAAAAATGAAGTAATTAAAGTGACATGCATGTCAAATCTAACATGCGTGCTTACTAGCACAATGGGGCAATTGTACCCAAGGAAAATATTTACTTAATTAGTCTGGGTTTTTTTCCCGCGAACGCGTTCGTGTTATGTTATCGTTTTTTACATCACATCTCGAGATCAGTAAAATACAAATTATGATTATAAGATTATACATGACACAACAGAGGCTTACTTTGTCTGCCGAGACAAGATATTGTTACAGATGAAAGTGTTGAACATACTCTGTTCTGTTTTTTTACGGTTAATTTCTCGAAGCATCCTTGCTTGTTCGTAATTTTTGGTTAATTTTAGATGTGAGAATTCAACTTGTAGCATTTCTTTGCCGTATTTAACATATCTTTTACGTTTTACGTTTTACGTTTTACGTTTGATTTTACTTGATAACGCCCAGAAATTTACAATACCTTGTGTTAACACGGCATTGCTTTGGGTTTAATTACTACTAACTGGGTAGATAAGTAGCAGTCGATCACGTAATGCGTAAAGTAGGCCCAATGTAATTTTGAACCATTCGACCGGACAACTTTATAAACGAAGCCATTAAATGTGTCTCACTGTCGACGGACTCT
>NW_019059825.1:358160-382989 GCF_000696155.1 Zootermopsis nevadensis
TCGGCACACAACTTTGCATACTAACAGCCACAGGGTAAAAGGCTGCACTTCACAATACTGTCGTAAATAGACCATACATTCACGGTAATGTAGCGCATAGGGAAGTTTACTTAATTAATATCACGCTTTCAGAGTGGTTACATGTAACATTTTACCTGAAGATGCCACAGCGCAGAAACCCAGAAGACGGCCATTTTCAGATTTACCTCAGATCCTAATAACTTTTACCTATTTCACAAGAATTCAGTTTATTTACCACTGCGCTTGAAATTACTGACGAACGCTGTCGGCCATATTGTAAAACCGATCAGTCTCTACACTGCGAACGGTTGCATTGTTCAATAGACGACCTCAACGCGTATTACCTTTTCTAAATTACCAGCTGGCTGTATATGAAAGCAAATAAAAGTTTCGGGCAGTTATATAAATTACTATTTGTTTCTAATAAACGTATTTCCTTGATTCCCTCCGTTTTTTCGCCGTGTAAGTCTGTATGAACAAATGAAAGCGAGAATCCGTTATTTTACGTAGGACAAACCGCCTATGCCAATTATCGCTCACGTGGAAAACGAATGGAAAGGATTTCGTGATGATAACGGAAGATATTTCAGACGGTAATCAACAGTGTGGTGGGTGGGGAAATGTAAGATAGGATGTGTGTGATAAGGTACTTGTACGCTGTTTGTATCTTCTGACAGACTTCAACAACACAGAACTTCAAAGTTTTAAGGGATGCATCCTGTTGTGTGTTGATCGTTAGTTCAACTACATATTTTCACCGATGAATACATCTACATAGTCCACTCTGCTCAAATAGGTAAGCTGCATAAGACACAGTCCAATACGTTGTGAAGTCAGAAAATAAAAAGTGTATTTATTAGTTTCGAAGACTTAAAGAGAACCACCTGAAAGTGATCAATTAATGTCGAAACATGTACTATATTCTAAACTGCTGTAAAAAATGTTGTGTCCGCGGACTGTCAGCCTAATAGATATTATAAGCTTAGGGCAGGGCGAAGTGGGGTAATAGTGCGCATTGAAGTGTTATGTACGTAAGAGTGTGGCCGTTGACAGACTTTGGTCTGATCAAAGTGGCAATTTGTCTAAAAATCTTCGCCAGTAATTGTAATCAGCGTAATTGTAAACTGAATTCTTGTGAAATGTGGTTAAAGTCTAATTTTAAGCGTCTTCATATATTTTTGACTAACTCCGTGGCAGTACAGAATTATGCAGAACCTCGGCCGCCTCACATACAGCGTGTTCCATCAAGATGTGTCCACATGGTTAATATTCCGTGTTATAATGTTCGTACATATTTGGGTCCACTCTTCATTTCTTCCATTCTCCATTACGTTTGTCTTCCATCTGTTTACACCCATTCTGAACTTTGTCTAACCTCCAGTCCCTAGGTTTCTTCTTCTTATTCTTCTTCTTCTTCTTCTTCTTCTTCCTGCATGATTTATTTCCAGTGCCATTTTTGGCCCCCCTTGGCTGTTCATTCTTTGCACGTGGCCCAGCCATCTTACTAGTGACTTTCTTATTATTACTAAGATCCTGATACATCTTAGCTCTTGGTTAAATTCTATCGTCCACTAATTTCTTTCTTACAGAAAATTTCTTTCCCATTTACTGATTAAAATAAACCCGTGTTTCACTCATCGATAACAATTGATTTAAATATTGTTTTGTGTTGTTATCTTTTCTTTCTGTGAGGTGCCTTATGACTAGGATCTTTTGAAATGCAAAATAGCGGCATGTCTCCTGGCTTGGGTTTGTACTCTCGCTTCGTTGTTAGTTGTTACTATACTCCTCAATACTTCAAAGAATCTGTCGTGTGGAAAACTTCTTTCACGGATTGTATTAACTGTGAATTTAGTCTCATCATTTGTTTCTAGGCCAGCTCTTTTTAGCTAGATGTTATTTTTTTTACTGACTTTTAAATGTGATACGAGGTGTGTCAAGATCTTGTTGTGTGAATGTGACTCTATTACGACTTTGTGAACCCACGATATTTAAAGTGTATTGTCCTCCCGCTGTTAAGCGACAGAAAGTTCTACAGAAAAGGATAACTGCTCTGTGGGGCAAGAGTTGACGCATAAGGACGGACAAAAGCGCTCGGGCTCTGTACCACCGTAGCAGATGAGCTTCACGTTTCGACTCGGCCTGAATTCCATTTCGATTGTTCCTTTCCACATCTCAAGTTATTAACCAGAAAAGTGTCAGAGTGAAAATATTCGTTTTTTTTTCCAATCGTTCAGTACTTGAGGTTCCAAGCGCATTTGGACGGGGAATTTGCGTCTTTGCCCCACTTAACTCTTATCTCTTCGGAGCCAGTCACGTCCTTAGTTTCAACAGCCAGCCTCTGTACCTGTCTACGGGAATTCCTAATAAGTACAGCTTAAGTGCAACAACGACGCAAGTAACAGCCTCGACTAACTAAGATGGCCACGAAACTTTCCTAGAGAAGGTCATGCTGTTGAGAAGGAGACAGCTATAAGGAAGTCGTTCGGCTTAGAGACTTTGCCAGACAGACACTAGACAGATCTTAAACCTTGGACTGTCTCATTGCCATGAGCGTTGAAGCTTGAAGGCAAAATCACCACAGGTTTGTAGCTCCGTGTCTTCTGGTACGAATTGCTAATGACAAACAGAAGTGAAATGTGGGCAAATGTTGAAGGAATCTGGTCCAGACGAAACCTGATTTTAAAAAAAACTTGTCTGAGGTCAAGAAGGGAGTCTGGAATCCGAAATGGCACGAAACCAGCAATTTTTATTTTACAACGGCATTGCGATGTTGACATACGTACTTACGAAGTGTGTGTTGTTTTTTTCTCTCCGACTTGTGATGCACTCTCGCGACTAAATATTAACACTATTTGTGAACTTAGCCCTACACCGCATTCATTAAGTCTGGTTACAATCACGTGAGCGACGTGGTTTGAAGACACGCAGTGTCGTGCCGCATGCAAATGTACGTCGAAGTTTGCAAAGGCTCTCTGTCGTCCATTATCGTATTCCAACGTATTCTGGCGAGTGTTTCGCTCGTCCTCATGCCACAGTAAGGTTGCTACAGGATGCTGCAGTCAGACGTAAATGAAACAATGAAATCAACACATTGAACCTGGCCGGAAACAGCTATGTAGAGGGATAACATGACAGTATTTTGTAGGAATATTTCTGTTCCTTGAGACTCAGGAAAACCACGAAAAAGTCTCTTGGACAACCGGTTCTTATTTCGACCCGGTTTCAAATCAGAGGAAGATTAGAGGTTTTCACAGCGGTGAGTATGAAGATTTCTGTCTTCTGGGTTGTTGCGCCGTGTAGTATGGTAGACGTGTCTGTAATTCGTATGTGGAACAGGACATATTATTCAGGTTGATCATACATTGTTTGTATTTGCTGGGGTAAGGCACCCATCTCAAAATTCGAGATAATTTTGGGTGAAATGATGAGTTCATGTGATGAAAATACATCCAATACATAGTTGAAACACGTGGAACTGCGTCGAGTCGAGACTGGAGGCTAAGGTTCTGGCTTCAGTAGTCGGTTATTATGATCATCTTTATAATTTGCACCAAAATTAGGCCTGTAATTAATTTTTACATTTTCACAAACAAAAAGCAGGTTTACGTGATGTGTGGAGTTTTGTAAAATACCTTCGTTACAAAGATTACTTAATTTGCAGCGTACCCGCTGAATTCAGTCAGTGGTCCCACTGACTTGTAGACTGGGATTCGATTCTCGTCATGCGCTCGAAATGTTATTCTTAGCTACCGGCTTCTGGATCCATTTATCTTAGACACCGGGACGTTTTTGTTTTTCAACACTGCAGTGAGGCCAACCACTCGGCCCTGTCTGATTATGAGATTTAGAATTCGTTAGACCATTACCTCCACGCCCTCCACGCCTTTGTCTGATTGCTTTGGCAATGAGACGAGTTTCTATCCATCCTCTTAATAGTCTCATCGAGTGAACTGTCTTAGTAAGTTATTAATTATCATTACATAATTAATTATTATATTATTGTACTTAAGTTTAGTTCTTTCATGCAAGGACCGGTGTACCACGGTAATGAATCTCGGGGTTCCATAAAAGTCGGTTAATTTCTTGTCTTGCTAAGCTGCTCATGGAGGTCTCTTCCACGAAGTTTGCCATTCTTGTCCCTGCTTGAACCAGGGGCGTCCGACGTCTTGAAGGTTGCTCTGATGATTTGTGGAAAACGTGTGTTACTGCATCCAAGCAATTTTGTATTCTGCAATGAACCCATAACTCCATGTCATTGTTCGTGTGTTACTGTCAGTAGCATTACCACTACTTACTTGTACTTACGTCATTGCTGCCAATGTTACAGACACTCTTTTTGCGGCGGTTGACATTCCAAGAATGCAATGCAGAATATTTTATTGGGTTTAGGTTTTGCTTGTTTTGCTAAACGGTAGGCTGAAGGAGATAGGTGACGTCATGCATATATGTCAAAAGCCACTCTTTACATGTGCCTGCAGCCAGAAGAGATCAGCATTTAGGAATCGACGTTTTATTTTAACAATGTTCGGCGAGACGCGAAGATCCAACGGTTTACCTGTCTGGCCCATATGGAACCCCAGGCGTTGACGTCGCTGGCAATAAAGCATCACCATTATTATTGCAGCCAATTCAGTCAGTGTCTTTCCAACCGCGTTAATCCTGAAGCCGTTGAATGCTCATTGGTTTAACTGTGATTTAATGTTACTAGAAGAGAGATAACTACGGACTGGAGACCGGGGTGGGATCCCCGACGGGGGCAGGAGATTTTTCCTCTAGCCTCTGCGTCCATACCGGTTCTGGGGTCCACCCTGCCTCCTATCCAGTGGGTACCGGGGTTCTTTCCCGGGGGTTAAGCGTGGCCGTGGTGTGACGCTAACCACTCGCCCCATCTAGTGCCGAGGTCAAGAATGAGTAGGAGCTGTACACCACTCCCCCCAAGTGCCTATATGGCGTATAGTGGGACAGCTTTGCTTTTACTTTAACAATAAACGTTTATCTGAAACTTGGAAGCAGAAATGGATGACAGTGGTAGTAGCTGTTACAGCAGTGGCTGTGAAGGTACCTTGCCGCAAATTAATTAGTTCACGGACTCCGTTTGTTGACAGAGTTTTCCACGAAGAGTGAACATCCACATTTGTATACGCAGGGTTCGGTACAGCTTAATTCTTACACAACTTGTGTTGTGTGTAGTGCTCTCTGTTGGAAACAATCTCCATTAAAGAAAAACAATTATTACAAGCAATGTCCCAGAAAGTGGGCAGTTTTGTTTTTCCAAAACGCGATAATGAAAAATTACACAGGTTGAGGAGCATCGGACTACATTCTGGGCTGTTGAGGGTTCTACTTCCATGAGAAGCGATACGTTTCTCTTTGTCAGCGCGTCTAGACTGGTTCTTTGTCTATCCAGACAGATTCACTGAGTCCTGGGGGTTGTTTCCCTGGGGTTGCAGTGTCTCGGGCTTCGACTTGACAGCCCGCCTCCATCTGTTACCGAAATGAGGAATTCGTATTTCATGCCCCTCGCCTCCTAGAGTGCATGGGCACAGGGCCAGAGCAGTCTGTATGAGAAACCAGTTGTTTTCTGGACACTACTAGAGCCGATAACGGTATAAGCCTAATAAGCATCTTACGAGTCTTGTGACCTTTGAAAGCAACTATTGACGTTGTAGAAACGTTAGAATATCGAGGTTCAGGAAGCCTGTGGTTGAAGCTGTCACTGTTTTCTTCAGATCCTTCATTAAGTGAGGTGTAGTTCGCAGGGCGGACATGTGACAGGCGATGTGAGTGATTTGCATGTGACCTGAGCTGACCCCGCCACCTCGGCGCCTTCCTCCTTGGCGTACTAGCCGGCATGACCTAGGCATCTCCCCCGAAATGGCTGTCTGTTTTGGGAGAACAAGTCTGCCCGCTTTTGGGGATTTCGCAGTGATGCCTACTTTACAGAACGTTTAAATGTCTAAAGTTCTGTCATATTAAATGATTGGTATAAAGGACGCAAAATAACTTTGAAATTCGTTGGCCGTTGACACACATGCGAGGCCATACGACCGCGAAGTGACAGCAGATACGGAGCCGTAACCTAGTCCTTCCTTTTGTCGGATGTGAAATTATCACGTTTAGGCTATAGAAGTTTTGCATACGGGATGAGGAGTGTGTCTGCTTTGCTAGTGTTTTATAGTTCCTCTTGTTTAGAAAATACAGTGTAGTGCAAAGTCATTGTATCAAAATGTCGCCGATTGAGTCGACATTAATAGGGAGGGAAGATGTCTTCCTCCCCCTTGTCTTTTTCACATTCACTTCCCCTCTTACTGTGACATTTAATCTCGTAGTTATTTTGCATCCGCTGTACGTGCTACAGAAAATTCTTTGTTCTTGTTGACAAGGGTTTCGTCAAATGTTTTTTTTCCCGGAAGAGATCGTTTTCAGAAAATGAATTCCGATACGTTTCAGTTTTGTTTTTGTTAATTAATTACCGGTTTGTAATGGTTACATTCGGCGATAACGGCTCATAAAAATTAATCCAAATTCATCAGGTGATTTTGAAGAATCGTGTAGAAGGTGTATATTTTGTATTCTCTAGCCTTACACTCAGAATCATACAAGATTAATAAATACAAAGTGCAGATTACTGTTAAAACGAGTGGTATGTATAGTTACCATTGGGCTTTGAAGGATTAGAAAGGAGATTAGGAATTCGAAAGTAGTTCCCAATCACCCCGGTTTCAGCTTCTGTACCCAATAGACACTTCCAGTATTGCGGCATACATCTAAACTGCGTGGAAAGTTGACGGTGTGCGTAGTCTTTATAGTGTCATGGTGGGGGACATGCCACCAGCGCCACTGCCAAAGATGAGCACGGTGACGCAATTCGCTTGAGTTTAAACTCGGCCGAAAAGCGCGACCCAGCCCTGTGTAAAATGTGTGACACTGATTTGTATGCCATAGCTTGCAGTTCGCAGAGGAACCTTGATGTCTTGAATAGCTGATGCTCGCCAAGCAAGTCAATACATTCACCACCTTTTATGGAGCATGAAGTTTCATTGTCATGTCCAGAAGAGCCCGCTTCTGGACACTTCCTGAGCCAAATGATTTCAGTCCCCAATGTCAAACCGTCTTTGTAATCTAATATAATCACCCCGTCTACACCTAGGTACGATGTTAAACCCACTTTAGATCATCATATTTATTGTCTTGCGAACCTGTAGCAGCTGTTACGAAGAGAATTTGCTGTCAGTGAAACATTTATCAGGCGGCAAGACATTTCAGTGAACGTTCGGCTCTCGGTTTCCGTCGACCCCTGGAGTTTTGTCTTTGCCATCACTTCCAGATATATTCTGGGGCTAAGACGCCAGCCCGCAACGCTTCTGGTTAACAACACAGTGTTAACTCAACACTCCCTTACAAGCAGTACGGAAGTTAAGAATCTGTGGTTACACTCACGCCCTCCATACTCCTACACGGCGTGATATTTACACACGGAGAACCGTTTCTTAATCAAAAATATATCAACGCCTTGTAAAGTGGTATATCAGGTCATCAAATTTGGCCCCATATTCAACTGCACGTTCCTGTGAAACACGTAATAATTGTTTCATCTTCTGCATTTCTTCATATTTTACGTTTTATTCCTCGAAGTCATTGGCTTCGTACAGGAATTTTGTCACACTTTTTGATACTACTTGTGTCAGAAAAGTTGAATACGTTGTAGGGGGTTGAAGACTGGTTTTAAGAGAGACGCCCGGCGTCGCGTGGATTCTGAAATGCTTAACATCACGCAGGCGTGCGAGGGCTGAATGGAGGAATCGATTACGAGGTCGGTCTTCATTCACTTGTATCGATCAGTCGCTAGAAGTCTGTGAATTCGCTAAGACTTGGTGCAGGACTGATAAAGTAGCTTGCTCCCTTATCATCCAGGATGACTCCTGTGTTGTATTTTCCGCTATCCAAGGGAGGTTTATGACTTTTCTCCATCGAATGGTCGTTTATATCCTGCGCCCGCAACTCAACCCAGTCAGTTCCAGTGCCTCTGCGAAGGTGAGGTTCAGCTTCGCGTTTGGGCATCTTATTTGCATAAGCACCAATCACATTGTGTGCTGCCAAGCCGTCTCTGTGCCGTTATGGGCAAGCCAAGGTCGTGCCATAGCTGAGGTCGCTTGATTCTCACTGCGGAAGCCCGGGTTCGCGCCCAGATCACTCCATATGGGATTTGCTCCGGATGTAGTGGCGCTGAGATAGGTTTCTCTCCGAGTCCTTCTGTTTTATCCTGCCACTGTTGCTCTGTTATTTCTTCATGTGTCTTGATGGATGGACCAGTTCCCCCCATCACGACGACAATAAAAACATTATTAAAACGAGTATAGTTTCCTGCTACATTTTGTTGTTTTGTTTATTTCAGCCACAAATGGCCACTGCAGTTGTACTTATTTTTGTCTGTATCAAAAAGAGACGCAACTGGTTTTTGAAACGAATAAATGTGCACGTCTAAAGGCGTGTGGGCATGTGTTGCTAAAATTCCATGGGTGGATGAGGTGGGAGAGAAGAGTGTCTGAAGTTCTCCTAGAAACTTTGGATTTCGCTTGGATTAGCTGAGATAAGAAAATCAGCCTCAGGACTGGCGGAAATTTGAACCAGTAACCTCTTGGATGAATGCGGAATGCGTTATCCACGCGGCAAAGCTGCTTATGAATAAGTAGGCCGAATGGTAATTGAAAAATTACAGCGTTTTGGAGATACATGGGGGACTTTTACATAAGAATTTCCCTTTCGTAACCTCTGCAGTAATTTGACTTGATGTTATTAATAATAACATCGCCATATTTAATTAACCCCGGGGAAGAACTTTCCCGAAACCATAAAAAAGAAGCTACGTGTACTGATATTATTTTATTATTATTATTATTTCATTTATTCACCACTTTACAGGGTATTTACTTCTATGTATCCTAGACAAACATTGCCCCTGAGGTACATAGTGCAGCAGCTATTTCCGAAATACATTTTGTTTTTAATACGTGTTACATGTATTATATAGTTTTATTGTGAGGGATGACTACATATTTTACGACAGCGTCTTTCGAGTGATGTTTGAAGTTCCCAAAATGGCGGTCTTCTGCAGTTCCCTGATGTTGGGTTGGCCAAATATTTTCTAAGTGACTTGGAGACAGTTCCAGTTGCTCCTATAATTATTGGAATTATTTTTGCTTTCATTTCCACTTTTGCTGTATTTCAATGATAAGTTCCTTCTATTTCAAGATCTTCTCAGCTTCCTTCTTAATCACATTTCCTTCAATTAAGAGGCAAGTTCCATTTTTGTTTCGGATTATAATATCTGGTTTGATATATGGTTATCCTGACTTATACACTGATACAGCACACTAATAATAAAGAATTGAATTGAATTGAATTATTGCTACTTGTTATTTTCACTTTGATCAGTCGTCTTTTCCTTAACTTACTCGTCTGTAATTTTTTTTTGCAAGTTATGTTCTGAATCCGCGGTGGCTAATTTTACCAAAACTGTCCCAAGTCTGAAGCAAGTTCTTCTCAAACGATAAAGCAACGGATAATTAAGCCTTGGGCAGAATTCACACCGAAGTAAGAAAAAAAAAACCGCTTGTGCTTGACAACAAAGCAGCCGAATTGCGAGCTTGTAAAAATGTTGGTTACTGACATGACCAACGCAAACCACATACGCGTATTCCATCACTTGCTTCAACTTTAAGAGTTCATTGTTCGTAATAATGAGACGACTCACTGGATGATGCGATCAAACCCTTCTCGAAAATGCGGACATGTTTCTGCGGGGCTTTAAACTAGGGGCTACACCTTTTTGGCTTGTTCAGGATGGGCACCGATGGCGGGCTGTTGTGAACACGATAATGAACCTTTGGGTTCAGTGCTTAATGCGTAGTCGCTCGTCTTTGTCACTACAGTCAGGTCTCGTGTCGTTGGCGTTAACTGTCTCTGCAGAGTTCTACTCGACCGGCACTTACTTACCTTCACTGCATCCTGTGGCCAATTTGAATTCATTAGCACCGGTCGTTAAAATTTCAAGTAAATTTTGCTCTAGTTTTCCGTATCTGCGGTTGTGAAACATACGACTGCTGGCGCCCGTATAATTCTGTTCTCCATCAGCGGGGTGGTTCAAGCAACGCGTGTTTATGAGAACTCTCTTTACAAGTGTGTCTGAGCTTGGGGTCTAAGGACCGGCAACAGCGCGGCCTGGTTTTCGTCATTTCAGTGGGGATCAGCACTCCTGCTCGTTTCTGAATGTGGGTATTATACCCAGACTGATGTTTGTCTTGCTTTTCCTCCGTCCTTCCACAAATATTCGTAAATGGTGACCGGGGTCCCAAGATATCCCTCAATATTGCCTGAGGCATTTAGAATGGATAATGACGCAAAGTGACGTTTGTAATACAAATAATGAAACAAAGCAGAGTAGTTATTTTTTATTCAAATGTTGGTACACCATATTTTCTTGGAAGCGATGCTTGTTGGGGAGCAGGAAGAGGTCGTGAGAAATTACCGACAGTGACGGCCGGTTCTTACATTTGAATTGACGTTCCAATGATTGAGTACACCCACTTTTTTTTTTTAATTTTCGTTGCAACGAACTATGTACCTATTTTTCAGTTTTGGAACTTTATGTTCAATGCAACGACGAACCAATCTTGGCCTGAGGACTGTAAGTCCCCTTCGTAAGTAACTAAAGCGGATTAATACAGGTTCTGATGTTTTTCTGCAACTACGTTAACTGCTCATTGTATGATATGTGAATATGATGTACCAATTCGCTCTCAAGAGGGCCTGCCTCGTTCCCAATGTAGGAACAGCATGCCTCTCAAACAGCACCCTTCTTGCGTTTTATTAAGGAAGCAGTAAAAGTTGATACCCGTGGTGCACCTGCCTCGCAGACGTATGAGATGAGTGTAGCTCCGAGCATTCCTACGCTCGGCACCAGATGGTGGTGGTGACTGAGTGAATACTTTCGCTCCGCGGCCACATTACCCCCGGTACGTAGGCTGTGAGGCGGCCGGTGTGGACGTTGTGGGCAATAAAGTTAAACCTATATCATCTTTTTCACTGATCGGATATCATTGATTTTTCTTTAAAATTATTCATTGGCGCTGTCGAGAATCGACCTTCCGTTGTGTAGTCACGATATACACATTTATCCCGGTGTATATGAACTTTCTGGCACAATATTAAGATATCAATCCGTCTGTTTCTTCTTTCAGTTCCCTTCTTGTTTCTGCAAATGTCGATGAGATGAAGGAATTGCTTGCAGTTACCGAATTCTTGCGACGAGACCATCAAGTGATTGTTATTGTTTGTCGATGTGGCAACCTGGTGTCTGGGTAAGAAAGAGAGGCCCAGAGTCTGCATTCTCTGTTTCCTTCTGACCCTCGCGCCCTTGAAAACAGATCCAAGGGTTCCGTCTTGATGCATGTCCCGAAGAAAGCCGAGTGCGGCCGAACCATGACCGGCCTCACGAGTCCACCTAGGGCAGCGCGAGTCACGTGCGATCTGCCGATGATCGTGGGGCAGACTGGGGTTACCGCTCTCGAATCTACAGGCTTGCGAGTTGACCTAGCGTACGTAACAGAGAAAACTAAAGAATTACTGTCGACATGTGATGGAACAGATGAGGCACACAGCATTCATGCGAAATGCGTACATTTTGGTCAGAAATTTTCAACAGAATATTAGCTTTCCACGTTTTGACGTTGAAGGGAAAACTACATTGAGTTGCGTATTGAAGTGACCTCATAAACTGATTAATTAGCGTTCCGTCAAAAACAGTTTTTTTCTCAGGCTCCGTCTATTATCATTTAATACCTGGCACACATAAACTATCTACTTCTGAAATAGAAGTGTTTGTGAAACGATAATTTTCGTTTATAATTAATAATGTTCATCATCATCATGGCCAGGCAATGGTCTACAGCAGCGTTTCTCAACCTATGGTACGCGTACCACTGGTGGCCCGCGAGCCAGTGTTGAGTGGTACACGAACTAAGTAAAAAAATCCAAAGATAATATTAACATAAATGAGTTTTCCCTGAACACATTTGGTAAGGGGTACATTTAATGTGTTAGATTAGAACTATTGGTACGCCAACGAAGAAAGGGTGAGAACCCCTGGTCTACAGAACACGCATCACGTAAGTAGCCTAACCAAATTTAACAGAACGTAATCTGAGAACGTATTTTAGTTGTTGCGCGTTCTTTGCATTATAAAGTGAATACCTGGTGGGAATATTATGTATTTCACAACACACAGTGGTTCGAAGAAATTTTTGTATGGGAGGTTTGCGCTTAATGCCTCAAGTTGGGGCAATATAGGGCTATTATAACTGCTATTATGAAGACAGTGGCTTAAGTTTTTAAACAAGTATGGGTTTTTATATGTAAATTTCATCGAGATCTGCTTTATTGAAAGGGCTGTATTTTTAATTACTATATTCAGGCCTAATTTAGTCTGTATTTAATGAATTAAAGAGCATAAAATTGTGTGAAGACATAATTAATCATGCACTGGTTTTCGCTTTTGTAGATGATTGTCTTCTGGGCTTTAATGCCGTGTTTAGGAACATACTGTCTCCATCTTATTTCTCTGGAGTTTTAGACCGCTCATAAAATTGATACAAATCCGGACAAGCGGACTACCGCTTTAAAGGGACACGTATGCATTTATGTATAGAAGGAAATATTTATTATATCCCAATATGTTTTAGACATAAATTCTAGCATTAACAGCGTTATGCGCTCATGAATTACTCACAGAGCACAGTGACATTTTCAGAATTTGAAGGGAGTGGTGTTGGTTGCTGCAGAAACGGAGTTTTGTCCTTGTTATTTGTAGGTAATGCATAAGAACTGCGGAATCATTTCGGTGTCTTTGCGTAGGACATCGTCCTGCGTTCTGGCAATGTGTTCCCTGCCACCCATTCCGATAGCTGCGCCTGAGCCCATATACTAGTGTGCCATCTGCGCAGATGAGTTGCGCGCTGCGTAGATAGTTCGACGCATGGATGAAGACCATCACAGAGCGCTGTGGCTGGAATGTACAGGGTTTAATCGTAGGAGCGCAGTGCGTTCGAAGCTGACTAGATGAAGCCTTTGAAGAATGTTACTGGAAATTACTGTCGTCTGGGTTGTTGACTACCCTGATTATGGACGCAGCAAGCACGTCTGTTGAATCTGTCGATATCTACCAGACTACACGGTCTAACATCCCAGACGATAATCATACTAGTTGCTATGAGAATCTGAAATCTGTGTACGTTTTATCAACACTGATTAATTACGTTTTACGCAATTTTTAGGGTGGAGGGAAATGTAGGTGCTGCTCAGGTAAATATTACTTCGTGTTAATGTCAGTTTTCGGCGACGATTACAATTACTCTGGCGAGAGATGAAAGAAAACCATTTTCCTTCCGAAAGAGAAGTGCGCTAGTGTAGCTTCCAGTCCACAAGCTTGTCAGCTACGCAGCAGACCACAGAAAAGTAGGCGTAATCGTATTTTGAAGTAACTGCATGGGTAAGAGCGCATTCTGAGAAGTTGATCAAGACACTTCCCGCCTTCTGTGTAATCCGTAGGTTTATTGTCGTCATTGCATGTGTCCTTCCTCCGCTGATGCTCATTGTGAGCCAGGCAAATGAAATGAAATTCGCATCCTTGTATCCTATGTACTGTTAGGTATCCCAAGGAGTTTCTTCCCCTCAGGGTTTTTGGTTAAAATCGTGCACGCATGCACAAACACGTAGGCTTGTACATAAGTCGTTTACGCTCTAGCTTATTACGAATTTGGCTTAGAATAATACAAATACACGCAAATCGCTGTGGCATAACAATGTCGGAATGAAACGAGATTTTTAAAACTCCAAACATTCGATTCAATATATTTAAGGAATGCAACGTGTTCTGCAGGTTATGGGTTCAAATCTGGACCCGAGCTCTGGTTTGTCCTTACCGATGGCATCCATGATTTCCTTCAGTCCTTCTAGGCAACTGCCGGTATAGTACCTGAAATCACTCCACGACCGGTTCCTTCTGCATCCTTCCCAGTTCATTGTGGTTATCTTATCATTTGACGCTGTACAGTCTGCGTTACTGTCGTGAAATGATAAGTGTCGCCCTTGGTGGACTAGTTGTTGGCATGCTCGCCACTGGACCCAAAGTTTGCGGGTTCAATCCCGGTCGAGGTCGATGGATTTTTAAGGGTGATAAAAATCCGTAGCACAAGTTCCTTCGGAGGGGAAGTAAAGCCGACGGTCCCATGTCGTAGATTTATGGCATGTAAAAGAACCTTGCGAGCATGTTACGAGATGTTTCGTAAGCAAAATTCAGCGGCCATCTCTCACCCAAGTATCTCCTGATTCACTGCTAGATGGCTCTGGCAGTCAAATCAGGATTGAGTAGAAATTCTAGTCAGTGGGCTTGTCACTCACTACGCATAAATGCACGCTTCAAAGACTAGGAAGACCTCCGAAAAGTAGGTAGGAGGCGAACACCCACAACTGGGTTGTAGAGCCAAGAAAGGAATAAGAAATGATAAGTAATAAAAAATGAATGTGCAAATAAATAGGTACTTTCGTTTATTGTGTAATTATTTATTTGCACATTTCGCAAAGCAAGAACTCTGGACTGATCAGAATGTGGCCGAACTCCGTATCTGCCGTTGAACCAGGAACCAGCAATATTTTTCGTGACCTCTGAACGGCGCTTCTAGGGCAAGTGTTGGCGGAGCAGGGATGGGGAAACTCGAGAAGTTCTGGTAGTGGAGTGGCTTACTGTTGACTTCGTTACTCTTCTGGGTCGTGACGCCGTGGAGACTTGCGGGTAGATGCGAGCGTTTCGATGAAGCCTACGGCCTCCTTCTTCAGACCCGAAGAACAATATCGCCATCCTCACCGCCGTGAGAACATTAAATTTCACATGGTCTAATATTGTTATCTTTAATGTTATTAATATTTGTTATTTGTTTTCGACCGAATATCGTTGCAAGTTTTTTGCGAGAGATTGCTCATTCTAATACTCTGTTCGGAATGAACCTGGTACAGCTGAGACGATCCACGAAGATATTAGTCAGAATAGGCTGGGCTGTGATTTGGGGAGGAAAAAAAAAACTGTAGTGACATCAGAAACAAAACATGAACTCGCAAAAATGGGAAGGTCTTCGACAATAGATTGTCTGTCGTCAGTGTGTGATTTTCACGGTTCGACCCAGTTCCTCCAGCAAAGACGCTTTAAAATAAGGCGTGTTCGCTTCTCCGCTGTCTTCCTAAATTCACCATACGTAATTACTGCACCAGTTCTTATTCTATGCTAATTACCTCTCTAGTTGATATAGTGTTGTTAACAAGAATGAGCCAGTAACCCAGAAAGATTCAGGATGTTTCATTGTTTGTGTCATCGAATGTTGTTTGTCCCACCCCTGTATTAAGCGTGTTTCTTACATATCACGTTCTTCTGTATCTTGGTGACGCGATTAGTGAATTAGGGCAGGAGGCTCTCGTCGCCTGTCGAAATGCGTCACTGTTTCTACATCTATAGCGGGGATCTGCAGTGTTAAAGAGTTCTTGTCCTTGGTTTTCGCGGTTGGAGTTTGGTGCAAATTGACTTTCGGGGTAACACTTTCTTCGGCATCTTTTCTAATTAATTTTTCACTAATAATTTTTTATATAATCGACACCGTATGATCCTAAATGCAACAATTTCTTGAATGAATTATTTAACAACGCTCTGGGGACATCCGAGGTTATTTTGGCGTCTGAAGAACGGTGCAAAGGTATAGGATGCCAAGTTTGTAAGGCTACAAAAAAAAATCCATTTGTTTCCGGGGTCCGACTAGGTCAAGAACGCAACTACGTATAACGTTGAACGAAGTCTTCACGACAGACAACCGAGTCTGGTGACCGGGTCACGTGACGCAGCTGATTACCCGTGAAGACGTGTTGAATTTAGTCGGCGGGAAAGCTACGAGTATATGTCACAGGAATAACTTTATCTTTGCGAAAGAAAAATAGACCGAGAAAAACCCGAAATGCTCTGTTCTACGCTTGACTGCAGACTGGTCTTGTGAATATACACGTTCATAACCCGGAAGATACAATCTATCAATTAAGGGAGTGCTGAAGTTAACATTTGAACGTAGAGACATGAAGTCACAGGAAGAGAAAATTTCGTATCCGGACATTCTTCGTTCTTCTGGTCAAGTGAGACTACCACGTAGTTATTTACTGTCGGTGTCAAAGAGGGTAGGCAGACCGAGAGACTGGAACGGGACTAGCTCAGGGAGTCATCGTGATTTCGATTTTTGAAGAAACTGGTTTCGCCATTATTCCGTTGTAACAGGTGGCGCTGTGTGCTCGCAGGGTTGTTTAGAACCCGTTTGCACAAGCACCTGTTCCCATCCACCACCTGCTGCTGAGGCCCTTGAGCCCCTAGTATGAAATTGAGGCGTTCTTTACATGCCCCATTGCACATTGCCCGTTCGTATCAATGACTACTGTCACTAAATGAAATGTGATGAATATAATAATAAATAAGATATTGTAGGTGCGTCATATTGTGATTTTATTTAAAATAATATTAAAATATATTAAATTTGTCCGTCAATCACAATAAAGTAATATAAGATAATTAAATGGTTAAAATATTATCCTTTGTTCCGTATCGAGTACTCGATTTACATATGGAACATTCTCGACATGTTTCGGCTTTCATAATAATAAATGTTAAATAACGTTTAGGCAGTCGGCTTTGGTATTACATGACATATAGACTACTTCTATCTTGTTAACTTCGCATTTTATGTAAACAAATGCATAGGTACGAAAATGCAAAATGTTAAAATAATGTTCTAAATTCATTGTCCCTTTCAGGCGTCGAACATGCCGCTGTTTGGGTAAGATATTTGTTGTTCGTCGTGTCAGAACACGTATGCCCCGAACTTATATAACGTAGAGAAGGCGTCTGTTTCCAAGTTGCAGTAGGAAAAGTCATAATTATTTTGTTTCCACGTAAAATATACACGTTTTCCTGATTGCTTGGTCAGAAGTTGGTGTATTATTTTGTAAGATCAGTATATTAATAACAATCTGACGGCCTCTTTCGTAATTTTAAAAATACAGTGGGCAATGTTAAAAATAATAAAAAGTTCAAGGCTTGCTGATCTGCTCTTTTTATCGCGTACAGTCGAACTCTGGTTGATTGCCACACTTTGTCTGTTGCCTCTTTTAGGCACACGTGTTTTTTTATCACGGCTCCACGTCGGACAAACACAACTGATTGTGATCACATTTAATCTGTGTGCTACGTACTGACAAGCCCTGCGATTGTGTTGAGTCGAAAGTGTGTTTCTGGCTGTACGCTCGTCACCCAGAACGCGGGAAACACTTTCATTTCGGAAGAATCCATTACCCTGACAATCATCAAAATGGGGGGAAATGTAACCGGAATACCAGAATTCTGAAGAAGAAAAAGTTGTCTGTTACTATATGAAACTCATTCAGCGTTGATTTTTCCATTTTCAAATCAAAGACCCCTCCAAAAGCAACATCATTGCTGCAAGTGAGTGAGTTTTGCAATGACCCCTGACTGCAAGTACCCTGGAGTTGGTGCAGATGATTTAATATCTTAGTAAGTTTCGTTTATTTTAAGGCAGAGATGTTGGCATACTGTATATTTACAAGTGTTACGTGTGTAACCTTTGGCGCTGTAACGGAATTTTTTATAATGCATATTGGTACAATGGTATTGCCATAGGAGAGCGAGGGTGGCGCTTTACCGGGAGACTTCTTTTTAAATTACATAGGGAATTTTTGCTTTCAAAGCTTTCGTGGGCGCAATGGGAGGTTTCGAATTTAGTTCAGTTATGCTTAGGTAAAGTAAGAGTTACTTAATAGTTGAATTTTAGTCGAATTATCGGGTTGTGTAGTTAGAAATTTACCCAAAAGAAACGTGTTTGGTTTAAATGTTATAAAATTTAACAAATGTTTTGCAGTAGTTGAGAGAGTGTTGTCTTGTCGCGTCGTTGAACATAATTTCGAGTGTCCGTGGTTGTGGTGTGTTTGTTGACTAACGCATCTTCTCAGGTTATTGACACACTAACTGATGGTTCAAAGGGAATTTGCCTAACCTGTGTTTACTCTACACCGTATATGATGGTTATACCGCAATGACTGGGCTGTATGGACATTCTCGGTGGCTTATTTACTACACCGTTGAGGCTTATTTTGCTGAATTTCGGCAGTGGCTTGTCTTTGCACCGCATGTAACGTTCACACGACTATAAAATCAACACCCAGGTGGTTCGTTCTTGAAGACGAGTTGAATAACATTAAATTGATTTAGACATTTAAGCCTCATTCACGTTACGTAGTTTTGTTGCTACTTGTCAGTGGATTCCCTCTTTGCGAGTAAAATCACGTAGTGAAGAGTATAAGCACAGAGGAGAATACTTTCCTGAGGCAATTCTTGTGGTATTTTAAAAAGAAAAACAGATCTGTGAGAAAATTATCAGGCTAACAAATAGGCCCAGTGTAATTCGATCAGTGAAAGTTCCGCGAACGTTCTGTTTGAGTTTTTAAGATTTTGTTTTATGGACAGAAAAAATTATTGAAGTGATTCGCTTCTTGAGGTAAATTTCGTTTCTCGTTATTATTAGTTTTGCTTCAGGTTTGTTTAATTGTGACGCTACCAACACGCAAAGTTGTTTGTCCATATTTATAACAGGCTAAATAGGGAAGATGTAGTAACGCCTGTGTTTATGTGTCGTAACAAAGGAACGAAATAAACACGCTGTTGTCTTCAGTATGGTGAGGATTGCGTTTCAGTCCGAAGATTTCTTGCGAGACGTCTGATTGCCCTACATCGCAGATTGTAGAGCGAACGAGAGAGAGAAAGGGGGGGGGGGGGGGAGCGGGGTGGCCATCTCTCCCTTGACTGTTCCCAGCAACAGTCAGTGCGCTTTGGTTTGTGTTAGCAGTATGGATTTTCCTCTGCTGTATCCAAAATCATGTTCCTTTTCTTTGCCGTCTCTTCTGTATGGACTCTGTAGTATCGCATGTAAGTATAACCTTGAAACGAGGTTTTGGGAACGTTTTGTAAGAAAGGGTCATGACGTATAGATAAGTAATACTACAGAATCTCAGCGCATTGATCTCGTCTTCAATTGTCAAATTCTGTAATTCTGATGAGAGGAACATCACGAACCTGAAGTCAATGTGTCTGTCATGTCAGGTGGACTCGCCACTTCTGAGGAATTTGTACAAACAAAACACGCAGTCAGTTCCGTCTGCTTTCTATAAATGAAAAGAATTTGCCTGGAATTTTATCGTTTCGGGTTCATCGGTGTCCTAAGCGAACTCTTGTCAACACGTTTTACTATTAAAATGCTCAGTTATTCAAGAAACGTTCCGTATTCTATAAAATCACGATGTTCGTTACTATGCACACAAGAGCCCGACATTGGACCCTATCCTGATCTAGTTGAATTCATAATATAGTCTTCACACACTATTTAAGATCCATTTTAATACGGTCTTCCCATCTGAGTACATATTTCCCCAAATTACACCCTGAATTCAGATTTTCCAACTAAAACTGTGCAGTGCATTCTGCATACCCCGCCCATTTCGTCTTGTTGAGCTTTTGCTCAATCACAACGCATCTCCATTACAAAAATCATTTCCATAATACTGTATATATAGATAAAAAAACGACTATTAGAATCCACGTCGTATTTTCTCCAAGAGGTGTGTTATAAAATTATTTTGATTTTACCTGCTGTACGGGGGGGTGTATTCTGTGTTTCAGGCCTGATCGGTTGAAGTTGCGGGCCTTGACATGCCGCTTTAAGATAATTCTGTGTCCCGTGCTCCTCCCAATCCTTTTATTTGTCTTAGAATATATGTCTCGTTACTGTTGTTCTATTCTATGTATTGTTCTTTTTTTGGATTTGTTTGGTGATATAAGTTGTAAGATATAACGAATTTAACAATAATTCGTATCGCTGTTAGGGTAATAATCTTGAAAGTGTCAGATTTTGTGAAGTTAATTTATCGCTAATTAAAATAATAATGATTAAGTTCGTGAAATTTCCACAGTTTGATCCTTCGAGTACGCCAACATCCGTCAACATTTTCCACGTACATTTTTTCACGATTTTTACCATTAATTTCTCCTAATCGCTTATATATTGTGTATTCACAGAGAAATAATGCCAAAGTGTTCGGCTGTCATAATGCTGCTTACACCCCATGTGGCATAATTATTGTAATCTAACTGTAACACGGACTAAAATATGTGCTGGTATGTTCTTGGGATATTCTGCAACACATTACTTATATGTCCGCATCTGTACTGTCATGATGTTCGCGTGAATATTTTTGCATTCTGATTGCTTTTGGTTGTTTTTAATACTGCAGTTAATGTTACGGGGGTTAAGGTCACGATAAAGAAAACCTTCTATTTCAGATAAAAGGATACAGACAAGACGGACACTTAAGCCCTTTAGCTGTCTCAGGTACCAATGCGATGTACACCGAATGAAATCTGAATTGTCTACTAGGAAAGACTGTCGTGTTATTATGATCATATTCTCTTTTGTTGTGGGGATTGAGTATCGCTTGCAAAATAACTACGTGTGTAAGTGTTACTCAAGCCAGACACGTCACTCGCATGCAATTATCAGTTTAAAACAAGTACAACAGAAGGTAACCCAACAAAAGATGACAAACGTATTTTACATGTCTTTTTTTGTGTTTAACAATATTTCTATATTCCAAATATTATTCTTCCCTATTAAATCAGAAGTAATATACTAAGTATCATTAATCATAATAATAGTGACTTTCTTAAATGTATTATTACAGCCAACAGTGCTAACCTAACCTAACCTAACCTTCACACGGGGTGATCGTGTCACCCGGAACGCTGATATTTTTTTTAATCGTGGCGACATCGCTGGCATGTGAGACTGAGCAAGAATGAACCAGACATTTGTAGCCAAACGTTTATACGTGGCATTAAGCTTCTTACTGATAATAAATCCGTAGGTTTCAGTCCAATTGTCTAATAAACGAAGCGAGAAAAATAACTCTCATTCCACCGCGGCCGTTACCACTTTATCCGAACTGCCAACAATATAAGTGCTACTCCTTAAGATTTTCTCTAGAATTCCAATCGGTTACAGAGACAAGAAAAACTGAAAGTTGTCATTTTATGTAAAATGCTTGCATAAATTTTCGCTTTGTGTCATGTCATCATCAACATCATTGCCGCGGTGCTAAAAATACTGTTCATATTTCAGTGTTTACGAGAGTAAACTGACAAATTCATGTCTGTGAATCGCCATACTTGTTGCGTAAATTAAATTTACTTAGACCTATTTGATAACACTGGTGGAAGAATATCTCCATTGTGTCAAGGGCAAAGTTCTTTGCAGAATCGACCTTGGCACTAGATGAAGCTAAGTGGTCATATTCGTGTTTAGGCTGTCTCTGTGTCGATTGAATCGCCTCATAGCCTTGTCGGCCATCTAACCCTTGCGTCCCAGTCAGTCAGTCAGTCAGTCAGTCAGTCGCTTATGCTCATTATAAACGCGCATAAGAACGCCATCTGCAGAGAACAGTGAACCCATGAACACGAAGACCTCAGAATATTAAGGGATTTTCACATTAAACATCGAGATGCCATGTTCATATCTAATTTACGCAGTGTTGCGTCTTTTTTGTTATGAAGGGAGGCTAATGAAGTAAATGTCGGGGCCGGTTTTAATGGGTTGTAATTACGAAACCGCCAATTAGCACGATTGGCTGCTTCAGATGCGTGGTGTCACAGCACAGCTCAGAGTGTCACGTGGTGAGAAATCCAGCAACTCCCCCTTGAAGCACGAAAAAGAACTACGGATGACATTTGGGCCTCTTGTTTGTTGTTAAAGGCATAATAAATATTTCAAATTGGGATGAGGTCATTTGCGTCTGAAGCGGAAATTAACATGGCAGATCTGATGAGTTAATACGATGAGCTATCGACATGGGATTTAAGACAATGTGAGATTGTAAGCTGATAAAAATACAAAATTTAATTTAACAACTTTTTTTGTGGGCGTAAAGTTTTTGTAATGTAAATTACGTGTTCTGCATTTGAGAACAGGATGCTTTAGACCTAAGAGGAAGTGACAGGAGGTGGATCCTTATAATTTGTACTCTTCCCTAATTACCATTAAAGTGATGAGATGGTAGAGGACATGTTTGGGAAGACGTGTGTCTTACGTGAGATCAACAAGAAATTCTGAACGCACCTTTTGAGCCATTGTTAGTTGGCACTTGACGTAAGTTATTCTGCCTAACTTGCCGTTATGCGGTGTGTGAACAGCGAATTTAATGACGTGGAAGAAACGTTTTGAATAGTTTGAAAGGTACAAAACCAGGAACAGATATGACGGAAGATTTGGATAGTCACGTTAGAATTAGGACACTGTTACTCATAACCTGTTAGTTCTTGTTAGCGTTTAACTGACGGTGGGTCTTCAGTGGCTACTGTAAATGGTCTGATGGCGCTGCTAAAGAGAGAACCGAAGTCTGGAAGCGTTGATTCATCACAGTAGCATCGTCCAACAAAAATCCGTGATGTCACTTAAGTTGCATAACATGGAGTTCCCGTCAATTGAAATATTGTTTTAGACTTCCTGATTCCGTGTCTGGAGACGTTTTTTCCCGCCGGCTTACTGAAACTTAGACGTACGATTGGTCTCCAGAATGAATTCTACTTAATCGTAAAACTATAAAATATAATTACTGAGGAATTGTATGAAAGTGGAAATGTAATTTCACTCTTTTAGTAGACGATACAGTCGACCTCAGTGCCCGCTGTGTTGAGCACTTCGAGGAATTTTTTTGAAGCCACAAAAACAATGCATTTGTTCACGGCGTGGTTACGTAATGCGTTCACACACCTGAATATTAAATTAAATTAAACTATTAAAGTGTCTGCCAACAGCGATGAGCCAGTGACAGGCAAACACCGATAATGTTGCTAATTATGACGAAAAGGGCGCTTCTCAGTTCGTTGTACTAATTTGGTTACTGAAATTTGATTTTCTTAGTCTTGACGTTTTTATATTCTAAATGAATTTGCTGCGTTCCTTTGTATGACTGGATAGAGTTTATGTAGACAACGCATCAGTGATTTCTTTAAAGTGTATAAAGCGTTTTCTCGTACACGCGACGCTTGTGAAACGTCGCTGGCCTTATGGAATATTGACAATCGCACACATTATATGACACGTGCGTTGACAAGGATGTCACTTTAGACGGACGACCTTGTAAAATGTTAGTCTTCACCATAACTACCGCTATAAACAGTGGAGTAGGCAGGATAAAATAGTTGTACGTCATTCTTTATGCCAGTGTTCACAGATCGCCATGTTTTAAATCCTATATTTCACTGACGTCACTACCTTCCAGCCGGTCACCTCGTAAACAATTTAGTTAATGAGCGACGACATTTGAGACTGTCAGAGAGCGAAGACGTGTATTTTAATTAAGCCTACCGCTAGCCTTGTGGTAAGAATAGGATTGGACAAAAAGTCAGAAAGCTGTGTGTTTTCCCCGTGGTGCAGGCTGGCTGCAGAAGTAAACACGCAATTAATGGAATTTATAAGCCGTAACGCGAGCGTGTGTCGTCGAACTTGTATGGTTCAGAAAACATTTCGCTACTAATGGACGATGCGAAGCCAACACGACACGTGTTGTGATGAGTGTGGCCTGTAACAAGTGCGCGCTCCGAGGGAGATGAACTGTGATCGGAAACACGTGTTGTCTGTGCGAACGTCATTGGCCTTGATGTTCGTTTATTGCGAAGACTTTTGTTACAAGGCCATCACACCCAGACAACGTATCACATTGCAGCGAGGAAGAATGGGCTTTCCATGTTGAAACGTTCCAAAAAAATAAAGGTTGTGCTGTACAGCATCTGTTTTTGTGTTTGTTTGTTTGTTTGTTAGGTGAACATTTCGGGAACATCTGTAAATTGAATTTGAGCTTCGCGTGAAGTATTTATTAATTAGAATTAAAAACATTCTAAAACAAAACGAGGAGCCTCACACAACGTACTTGATCGAAAACCGTTTATTATTTTAAATACGAAACAAGATTTTTTACGCGCGTTTTGCAACATCTCTGCGAAGTCCGTTTCGTCCGTCCGTACGCAAGTAACAATTCAAGAGTTGCTGAATTAATTTCTACGAAACTTGGTATGGACGTCATGCCATTGGATGTTACTCCGAACACGTATTTTTCTGTGGTACAGTCAGTGACACCCACGTAATGGATCCTTGATCTTGTGTGGTGGAAGGATCTCCGTTATGACACATTTACCTTCGATGACGTCACCGCCCGTCTGTAGGTGTCGTTCAGTTCAAGAATGGCCGAACGGATATTTACGAAATTTGATGTGGACGTTATGCCATTGGAGGCTGTTCTGTACACGTACTCATTTTAATTTCCGATAACCGGTCATACCAACGTGACTGATGCTCAAATTTGTGTGTCGGGAGGATGGTCATCCGTAATGACGTCATTGCTCATGATTTTCCTTCCTTAAGATCAGCTATAAGCTATTCTTTGCACTTTTCTTATGGGCCTGTCTGTTCCTGATCAAGGTCACTGACTTCTTTCGCGAATCCCTGCCCAAAATTTGGCTTCGTGTTGGTGAATTAAGGGCCCACGCGTTTTGCAGTCTTTGCTTGGCTCCAGACGATGTGATGGTTGAGGAGGGGAGGTCCATGCA
>NW_019059825.1:383025-424582 GCF_000696155.1 Zootermopsis nevadensis
TAAGACAGACGAGTTACTACATACACAGTGAGACGGATGACTCGTCACGTTTTGTTGGATTTGAATCTCGGTTTCAATACCGGCTTTCACGACAGATGTTGCATTGATTTCGCCAGTACTTCCAAGACGAATGTTTTGATACCATATTTAAAAATTACAGGACGCATCGCCATCTTTTATTCGGCATTAAATAAGATCTCCAACTTATGCATTATTAAAACTACGAAGTGAGAAACATTTTTGTAATATCACAGCTTTGGAATGATCCATTAAGTGCAGTACAAACTGATAAATTCGATTTCAATTAAGTAATCATTAATTGAGCCGTCACAGTGGCCGCGTGGTCTGAGGAGTGGGCCTTGTGCCTCTTGGTCGCTGGGACCGTGGGTTCGAATCCCACTCAAGCCATGGATGTCTGTGTTGTGCTGTCCCGTGTACAGGTAGAGGCCTTGTGACAGGCTGATCCCTCGTCCAAGGAGTCCTACCGAATGTCTATAGATCAAGCCAACGAAAGTTGTGGTGGACCTGCAGTGCTCAGGCACTTGAAGAATGGGTCGTCTGAGTATCAAGTATCAACGGATACATTCACATCAGCTTAGGAAAGTAGGTGATATTGTAGTGTCGAAAGAACCTTTCTGGAACAAGTTTCAAGTTCCTCGGTGACTCTAAGCAACAGAGAGACAGTAGACTAAACACATTCCTTTGATTGTTATCTGTAAGCATTGAAGAGCTGAATGCGTGCATAGTAACGGTAAGATGGATGTATTACATCACAACCAGATCGCCCTGTGAAATACAAGCCACTGCAGATGTTGAATGTGGAGGTGTCTTTTGGGGTCAACTGCGAGCGTCGTATCAGGTAGTTTTCTGCTCTGACCCCCCACACGAGACTGTCCGCCTGACTTCGTACCAACCAAGCTCTGGCGAACACGTGGTCTTCAGTCAGTTGTCTTGGGCGGTTTACTCTTGCATTAAATCCGACTTGCATTTCACCGCTTTGAATTGGGGGATACACCGATCATTCAAAAAGGTCAGATTCTGGCGAACGCTCTACAGTTGACACTCAGTGCGCACATTTCCTAACTTGTTTAGTCCCTTTCTCTAATAAGGGATATTTAAAGGTCTCCTGGCTAATTTGTTGCTTGGGAAAACACTTCTGCGACGACCTCTACTTTCGTAACGAGTAAGAAACTCATGTGGTGTTACTTGTCCACAGGAGGGCGATGCGGGGTGCAGCCATTCAGGAGCCTTCGGAGGAGACATCCTGGCCAAAAGTGAGTGAAATTTCAGTTTGACATTGACGAGGTTGAGCTTTCTATTTTAGTTTGGAATTTATGAAGGATGGAGAGAAATTGATTCGTTCACGTCCAATTATTTTGCTTGTGAATTTAGATTAGTTTTGCACGTAGCATGAATGGGGGAATGAATACATGGAAAATAGTGGTGGACCTCAAATGAAGAACCTGGACTTGGGCGGTAGATACTAAATTTAATTGTTGTTGGAATATTGTGTTGGACATTGTCCATAGTATGAGGTACATTAGATACATACTCCCGTGTTTAAGCGATTACGTGTCGTATTGACACTGCCCAATATAACATTCGTGTAATGAATCAGCCATTGTCACAAATCTTTTGAGAGTCATTGGATTTAAGTAACTGAATAGGATCTAATTACGATTATTAATCGTCGGATTACATAACAGCAAGATGTTTTTTTCAGGCGAATATTATTTACACAAAAAATATTTTGTGCCATGTCGTTAGCTTGATTACATGCCTTTCCTAATACGATGATGTACAGTGTCTGCTTCTTCTTGTCCGGTGTCACGTGACGTCGCCTTGACCATCATTTCATGTTAGTAAGAGGTCAGGCCTACGGCGTATTGCAATTTGGAAACGGAGACCCGTCTCTCTTAAATTAGTCTACGAAGATGTGGCCAGGAGACGAACATAAAAGTACACATTGTTCTGTGTCTGTGTGACTCCGGTGATGTTATAGTTGTATCATTTTGCACTTCGATGTATGAGTTATATGAGCCCAAAGATGTCTAACTTATTTTTTATTCACCTGTTTATACGTATTTGAAATTACAAAACTACGAGTTCATATTTTTAAATTTACCCTCTGTCTCTGAGTTATGATTAAACAGTATTTTGTGTCTAAAATTAAAATTGTCTAATGCTCTCGGACGGAGCAGATTCTATGTTGACAGTCTAGCCATATTACCGAATAAAGGACATACAAATTCTTTGGTCTGTACAATAATATAATGTACGCATAAAGTGATTAATATTACGTGGCTAGAAATTTTAAAATATAGGTATTTGTGACTCTGCAGTAATAATAAATAATACTTCATTCTTAAGGTTCCAATGGAAAATGTTTACTCTGATCATCTCTGCACTGTAAAGTGAATAAACACAAATATCCTTTAGTTATGAATGAGCCTTCGGTAGTTCACAATATTTTGACCGTGTTAGCTCACCTGTTATCGTGACGGTTGTATTGCACACCGCATTTGACGCGGTTTACTTCTGCCACCATCCATTCCTCTGGACTGGAGCAGGTCTCTCTGCCTCGCGCCCCATCGTCGCCTGCGTTCGTTCCCAGGGCCTCCATCACTGGAGCAAATCTGTAGAATAGGTTGGCTGTGGAAGCTGAGGGGTTCCTTCATTGCTGCTCTATAAGAGGCTGGAACGTTGTCATGGTGTAGCAGCCACTTACCAGATTCATGAGGATGAGGATTTACAACAGCGTAAAGAATAGAGGCGGGGAAGAAATTTCTTTGTACTTGATATTTTTGCCGTTGCAGGTTTCAAGATGAATATGTGTATGTTGTGAATGACATCCCGACAGACGATGAACATTTCCAGTAACACTTTTCCTGCATTTGACTGGCGTGCAGTTAACGTGTGCTTGCTTGTGATGAGAATTTCTTTTAGCACTAGACCATAGTCTATTAAGGATGTGCATGGAGCTGACATCAACAAACACTGGTCAAGGATTGACGTAACAATGATTTTCCGTTGGCCGACAGCCAAGGAAATGTCCTTGATTATGTTTCACCCGCTTTACCACTGCAAACTTACTCCCTTTGAGCTCATCGGGTGCCAGCCATCGTGTGATTTGTATGTTCTTGTTTCCCATCTGTGTGGCCTTTCCCGCCATGCTCATCTTGAATTGACCGCAGACATTTTCGTTCTGGATCGAAACATAGCACATTTCACCCTGTCGGTTCAAGCAAACTTGTCATTTACCCACTCACATGATCTTTGTTACGGTAGGCTAATTATCCACAATGGCATGTGTCACGTGACACGTCGAAGATTATATTTTCGTCATTGATTTGTCGAACGTGGACAATTACCCAGTCGTACACCAAAGCGCTATTCAAATTGCTACGCCGTTGTGTGCCGAATTCTGAAAATGAAGTTTGCCAAAATGAACGACTATTCTATTCTCTCTGTACACGGAGTATTTGATGCTCACGCCAGAGCTAGTCTCAGCTCGTCTTCGCCTTACACACGCGTCCATGATTAGATGTTGGAGACTTGCACAAAGTACTGATGTTTTAGGGCCATTCAAACAGTGTACATACTTTCGCTGTCACGTATAATCTAGTTAATTATTACTTTATTTGCGTAGGTAATCTGTATTTTAAGTTCGTTTTAAAATATAGATACATTTAAAGTTTTTATGCTGGCTCAAGTGAAAATTTTCTATCACTTCCGGTTTTGTGACCGAAGTGGAAAGGAATTTCTATTGAAGTCAAGTGAAAAACAAAATACCGTATGCGCCTGAAAAATTGAAAAATTTCGTCAAAGTTTCCCTTAGGCGGTGATAAGATTCATGTCGACATTGTATTCACATTGACGGAATTACGGAAGTGAACTAGACGAGGTCGGTCTGGTGGTTAGGTTAGGTTCACAACATTCTGATATAACCCAAGCGAGCTGTGGGCGACAGCGTGCAATGGTGACCTAAAGGCCTACATCGGTCTCATCCACGTAGTGCTGAACCATCACAGTCCCCTCTCCCCCCGTGTCATTGCTGGATACAATTTCAAGTTATAGTTCTTATTACTTTACAGGCAGATCGAGAAAGATCACACATACAGGCTCATTTTCCTTTCTTTTCGATGTATCATGTAAATATTTCTCGAGGATGCCATTTTCATACTTTTTAGCGAGCAAATATATTATTATCATTATTGGTAGAAGTTCGTATAATCTTGGACCGTTCTAAGTTTCGATGCTTCGAGAGTAATTAAATCATTGATATTTTCCTTTGATATCATGATCTTCAAAAGAATATTCGATCATGAACATGCTTTACGTATTTCAAATGTCAATAGTCGGACACACACTGACACGCTTTCGTGAAAATCCACGTCTGTATTTTATTTTATGAATGTTGGTAGAAATGTATGAACGAAACTTGTAGGAACACGAAATTCACATCGATAGGTTATGCCCGAGACATTTTATGATTCTGGATTTGAGAGCAGTGAATGCCGATAGGTGCAATATTATTTTACTGGGTTGGTACAAAGTACTTTAATTAATATCTACCGGAGAACAGATGATCCCTTTAGTGGTTGATTATTATTAAGTTGATTTAGACATTTCCTCTTGCTGTCGATCTATGAGCTTCTCAAGAATGTCCATAATTGGACCGTTTGGTGATTCAGATTAAATCTGCTACCAACAAATTTGTAATGGATAGCCCTTAGTGGCAGAAAAACATCATAGGGGCGATATTAGTCTACCAGACATGTATTCAGTGCCTGATACCATCAGTCGTCAGCAAAGTTTATCAACTCAGCAGAAAAAGTGATGAGAGATAGAAAATGTCTCTCCGCATGTTCAGGCCGCGGGCATTAGTTTGAGGGCGTCTCACTAGATGACCCAAGTGCAGTAGCTATTTTCAACGCCGTGAAAACCTCAAATCGTACAGGTAATTTCAGTTTATGGCAGGATAAAGCTGGAATGTGCTAGAACGGAAATTCGTGTTGTACGGGTTCGAATTCTGCTTCGTATTTGGAAGTTTTTCGGATTTCGGTGGAGACTCACGGACTGCTTTGACAGATATCTTGTGGGTGTCCCCAAGGTTATGGACTTTTTCTTTGATCCTTTTACAAATTTAACATTCATAAGCATCGTGTGAATCCCACTTAGGCCCATGACGTGCACGGTTTGCAAAGAGTCGTTAGATAGACCAAGAAATAAATGTAATCGCACAGTGTTCCGCTTCGCTGTACGTGGCCACTATAAGCGTCTCCAAAATTAGTTTGCTGGAAGAACGCCGAAGTTTGTGGACCATACCGATCCAGTAACAGACGCACTGAAAAGATTACATAATGAGAGTTTCCACAGTGTCCATGTTGCAGAGGTAGGGGATTTATACGCAGCATTTGGGAGTCCGAGGCATAAATGGGAATTTATATTATAATGGATCTTCATCCAGATATAATGTCAAGTTTCAAAATGTAACGAGGCTAATTGATTTGAGGTAGGGAATAATGGTACAAATATTATCTGAAACTGATTAATGTTCGGTTTGATAATGTAGTGGAATCAGGAAAGTCACAGGCTATCTGAGACTTCTTAGGCACGATGGTGTCATCTATTTTAGTCTCCAAGTATGTTAAGCTGCCTGTCACAGTGGCAGTGCTGTCTGGGGCGTCGGTCTCGGTCGATGTTGGTTCGAATCCTGTTCAGGGCATGAACGTTTGTCCTCTTACGACGGGCTTAAGAAACGTTCCATACGTGAGTCTTCCAAGATCTTGCAAGGACTATGGAGCCACTGATTATACTTAAGGTTGTCAGCGGACTATCGAAGAAGTCTGTGGTCGGGAACACTTGCTGAGCTGTTCCGTTATTTGTTAGTACTGACTGATTTTTAAGAGTGGAATTTGCCCGCCTTGTGGGAACCATGAACAAGTGGACTTGAACTACTTTTGCGCTCACCGTTTCACAATCAAAGGCCTGAATTAAGGGGATCCGCCCGGCCCCCATCTGGTTATTTCCGGTCCAAAATGCTAATCACCCCTTCACAAGTACAGTCCGCTCAAAGAAACAATACACTACCACAGCCTCCTTCATATTTGTGATTCGCTCAGCTACTTTACCGGCACTAGGACACCAAACTTTGTTGATTTTTGTGCTACAAATCTAATGGTTGCCTACCTGATTTTAGTTGACTCAGGCATTTTGTGGTACAACGTTACCTGCGCCGAGCGAGGTGAGCACATATCGCGTCTTCGAAATAGTTTTCTCTAAGACCGTTTTAATATTATTACCGTACCTATAGTTAATTATTTCAACTGGTCTTTCCACTTCAGCTGTTCTATTCCATAAAAACTTCTTCTATTCTGTAATAATCTTCCAATAAACAGGTGAAGTTATGTTTTATCTAATAGACTTTTACACTGCAGCTTTCTTTGTGTTATTTGAGAACGGACATGCCCATTTTCCGAAACTCAGTGAATTCAGAAGTTCTGATTTTTAATTGGTCTAATGTAAAAGACTGGATAATTTTCAAATAAAAAATGAAGATAGAGTTTCTCGACATTTTGGCGCCAATAGATGAACCATTCCCTGTCTGTAGCCCCCCCCCCCACATATTTCATAGCGGGATCTTGTACTTTTGAATGGTTCGTCTTTTCTTGTTGAAAAGTACCATTTATGAATGCGATGCAGACATTTGACGATGTATTGGCCCGTGTTCTGTATTCTGATCAATAGATGCGACTCAGTTGTGTTAGTTAGGATCTGTTTTCTATATGTAAATCAACTTAAAACTTTAAAAACCAATTATAATTATATGTCTTACCTGTTCAACAGCATATTTCCATTTTGTATTTATTTGCTTCTTATGATTCTCAACACAATCAGGGATTAATTCCTTATACAACATTAATCAGTTGATCTTTGCAATGGTGAAGTGTGGTGTTTCCTTTGCAGTACGACCCTAATTCTTAAATATTATTTACAGGAGCGTGGCTCTAAAGGGTTTACTTAGCTGTGAAAGATATTCAAGACTGTAATAAATTTCAGTTCCTAATTGCCTCAGTAACTTATTCCTCCGTGGAGCTTATCCATATTTACGAAGCTGGCCAAGAAATGTTTTGCCTTTTATGGAACGCCGAAGTCTAATTTCACGTTCACAAAAGCTCGACCTAAACCGCACCCTAAGATTTTTAAATACAGTTCACATTTATTTGTATAAGTTTTATTTTTATATTATCGTCATATAAACTCCTTCGTCTCCCAAATTGTTTCTGTTGTTCAAGGTTTTTGATTAAAATTTCCCTCATGCCTGATATATGCCGCGCTGTTCTGATTGTCCGATATGGTTAATGTAAGCTGTTTGAGGAAGAGAGCAGTTTTTAAACTCCTCACACTGCATTTTTCCTCCAGTGCCTTTATAACATCCCGGAAGCTCTGAATGTTCTGTTCTGCACTTCCTTGCTAAACACGCAATCAATATGTCTCTTCTCGTAGTGCATGCTCAAGTTTCAAAGCCATATAAATGTAAGTTCCTTCCGATAAAAGAACACCAGTAACTTAAACATAGTTTAATATTGACAGTTTTCTCTAGGAATGAAAAGTGACTAATAAATTTACATTTTGAATAAAATGCCGGATTATTATCGTCCTGTGGAAGGCGATTGGCTGGTTGTCTGCAAGCATTTGGTAAGGAACCTGTGTAGAAGAAACTTGTCACCTAAATCCATTTTGCTCGCTTCGATTCTTGATGGGCTAATTGATTAACGTTGCAGGTGGTGGGAGGGGAAAAAATCTCTATCTGACTTATGAAGCTGTGGACGGCCTGGACTGGCACATATTCACAGTTGTTGGTCGTTCATAAAATAAAATGGTCACTTGTGATGAAGTTAAGGGAACTGTCTTTTTTTAAACTCTTAGATTGTACTTGTATGTAGTCACTTAATCACACCCTTATCTTAATGGGGTGGGACTCGATTTATACGGGTCGGATTTGGAGACCAAATTTTGCGTATGATTAAATTTTTTCTATACACTGATTTAAACCTAGTTGTTCCTTCAGGTATCGCCTGTTTAAAACATTTTTAATGTGTCATGAAGGCGCATAGGCGAATGGAGGTGAATGTCCTCGAATTTATAACCACGACGATGTTTAAGACTACGCAAAACGGTACTTCTCCGCCAAAATACCATGAAACTACAACCAGGAAGACAGTATGAGTATGAGAATGTTAGCAGAACATCAAGGGAACAGGAAGACTGCTTTCGAGTTAGGTTAAATTTGTAAAGTAGGTTCCTTACGTAGAACATTGTGTTATTAATTTAAGCGAGACCTTGGCTATTTGGAAGTTAGAAATACATGAAAATGTTCTGTTAGAAACCCGGAAGGAAGAAGCGAAATTGAGGATCGAAATATCGGGATATATGTATATCGGAATCTCTCGAACAAGCAGCAATTATCGATTTATGCACAGATTCTTGGTCAGTCGATTCACAATTGTTTCGCTGCCAGTTCCGAGTTCTGCCGCTCACTGTCAAGCGATCGTTTCTATTGTCATTGATACGAACCGGCGCTGGAAGCGTTACGGTCTATCTCCTATTGGGTGGGAGGTCAGCAACGAACAGCTGAGGTTTCCAGCGCGAAGCGAGCTGTTTTACACATTTCAAAACGTGTCCCAATTCAGAATTGTGATGACTAGGTCGGTGAAGTAGCTGCCTGCGTTCTGGAAATGTGAGGTAAGATTACAAAAAGTAATTCGGCTGGAAATAGAACATTGCTATTACAGACGACAGCTTAACTGCCAGGCTGTGTGAAGGAGTGATGTGCATTGCAGGTCTGTTACGTAAGTAGGTGGACATTGCTTTAGGCTGTTGTCTGGGGTGTATGAAGCTTTGGCGGGCAGTGTCCGGCATAGGCGCACTTGGCTGTATCGGGAATTGTTCTGTACGCAGTTATTGAATTTTCGGATTTGTGTTTATCAGTCTAGCGAGACGAAGCGATAGACTTTTCTTAACCATTGGTTCGCGGCCTCAGTAACATTGAACCACAAATTATAATTAGCGATGTATTAAATCATGGGGTTTTACAGCGGCAGGGAAGTCACCTTCTATACAACCAGCGACGTTTCTACGGTTCTTCTGAGGACTAAATATTTTTTGTGCAACATAATTACTGTTTTGTACGTTCCCATGGGCGAGTAAGAAGGCCCACCTCATTTAAGAGTACCTCACTTTAAAGTGCTTAAGTTTCACGCAAGGGCGTTATTAGAAGAAAGAAGCAATGTTGTTGTCTGTGGGTAATATTTATTTTCGAATGGTTAGATAATATATGAGATTTTAGCTTCTGACGGCAATGAAGTGGCCATGTTGGTCTTCTGGATTCTGAAGTTTCTATAGATTCTAGGTTACTTTAGGTTATGTTAGGTCACTTTAGGTTAGAGAGAGAGAGATGGCTGGCCAGTCACTGTGCCCCAAAGTTACAGCCCGGCACGATGAAGTTAGGACTGAACCTCCTCTACTGAAGTTTTCTAAAACTAATTCTACTAAGGGTTAAGTTTTTTTGTATCAGCTGAACATTTTGCATTCACACGACAGATTTACCCTTTAATGCACAGTGGTATTTTTGACACAATATCTGCGAACTAGAACTGCTTTACAGTAATATGGGAGACTCATGCGCTGTTGCTTCCATTTTCATTGACTCTCCGGCGAGACAACATATTATTTATAATTTAAATTTTAAAGGTTTTCACTTGCCGCACTAACGGCCTTTATACCACAAGCTCGGAAAATGTATTCCACTCCGTTAGTCGGATTTCTTTCTCCCTGGTTAAAAGACTGAGTTTCACAAACGTACAAAACTACTTCAGAAACAAGCTCGGAAAATGTATTCCACTCCGCTCATTTCAACGTGCATTTGGAGGTATTACATACGCCTTGTTCGATAGTTACCGTTTTGGCCACCAGATGGCAGCAACTCAATGTCTGACTCACGACTTTCCTCGTCCGTATTTTGGCCACCTGATCGCTGCAACTCAGTGTCTGACTCACGACTTTCCTCGTCCGTCATTTTGTCATCAAAGCTCATAGGATGTTCAGAAGTACGATTATGGGGCACTGCAGAATAGCACAACCTCCACATCAAATTTCATCCAAGTCCGTCCAGTGGTTCTCGAGTTGATTCGGACGGACGGACAGACAGATGGACACGAACAGCGTTCTCGCCATGCACTTCGTGCAGAAACGCTTAATCACTGTTTCATAGTCATAACTTCGACTTAGTCTTACGTAAGGCAAGAATGGTAAAATTTGAAGTAATATTCAATCATCTGCTTTAAGTACCACAACACGAAAGCTTATGGAGGGGAGTCTGCGGATGAAGGTCCCTCCGACCTAGATCTTGACACTACGTAAAGGAGGTTAGCTTATCACTCTGGCCCCTCGTACCGGGCATAGAGCCCATTTGCAACTGGATAAGGATCGGTCAGGGTCCCATTTGTGTTTCGTACGGATTATAAGACGATCTTTGAAACCACCACAGCCAAAGATTCCCGTCGGAGTGAGTTTCATCCAAATTACTCGACGTGGATTTCGACGTAATCGATTAACTGTTGATCAGATATTCTGCATTCGGCAGACACTGACAGAGAGGGTGTGCCTACAGCGGGCTGTGGCGTAGGAAGGGGAGGAATATCTACACAGAAGATTTGGATAAGGGATCCCACTAGGAAGAGACATCTCGAAAGCTCTAGACATAATAAGAATAATATTAAAACGGATATTTGTTAAACGAGGATTGGTGATGTGGATCAAGATAGTGCGTGACAGATGACTGGCTGTCTCTAACTTGTTAACAAACCATAAAATGCGGTGAATTTATTGACCAAATGAGTGACTGTTAGCTTCTCAAGAAGTACTCTGTTAAACGTGACATCTTTAAAACTGCAAACTTACAGGTTATATTTTCGTCGGATATCCGAACCCAGAACCGATATAGTCCCGTTTAGAACCTCGGCATTGTTAAATACCTCATTTATCACTGCCGTTCTGTCTACGTGTACATCAACGAAATTTTCGTCTTCCCATGAGATCGACTTTGTATTCTTTTTTCCAAATGCCCCTTGCTTGCGTGTCTCGCCCAACTTAATCTCCTACTTGTAATGACGCTGATTACTTTGGAAAAAGATCCAGTAGCCAGGCTTTAGTGAATACAGTGGAAATTCAGATTACATAACAGGATGTTTCTTTGCCCCCTGTGGGTATGAATTGTTCGAGGAAGACTGTACCAAGCAGTTCGTTGCTGGCTGGTTATGCGTGAGGTCGAGGACTCTGGGGCCCGATTGGGTGCAGATGTACTGAGACACGTGTTTGTATTTTGAAGGACCTCAAGCGTTTGGCGGACGAATGCTGAACTAGAGTGTCCGTCTGCCCAGTCATTGGTCCGCCGACATGTCGCTGTCGAGTCGTAAAATATAGTTCATTGACGGCTGAATAGAAGCGGTGGAATTCATATGTATATGCGTGTTCTCGGCTTTTTTGGAGAATTATTTTTTCTACCCAATCTTGGAAACATTTTCGACGTCTGGTGGGGTTTCTTGGACGTGGGTGGTAGGCCCGTCGCAAATGTCAGCACTGCGCAGAGAGACGCGGACACACATTCGTGCCTCTAGTGGGATTAGAACCAAGGATCCGCGTGACAGCGAGGTCACGGTGGTGATCACCCGACTTTCATATCCCGGACAAAAACGAATTGATGTGACACGAGTAATTAGTTCTGCCTGCTTGGGTCGTGTGGAATTTGGCGACCGAACGTCGTCATGTGTGTGGGCCCGGCCTTGAGACATCATGTAAACATTGCAACCCCCAGTTCGACCCCCTCTGTGTCCTTCCCTCCCGCATCAATTATGTAAGCAATTCTGAAGATATAAATCCAGTCCCACCCCACAGATCTTCGTTTGTTGTTCCAGCCGTGCTGTGGATTGATTCAGGACGCGGTAGAACGGTGTTCGCTCTCTTACGGCGTGCGTGGTTTCTTGTTGGAAAACAGAAACAAACATCTGCATAACTAATAAGTGCATTAAAATTTATTTCTTCTTAAACGTGTTATGTAGTTCAGTTAAAGAAAATACAGTTCGCTAATATTTTAATTATGTACTTCCGAATCTTTATTTACGTGCGGGTGTTGAGTCTTCAAGAGAATAGATATTAAATTTAATAGGGAAATATGAGTTGCAGGAATGTGAACTGAATGTTAAGTCATAAGATTATAAAAATCTAAAAAGAGGGATATCTGCATTACGTTGTTGAAAAGAGGAAGACATCTCTTCTGTCTGAATGTCGGCGTAAAAGAAAGAAGTAGCTGACCCCAGCAATTCCGCAATAGGTGCTGATGACATAAAAGTGCCCAACTGGTTTGCTTATCAAAGGTTCGCATTTTGGTTGCGGTGAACTTGAAGATTTCTGTCTTCTGGGTTGTTGCGCCGTGTTGTCTGGTAGAAGTTTATCGACGTTTCAGAGGCAGGTTCCTGCTTTGGTTTTAAGAAAGCTTCCAACATTTAATTACAAACAGCAGTGTATTTTACTGAGCTATACAGAATTAAGCAATAATCCGTTATCTAAAGACGGATAATAACAACATCTTATATGGCTGTCTTCTGGATTGAAGCGCCGTGTTGTCTGGTAGAAGTTTATCGACGTTTCAGAGGTCCTTGTTGCCTGTTTCATTCTTAAACCAGTTACACCAACAGAGCCTCGTACTGGCTCTGTATTTGTCCCATTTCAACTGCTGTATTCATAACTAACATTTTGAAGGGCGTTAAAATGTTTAAAAGTTCGTGTCTTACCTTCAAAGAAAACGCAAGACTACTGCATCAATTGACGCTGAGAATCATAAGAAGCCCATCAATGATGTACTGTGCGAGTAAAATACTGAATTATTGATTTCAAAGCAGGTGGTACATGTGGTTACCACTGAGTATTGCTAAAGTTAAGTGCACTCAAACCTTCCACAATGTGACTTACAATGTCTTACCGCTACTGCCACCAGAGCCGCCTAGCGGTAGACGGACGATCTTTGTTACCATAATTTCATGCAGAATTATTATAACGTTTCTATAATGCAGAGGCAAGGGGGAAAAATGAGTAAAATTCGTTCAGGTGTCTGTACATTGCAACGGATCCTATCTGAATGGCTGAATCAGCTTTGTCAACTGTAGAATTCGTTGCGGTATGCAGAGTAGATTAGCTTGGACGTGAGTAACTTTGCAAACAGAAGTGTCACCTTCCCATTCTGGGAAAGAATTCAGGCAGACGAAGTTGTCGATCCAAAGATCGTTCATACTTTAAGAACAAAAGAGATGTATGTAGAGACACTGAGGATGGGAGCTGAAACCTAGCGAGGTCGGGCCCAGCCGGGCGCCGTGGCTCGCAGGTCGATGTGAGACGCTTCCTGGGAGGGTTCATCGGAGCCTAGGGGTGGGAGCTGGTGCTGCTGCTGCTGCTTGCGCTGAAATTCGGAACTTGTTGCAACAGGACATCTCTCTCGCTGTTCCCGAATGGATATTTTCAGTTTTAATTGAGCGCCACGCCCTTTTTCCATTAACGGTCCCGTCCCAGTAGAAATAGTACTCGTAATAGTCTGATTACTTCCACGATTTTTATTTAACGATGATATATCAACAGCTTAAGATGAGTATGCGTTCAGAATAAATTGTAAGGAAGCAGCCTGTAAATGTAGTGTACCAGCATTTGCGTGAAGAGTTTGAGGAAAATCATGTAAGTTTTGGAGTCTCAGGGTCTTCGGAACAGAAAGCAGAACTGCTAGCCACTGTTAAGGTACAATTTGGCTGCACGCGACAGAGACAAGCGACCGAGGCAGGCGACAGAGACGGACACATCGCAGCTTGTCGCCACACACTTCTGAAGTGACGACCGAGACGTGCGGCAAAGTGTTTGTTTTCTTTGTTTTGTTGAGACATACGTGCACATATTCTGTGAAAAATGAGTACAAAAATGCTTCTAAAAAGGTTAATCGAAGAATAAGAAGATGATGATGTGTTGCTGTGTTATTTGTTGCGAAAGAAACAAAGAAAACCTATGAGTTCAATATTCAAAACCAGACGTGAAGAAGGATCTTTCTGTCGGTGGTCAGTGGTCGGTTTTCTGCTACTAATTCTACCAATTGCTCATCTTGGTCACCAGTAAATTTAATTTCTGCCATTATTTTACTCAACAACACATGTGCTGCCTGAGCCCGTCGCGAGACACTACTGGTCCGAGAGCGGTCTCCTGTGCTTTGTCTCTGTCGCCTGTCTTTGTCTCGCGCTCATAATTTTACTTTATACGATTGTACAGAGAGCAGACAGGAAGCGACCAGTCTCGGTCTCGTAACTCTGTCGCCTGCCTCGGTCGCTTGTCTCTGTCGCGTGCAGCCAAATTGTACCTTTAGACCAACATCAGACTCTTTGGTGTGATGAAATAAAGACGAGAATGTAACTCAGGAGTCTATTGTAACTTCCGAATGTCTGTGATCTTGTCTTATTTGTTTGGGGCAGTCGAAGGATTGGTAAAGGTAAGATGGCAAGAGGTTTACAGACGAGTAGGGATCAAGAGCAAAGCGGTTTAGTGGGGAGAGTGGGCCTAAAATGCAACCTTTCGTCCTCATGAAAAGGAGGAAATTATTTGAGACTCTGTATTCGTTACCTACTTTTACCACGAAGATTTAGTCAGTAACTAGCGGAAGTGAAAACACACAAGAACTTAGGTTTAGACACAATTGGGTCAACATCGCTTGGATGGAAATATTAGAATACACTAAAATATATTTAAAAATAAAAAAACATTGAATTTTTGACGAGACGTTTTATAAGTGTACAATAGTTATTAATAAACACAGTCTGCGTGATACGTGTAATTGATTTTAGCTTATGACTGATATTTTTGGTCTTTTCGCTCAACGTATTTTTTTCTACTAGTCACCTGCAACAACAATGCGATAAACATATCATCATTATTTACAAGACTCGTTGAACAATACGTTTCTTTGTCTCTTGGGGCTTAAAAAATAGATCGGGTGTATACGACCACACTCTGCAGTGTAGTATGCCTGTCAGGAATTGATGGGATCCCACCAAAAGTTCTTATGATGTACTTTGTATCTAGATAATTTTGAATTTCTAGTGTCCATCATCAGTGTATTAATACGAAATAAGATGTAAGAACCTGAATGTGGGTTACAAATCCTGAAACACCTCGTCCTTGAACCAATTACGAAGACAGAATTTTTTTAGACATTTTTTACATGACGCTCCAATGTAATCTTACGCCTTTCGGGAGTTTAAAATGTAGAGCGGCTGTGCAGAGGGACGCATAATATTAAAATGTCAGTTCGATAAGCGGACTGTGAGATATAAAGTGGATTTAACTGGCTCAGGAGAGGAAGGTCTCTGTCTCTTGGAGAACTATAGGATGTAATAGATCGATTCTATTCCTTAGACGGATGTTGCCTTGTTAGTTATACTACCTGTTGTGTGCGAGGGGGTCTCGGCGGAGATCCGACCTGCCTATAACCTCCCACATCCCATGCACTCATGCTGAGAGACTGCGCGGTCGATGCCCTGGTGCACCCCACGAGCTAAGTTCGATTTGGGACAAAAAAGGGTCTAGACGTTTTCGTGTCTTGCCCCCTCCAACGCCACCCACGCCTCGCCACCCCCCACTGCGCCCCCGTCCGGCGCGTCTGTTTTCAATAATCTGTCTTCATTCTTTTGTTCAAAACTCTCTCTCGCTCGACTTTTCTTCAGACATGAACATCGCGAAAGCACTAACAAAATTAGATTCGTCTTGTACGCCAGTAGTTGACGCCCTCTAGCCCCGAGTGGAGTGTCTAATGACTCGTGAATCTACCATAACCTATATTTCAGTCTGCTGGAGAGAGTAATGCACAGAAGTGGCGAGGACTTACTCGCTTGCGATTTATGAATTTGTTTCCGAGACTGTGTCCGTCCGTATCTGTTTTATATTCGAACGTACTGAATTGAATTTCGTCGAATTTGGTATTCAGAATCAACATTGAAAGTTGTTGGGAAGTTTGTGCATTTTGTATTGATCCTATAATGAATCAAATTTAAGCGCATAAAAAAATGTAAAATGTTCATCGTTCACTGCATTGGTACGCACATGAAATATATATATAGGCATGATCTGTGAGTATCTGGAGTGTTTACAAGGGACTTTTTTTATTATGGCGCGCGAAATTCAAAGGTAATTAATTTTTTTAAACTGTGGTATCTGTGGTGTGTTATAGGTTTTATGGAACTGAATCTTCGTAATTTACCTATACAACTTTTATTTGAGTAATTTTTTGTGTAATACAACATGGCGAAATTGTTATGTAATTTCCAGTATCATGGCATAATTGATAGACTACTAGAGCTAGAAATATAAAATTTTGTATTAACAGAGATTGTGTACGTTAATCGTTCTTATAAGCTAGGTATGAACGAGGCGTATTGTTTGTAAATCAATAATTACAATTGTTAAATTAAGAGGACTAGAAGGGCAAGCATTATCCTCCGGTCTGTTCATGTTACTTCAGAACTAATATAAGTGTTTAATTTTCTTGTTTCATCTGTACGCGCTGCGAATCCGTTCGTTTCTGACACACTATAAATGCAGGCATGAACTGCGAACCTTGTTTAGTCTTTGTCTCTGTTTGCATTTTAGTTCTTCTGTGTTTTCTCGGCGTTTTATTAAAGTAGTATTATGGAATAATATTAACAGCTAAAAAAAACCGAACTAAAGTATTTAAGCAGACCCACATTTGCCTTGTGCCTCCTTTAGGCAGACCCACATTTGCCTTGTGCCTCCTCGTCTCTTTTGTGTTCGCCTGTATGCTGAACTTGGACGAGAGCCTTGCTGTGTCAACAACAATCATGTCGCTCCTACCACTGCCCTCTTGTGTCGCGTTTTGTAAACTCTATACTTTTCATCACTGCTATAACCAGGTTTACAGACGTGCAGTGTAATTACTTATGTAGCTTATTTCAGTCTGACACGAAAACAAAGGATTACACTGTGTCAGTTAGTTGCCATGTTTGGCCTGATCTCTACTTGTAGTCGGCGTAAATTTCCCCCTTGTCTTTATTTTAAAAAGCGAGTACCAACATTTCGTTTCTTTTGCAGTGTTTTCTACCGATTAGGACCCACAGTTCCATTATATTTGCGTTTTATGAATAATATTTACTGTTAAAGTGAACATAATATTGTTATTATTACAATGAATATATTAGCGCTACAACTACATTAAATTCTCTTGTTTCAGGCGAGGTGGAGGAGGTAATTTTATCCTTCTTGCTGAGTTGACAAGTTTACAAGTTGTGAGTTTGTAATATTTTTATACATAAATAGAGTCTTTGTGACTGAATGTCTGTGGACCCTCTAGAAGTGCAAACTCTTCTTCTTGAAGATGTATGAAAACGTGACAGACACACGCAGAGAGACATCAAAAAGCAAAACAAATCTTACACTGTCTAGTTCCAGCAGTTTCTGCGCAGCCGCAGAGCGTCTCGAGTGTTAGGTTATGTTAAACTTCTGCGGAGTCCATGAGACACGTCTTTTGGCAAACGGGGTGATGTGTGTGAATGGGATTCAAAGCAACTTTTGTTTTTATGGTGCTGTACTATTTTCCTGTGTTTTGTATACTAGGCTATGTGAAACGCTGTCTGCTTAACATTCACCTCAACTGATTATCTCAGGTCGCCTTTGAACACAATCACAAAGAGATTTATAATAACCTTCTTAAGTTTTGTTAAAAGTAACTTATCAAGTCGTCGGCTGCGTCCAGGAGGGTTGCCTGTTAAAATTGTGCAGTGATTTCTTGGTTCACTTATCTAAGTCACATCGCGACCTCTCTGTATGATTACGGAAATTCTTCATGTAATCGTGGGCCTAATTCATTTCCCCTAGATGGAGATCCCGAACGCAGTAATACAGTTTTATTCCTGTAACTGAACCAATACCATCTTTTAAGTTTGACATTTTTCGTGAAAATAACGCGAACATATTTCTTGTAGTAATATTAGTAATGGAAGAAATAAGCACCAGATCCTAATGTAACTACCGGGAGAACCCAAATGTTATTTATCTTAACGTCATTTGGCGTAGTGCATATGTTTGAAACAGAATTTTCAGAAATAAAGCTGGACGTAATTTGAGAGACGACGCGTGTCCAACCGCCTTTCAAAAGATTCGTTACAACCACTGCTGTGGATGACACTGGCATTGCAGTTTAATTTCCGTTGCTAGGTGACGAGACAAATCTAGACAATCCTTTGTGTCAAGATGTTAACAAAAACTGTTTCTGTTGTGGACAATGTTTTTACACGTGGAAACTAACCTCGATAATTTGGTGACAAAGGGCCCCAGAGAAATCATTACTTGGGCCGAATGTGTGTCCACGGCTGGAAGCCAGGTAATAGATACAATGTATGTGAACTGAATACTTTGTCAGTAGGTGTAATTACAGAGTTGTGTAATACGTCGTAAACATTTGTATGACTCCAAAATCTGAACTCCGAGAGGCCCAAAAATTATAGGTTATTGTCGGCTATTTTCTTATGGTAAAGGTGCATTCTTCTATATCTCTGCTGTTGTTCACTCGTGCAAGAAATGTTACCAGCCAGCTAGTACAGGCAACCCTCGATTTACGCCGGGGATGCGTTCCTGGACGAACCGGCATAAATTGAAACTCTTTTTATAATGTAAATCTATGGGAAGCCAATGACATGGGTTCCCGGCACCCAAACATTGACGACTTAAGTTCCTCAAAAATTGAATTTGCCTTATCCGTGATAGTAATTTCAGGCAAGGGAATGTTTTTTCGAATCATGTCATCCACCCATAGCAACAGTAATTTCTCCATTCTTTCTAAAAGTTTACTTCTGCTATAACTCGCGTTGCACTTACTCTTGTAGCCTGTTGCATCGACTGTTTTATATTATATGGATTTTTCATTATGGTAGCCACAGTGGAGGGAGGTAACTTCATACTCTGCACACATTACAACGGGTATCACCACCTTCTATTCTACGAATTACGTCCATCTTATCTTCTAACGCAATAGACCTACGCAACTTTTTAGCAACACATTCACTTCTCTTACCAGACATGGTGGCTCTTCTACAATTTATAAATATAAAACAGTTGCTACTGCAGAATAGTGGTCGAACAACAACACAAACACGTTCAATGTGTCAACAAGAAGCGAACTGAGCGCATTTTTCCTTACTCCTTTATCAGGCTGAACGCAAATGCCTCGCCGTGAAGAGTGACCAACGCTCACTACTTCGCAATGAGTGCAGGGGTGACTGTATTTATAATTTTTATTCAAAATCAGCGATGTAATAATTACGATTTAGTATAAGAATCAGTACGAAAAACATTGTAGAACGTTATAAATAATAGCAAAATATATTTATTTTTTTCCACTTGTTCACTTGCTGGTTTCAAAAGCGTCGTTATTCTGAATTTGGCGCAAATTGAGGGTTACCTGTATTCGCTATCTGTGTTCGTTTGCTAATGTTATTAAAGAACAAATAATGTAGATGGTCAACGTTCGTACGATATATTGTGCAAATTGTAAGATTTGAGGTGTAATTTCGATCAATTCAACCTAGTTTCGGTTTATTTTAAACGTAATAAGAGACATCCAAAAGTTCCCTAAAAGAAGCGGTGTTGCGTGTTGGCAGCCCTGCGCGCCGTGAGAGTCTGTTCCGCGCAAGGCAGCTAGCTAGCCGCCAGACAGTGGAATGCCCTAGACGCTGTAACGTTCGGTCTACGTGCCATGACGTCATATATAATAACTCAACTGCACGACCTTGTTTTTGTTGTGTTTTGTATTGGTAATTCGTACGTCTCGCCGCTAGGGATCACTACTGTCGCCTCAGTTTGGTAAGTGCTTTGTTTTTTATAATTTATTTTGTTTTGGTTCCTTGACTGACACGACCTTATGTGCTGCTTGCATGGGCAAAGTGATTACTGTTTGTGTAGTGTATTTACAATCACACGATAATCCATTTAAATGCGTATTTTAATTGTAATAGTTTCCTGTAACAAGGTCGAGGTTTGGATGTTGAATCAGAATATTTTATCGTTCGCTCAGACTGCCTAATCGTACTTACATAAAATGGATGAATAGCTGTTTTACTATGTTGACTCTGCCGTGTTGCAAGTGACATATTATCGCAGTTTGTGAGGAATGCGAAACTCAGATCTGGTCACTTAACAACAAATTATGCAAGCGAATCCTAATTCACATCTACCATTAATTTGTATCTCTTTGGTTTTGAAAGACGATCGTACATTGCAGTAGTTGTAGAAAAATGCTGAGGAAGACAGTGGATCCAGGACAGATCAGCTAAGCGAGGAGTGAAATGTGTGATTCTGCGCGGTTAGAAACTTTGTTATAAGAAGATTTCTGTCTTCTGGGTTATTGCGCTGTGTAGTCTGGTCGATGTCAACCAACGTTTCAGAGGTCATACTGCCTCCGTTATCAGGGCGATGAATATGCCAATAGGGTGTGAGGAGTTGGATTTTATAGGCAGGGAAGTGAAAGGTGTAGCCTGCCCCGAGCCTGCCGAGAACCTCAAGTCTTACATTGTTATAAGAAGTTACGAGGATCTGATAGGTGCCAGATGTTTGAAACACAAATGCGAACAGAAATGTGGTAAAGAACCTCTTGGAAATCGAATGCACTCAGAAGAGAAAAATGGATCTATCATTGAAGACAACCTTAATGGAAGCAACTTGAGAGGAAGTGTATCTGTTTCAGCTGGACCGTGTTTATTGGCCACATTTCCTTTTGGCAGTGTTGGGACTTTGGCCGCTAGATACTTACTTGGTTGAGTGGTAATTAAAGTATTTATTATATATTCTTTGGCTTGCTTGTTTACTGATGTTTGATGTCGTTAGTGATTCAGGCATGCCGTTACCGTCAGGTTATGTGCTAATCTTGTAAAGAATGCTTATATTGGAGGGCAGTAGTTCGATTCATTGCAAGACTTAATGTGCTCAAATGGTTTTTGTAGACGTTTTTCTGTTGAAATAATAACAGTATAACGACGTTGGCTTTTCTGAGCAGTTGTATTAGTTATTTTTATGTGCGCGTGGCTCTGTAGTGATTTGTTTGGACGGCACACTAGGGGCATGGCAACTAACCTATGTATAGGTTTATAAATGTACTTTTTAAAACGAAAGATTTAACTGATGGGCTGTATTTTGTAGCGCCTCTCTGTCAGTATTGAAATATGTGCAAGATTCTAAGAATTGGCCATCCAAGATGAAGACAACTTGGTAGAAGGACGTGAGCAACAAGATAAAGTAATTTTTAATTTTAAAAACGTGGGTGAGGTGGGATAGCAGAGTCCTGCCCTTGCGTTAGACCTAGCATATAAAAGATAACAGAAACCCCCAGTAGGAATTATGATTGGGAGAAAATTGGGCGTTGGACTCTATTTATTGGAAATGATCACATGTTTCTGTGTTTACAAGACTTATATAAAACACTACCTTCCGTCTTGAGACTGGTCATAGATAAAATTCCTTCACTAATATATTTTTAACTGCTTTTGTTTTTCTTAATTACTTAACTTAACTTAAGCAGAATATAACAGGCCTGCACCTAGTCTATTATTACATTTCCCCTTACGTATGCTGCTGCTTTGCGAGTACTTGCATCACATTCTAAGAGACTTTAGAGGGGCAGGATATTGATTTGGCTCATTCCAACGTGTTAGTTGTAGTTCATATCAGTAATAATTAAACATTTGGTTTCTGATTCCATTGGCCAGTTACAAAGAAGCTCGACGTATACAGTATAGATCTGTACACAAAACGAAACACATTAATGCATCTCATGGACGAAATGTCGAGTCACTTGCCATTCAGCATCATGGATTGAATGACTAACATAATTTAATTTATAAGTTGCAAAATTAATTACGCATTTGGACTTAAGAAATCTTCTATTACGCGGCACCTAATAATTTACATGCTAATTAAATGTCTTGATTAACAACAACTTCTGAGAAGAACTTGAAGCGTATTAATTCCTGATATTTCTTTTCTTATTTGTGAAAATGTCCGGGTTTACATCAGTTAATGCGACTTGGCGATTGTTCTGTACAGATTTTCCGAGATTTGTACCAGCTGGAAGTGGGCATAAATTGTAAATTTCCGCACTCACGTTGCTATTGCAGTAATTTGTAATATACGGGAAAAGATTCATTAAAATCGTGTGGTTTAAATTTCTCACCCATCTCCATTCCAATTTACATGCCCCCCCCCCTCCACCACCACTTATTGCCGTTATTTATCTGGTTTAAATGGGAAAAGCCGTGTAAAAACGCGGATATTGGAAACACGTGCTTCTATAATCTAGGACGTGTTCCACCACCAAGTATAAGCACCATCAGCACTAACGAGTACAAGACGGTAAGAGTATCGATTGCTATCTCGCAGTTTTATGTTACTGATAGGCTTATTAACTGTTACTGTAAGCATCATTTCCCCCTCCCAACAAACGAAATAAAATGTCAATGTTTATGTCTCTTTAACCCATAAAACACCAAACGAAGATGTGTCACTATCATATAATTTTCTCCTTGGGTTATGTGAAGTATCGATATAAAAGTGAAGCATCAAACATGCAATCCTTCACAAGAAATTGCATGCTTCATGAATGAAATCCTTCCAAAAAGCCACGTGAGACATTTCCGAGACTGCGGAACTCTTAAAAGGACTTGGCCCACCCTGGACGTTATATTTCTCACAGACGATTCGACTGCCATTCAACTTTAGTCATTTCCAGGTAAAAGGATATCATACATCTGCCTGTAATACCGTGCTGTTAATTAGCGTTAATTTTGCGTGTATGTTGACTTGTAAAATTGCGTGTTAGACTTAGTATTGTCTTGTGAAAATTGTGTTGTACTAGCATGCTCATTGTGTTAGGAGTGGTTACTGACACTTCAAGTTATGTTAGTAGGAAAAATTAACACGTGAAGTTGTGGTAGACATTAATGTTGCATACATCATTTCCGTATAAACGCTAACCAGTAAAATCTTGTCATCCGAATTTCAACTGACATCCTGGGTCTCGAAACTTTATTGTCGTCACGTTGCAGACCTGCAGCTCTTGATGATTCTGTCAACTGCACTTTGTATTGGATCTCCGAGTGAAGGGCTTAGCTGTCTTCTTCTTTGCATGTTTTTAGATCTAATTTGTGTGTTTTGTTGAGGTTATGTCCTTGTTGGTTTGCAAACCAGACAACGTGGCACTCTTTTGAATTCGTCGTTGTTCTTAGATTTCTGTATTCCATCCCCAAATTCAGTATTTAAAATATATTATGTTTTTAAGTGTTCTTTCTATTCCCTGCGTTTACTCCTAAAGCCATAATAGAATTTGAGATACCAACTTTAGTAAAACACGTCGATCATTTGATAAGTTTTCACAGTCAAAACGGTGGAATCGCTCAGACGGTCGTCTGATGTTGATTTGATGTTGTACGAGTAAAATTGTAACATTGTTAGTGAAATTTTGTGGTCGTTTTTGTTTCGTGTTGGTTACAGAGCCAGCGGAGATAACCTAGACCCAGAGTCTTGTATATTTTAGAAACAGACTAGGTTAGTTTTTATCGCACCTCGTGTTTTAAACGAGCTGCTGAAGTTTGGATCTTCCGGTTTTTTCCGAAGCACTAACAATTTTATGGTGAAAGAACTTGAAATTGCTGAAGTGGAATCCATAAAACTGGCTTCAGCAGTCTTATCTCTTTTTACGTCAAGATAACGACCAAACCTCACACCTATAAAGATTCTGTTGTTTGATTCGTAACGTCTGCCTGGTAATTCGGCTGAGTTTATATGAAGGACTAGCACGGAGCAGACTATAACAGCAGTTTGAGTCCGTGTGTGATAACAGCCTCATTGGAAGTCTAAAATATCTGTTAAACATTGTTCTAGATCTTTCTTAAACACTACTCTATTTGATTTTCGTATATTAACTTCGAGTTGCTAGTTTTTACAACGATGTTTCACTCAATTCAAAGCTTTCTCTAAACTCTGACGAGAAATCGATCCAAATTACAAATCATCAGCACATACAATTCTTTTTCAGAACCAACGATTGCATAATACAACCTTCCTTTCTTCACATATAAATATTTATATACAAATTTTGATATTATTTATATTTTTACAGACTTCAGTTTTATCATTGAGTACTTCGTTTGACTTGTGGAAACTGGTTTCAATTTTAAGTTGTGAAGGGAAAACATGGTCTTTGTGTCGTAGATAACAATCGATTTATCTACTCTGCGTTTCACAGCCTGGGTTAGAGGGCTCTGAACTTGTTTATGGGCAGATCTGCAACACAAGTCGAATCTTGGAACCACATACATAAGGAAGTATCTGTGGTCTTTATTTTTCTTCAAAATGGTACAATTTGTTCTCGGTTGACTGCGATTTGACTGGATGGTAGACCCTGATTGTACCATCCACATGAATGGTGTGTGTGTCTGTCTACTATGATCGCCACGTGCAATAGATAACACGCTGGCATTTTTAGCTTGTGAAAAATAGAAGAGGTCGAGTCTGATACGCGACGGAAGGGGAAGGGTTGGGGGGGGGAGTCAGACGTTGCGTTGCGTTGCGTGATCGTATGTCCCAGGCGGTGCGATAAGATAAGTAGCTAGGCGAGGGGGTCTGGAGGCCAATCGGCCATGTCAATGTCTGTGCTTCCAGTAAACATTGCGTAGCCTGGGATTAAATAATTGCCACATTTCTGGTTAGTAAGGGCCAAGGACATTGCAGATCGCTTTCGGCTTCATGTGCTGTGGTTAATTGATGGTTGCCTGTTCAGTCCATGATGTCGGATAATAAATTTCATAACAGGAAGATGCACACAAAAATGTTTACCTCGGTGTGGCCATACTAAACATGTAAGGAAGTACAGGTTATTTAAAAATGCGGGGAAAAAACGTTGCCTTCCATGATTTTCATCTTCGTCCAAATCATTTTTTTTAGGTTTGTTGGCCTATTTATAAAATATCTTGTCCAGATGGGACTAGCGAATTAATAAGACGAATCTGGGAGATTTGACGCCCTAGAATCTGTAACGTTTCGAGATACGGAAAATGGATTTCTCGTGTACTTACTGCATTGCGCTCGAAATAAGCCGCTGTAGAACTTGGAAGGTCCCCCACACAATTCCCTGGCAAATTTAAAACAAGGAACATTTGGTGTTCCCTAGTGGCATGACGTTTATACCTAGTTTCATGGATATCGATGAAATGGTTTTGATGTTATTTAGGGGAGTGGGTGGGTGGAGTCGAGAGACATGTTACGAGTGTTGAAGCCCTGGGCTAACAAAGTATGAATCGGGGATAGAGGCGTCTTAGTAGCTAGACTGAATGAAGCAGCGGGTCACACACACACAGCGCACCAGACGGTAATCAATAATTTCACTTCTCTCCCGCTCACCCGAAACGTTTTCCACTTGTGTAGAATGTACACCTAATACAGTTTTAGGATCTCTGATGTTACAGAGCCCAGTCCCTGTCTTTGCTTCCTGTGATTTATTTTGTTCCATTGTTTTCTTCTTGTTTATCTTCACCTTTCTTTCTCTCTCTGCATGTTTTTGTCCTTCCAGTTTTAATGTTTAACTACAAGTGTAAGTTAATATCCGGACATCACCTCCGGACCCTTAGGAAATCACTGAAACGATTAAGACCGAAGCTGTTCTCGTCCTGCTTGCTGCTTTGTGTGTTTCCTATTAAGCTAGGTTATGTGAGGGAGGAATCTCGGTTTTGTGGGAGAGAAACAACGAGTTCCACTGTTTGTGTTATCAGCCGTCTGCGCCAATTACGTTCCAAAGCCCAGCCGAGCCGTCGCGTTTCCAGGAATTATTTCTGGAGTGCTATCAGCTCCATTAGGATGTTCCAGTTTCCTCCAGTTCGTGTAAGGCCTTGAAGGACCAGGGAACACTCCCACCCGCTACAAAACGGCGTTTGAAGCAGTTATCTTTAGAATGGAAGGTTTTTATTCCTGTCCCGTCCCTGTCCGTGATGGTCTCTTCAGTGTACTTTATTTGTGTTGTGTTTAAATAATATTTGAGTTAGCCCTACGAGGCGTCTGCGGGTGGTAGCAGTTGAGGTAAAGAAAGCAACAGTTGGGTGGGGACAGCGGATATCGTGTGATCGTCGGGCTTTTTCTTGTCTTCGCATCAAGTAGTGCGGATCTGACACAAACCAGGACTAACATGTGGCCGGAGCTTGAAACTAACCCCCCCTCCCCGTATACATATGTGCCATAAGGCCTCTAACATCGGAGAACTCTGTTGTTTGGCAAAATAGAAAAATACATAGACGGAAACGTTGCAAATGTTGGAATTTTTGCCCGGGACGAGCCACTAGGTCGCTACAATAGTAAAATCACTAATAAAACGTTACGGTATTGTTGCAACGTTGAGAAGAATGGTCGGATGTCTTTGGGTGGTAGGAGAACCGGTAGTGAAGAAGGTGTGGGTTCAAAAGGAAACTGCAGCTACTGGGGAACCGTGACATCGTCTCCGCAACGTCTTACTATTGACGACGTAAAAAGTGTAGCGCCGTGGAGGCTCGTCGTAGGTAAAATAATTCCAAAACTTTGTTAAAAAAAGGCTTGCAACAATTTTTTTTCCTGCGTATAGGTTTTTCGTATTTTGCCGAATAAATGAGTTGCCTTGTGACCTTGGACATACGTAACTCCATTCTTAAGAGATCGTGTTGCTTTGCCTTCATGGCGTTATGGACGTACAGAAAATATGTAATAGTAATATTCGTAATTTTAAACCCTTGAAGGCTTGCATCGCCTCTCCCCACCCAATATTTAGCAAATTTGTTTCAATCTTTAAGAATAATGGTAGGTGGAATTTGTAATTACTTCTGTTGCTGACATGGATTAACCAATGTGAGTAGAACCCGAGGGGTGATGATGATGATAATAATAATAATAATAATAATAACAACAATAAACGGGAAATAATTAATGTTGACATTTATTGAATACCCAAGCGTTACATGCTGGTATACAGCTCCGTTTCCGAAACGTTAGCTCAGTTACAAGCAACCGAAAGTCACGACCAAGTGATCAACATTCCTGCCTCGTATTCGGGAGATCCAGTGGTGTACATTATGAGGTACTGACAGCGTCATTACGCTGCTGTAATTTGATTTGCTGATTTTGTCTTCATGGAGTGAAACTTGACTCGTATCAGGAAAGTCTTTTAGCGCTTGGCGGTGAGTCATGCATTTCCAGTCGGGTGATAACAGTTGCTTTCAAATTTATCAGTGAACGCGCTGTATTTCGCTACGATAATTAAGCACAAGGGATTTTTATGTTGTATCATGACAAAATTAGAGAGCCGTTGAACTGATTTTGGGAAAAAAAAAATTGTATTGGATTTCTTGTTTGTCCGCCCGGCCTGTTTTATTGTATTTAAGAGAAAGTAAAAAGAATTGAAGTCTGGACGTAATTTCTTTTAAAACGTACGTCTCCTACCTTGTTTAGAGGAAGGTCTTTTCGCTGCTTCAGCGCCTTCTGGTTCTTAGCGAGCGTTTCGTGTTTGCCACGCGCTGCAGCTACGGGTTCAACGAGAAGGCGTCTCAGCGTCTGGCCGTGTTGGACCCAGCTGCCTGAGTCAGCATCCAGTGAAGGCTCATTCATTTACATTGGGGACATGTGCTGTAAGAAAGTGCTTGCAGCCATTGAACGCTCATATTTCCACAGAACTTTCCACTGGCCTTCGAGTGGAAAGTAAAGTTTGAAAAGTCGGCTATTCACGTCACCAATTCCCACATCCACTGCTCCTGTCTGAATGCTAACCTCCTGACCTGTGCTTTACTATTCATTTATAACTTTTTGCTTACACACAAGTTTCCGTGAAGTAAATGTTTAAAATAAAGCGATTTGTCGTTAAGCCTATTTTGTTGAAATTATAATATATTCGGAATTTTTAAGAAAAATACAATTTTATTGGAACGTTTGTTTTAACTAAGTCGACAATTTATGTAAGGCCGAAGGAAACTTTGTTAGTCTCAAAGCTCCAACCTCTAGTGTACGGTTATATTTTGTTTGTCACGTGTCAGCTATTTATGACTTCAAGAACTTCTTTCTTCTTAACTTATCATTGCAAATTTTCCATAATATCCGGTCCAGCGTGTGACGTTGCTGTTATATGTGTATAACGTCACATAGTTTGACGCCCAAACTTTATTGGTTAAGACTTGAAAGAAGAAGTAGCCTGTTTTATATCAGAATTTCAAACATATCTTTTGGTCGAAATAAATATTTCACATAACGCAGTAGCGATGATGATGATGATGATGATCCTCGCATTGTGGGGTAGTTATTGGGAGTTTAATAACACAGGATTCGCCACTGTCATTTCCCAGAGGCGATTATTCTAACAGAGCAGTGACACCAGATGTCTCTGCCGCGACCTGAAGTTGGAAACGAAGAGGTCGCAAGCTCATCTTCCGAGCTCTTTTTATCATAAGAAGAACAATGATTCTTTCGAATGTGTTCCTGGACATAAAAACTACACGTCTTGGAAAACGCATATAAAGACGAAGTTCCTGGTGGAATGAGGGGTAGAAAGTATTATGCTTGCTTTTTAAAAACAGTAATAGAAGACTAGATTAATGGTTTGTTTTTAGTCTAGAACCTTGAGACCCAGGACAGTTAGCTCATTTGTATTCTGAAACCAGTCTGCCTGCTTCAGATCCCAGTCTGGGGATTAGCTGCCTGGACACGCTTTCTTCAGTGCGTGTGGGGATGTCTGGGTGCCTTCTTTAAACGTGTCCTTCCAAATCCGTCACATTTAAGGTTTCGGAACCCTTTCAGTCGACATTACATGTAAACAGCCTACTGCACGAAACACATATTCTGTAACTTTTTAGTTATTAACATGCAGAACTTTAAATATAATATCGAATTTTAAATTTCATATTGTATAAACCGTAATTAGTGCCCAGAGATCGTTTGAAATATCTCTCAGCCTCGGTCTGAATCAGATCGGTAGGTGAAATTTTAATCCAGTTCACAGCGCGGCTTGGACATGTATTTTTGAATTTCTTTCAAGCGGTCTATTTTCCGTGGTAATTGTTTCCAATGTGTGCTACATGTCCCACCAATTTTATCGTCAGTCTTTCACCCGCCCCGGCAGTAAAAGGTGAAGAATACGGAGTGTGAAGGTCTGCGTATTATTCTAAAAAACTTAGGTAAATGTAGACTTTGTTCGGGAAACTCCGACCTCTTGGAACCTCCTGGTAACGCAGTACTCTTTTATAGCACGCCTGCAAAATCCGTTCAGACTGTACGCTTCGCTCTATCGTCGGGAGAGGTCACCGCTCTCATACGGTGCTCCAGCCTACATCCGATCTGCCTCTGTCCACTTCGTCAGACGGTATATGTCGCCGCTAGCAATTCATGACTTTTCCTGCAAAGCGTTGCGCCAGTGGAACGTCAGTTTATTAGCAGTTTCTTTTACGAGAGTCTGAAACTTTGCCACACTATGTAAGGATAAACATGGACTGAGGGTACAGTAGAGCCTACAACAACACGGGTTTGATTACACGCGCGAATATTATTACAAACGTTTGCAGAAGACAGAAAATTCGATTATGCGCGGTCTGCCAAAGATATTTTAGTAGCATACGAAAAACTATTGCTTTTTAAATGAGCTTTTGCGTGTGTATCAGTAGGGCTAGCTTTAAAACTAAGTTGGCTCCTTTTATTCAGCATGAGTAAGAGTAAATATTCAGCTCAAGTGTCGTCGTCTGGTGATTTCTTCATCCCACGTCCTTTACCCCCTCTGCGACCCACTGACTGTAACCCGCGGTCACAGATTCGCTTACGCGGTTACCGTGTTAACGTTTTCTGTCTATGATATTGTCCTTGGACAGCGCCACGAATCAAAATGTAAATGTACAAGTGATACGGAAGCAAATAAAAGGTAATGTTATGACACCAGACGAGAAAATAAAGATTCTTGTAAGTTTTACGATGGTATTAGCAACAGACGGCATAACGTTTATTTGATATATTATTTTAAAGTCTATCTTTCCGTTGATGCTAAACTCTATCTTATTATAATTTGTTGAATGACACAGTTTGTTCATAAAATAAATATCGTTATATAATTTATTTTGACTGTGATCGGACGCTATCCGCATACCTATTAATCCCGTGCTATGTTAAGATCATTCAACGCGAATTCAGTTTGTGTGCTTTCGAGGAACGTATTCCCCTCGTTGGACTAGGGTTTACTTTGTTTTAAAACAAAATCCCGAGAAAAATTTTTGGACGGAAGACTCAAGACATAACAAGGTGTAGTAAAATGAGGAGATTCATAATATTTAGGGTCTCCTTTAAAAAAAAAAAAAGGTGGTTTAAATGAAAGAGATGGGTCGCGTGGTCCATGTGGGACTCATGAGATAGACGAAAAATGCATGTTAAATTTTGTCATGTTAACATGGGAGCAAGAGACTGCTTGGAAAACCTAGTAGAATATGGAAAGACAATATTAAAATGGATGGATGATAGGGAAATAGAATGCGAGCGTTTGGACTTAGCTGATCCGCACCAGGACAATAACCAGCTCCGGTCAACACCATATTGATCTCTTGATACCGTTAAAGGCGAGATGCTTCTTGTCTGGTCGAGCTGTTGCGAGGAAGGGACTGCTCTTGTAGATTTGGCTTGGTGGCTCGTACACAGTTCTTGGCTTCGCGTGTCGCGGAGTGAGTTGTGATTGTGGGAAGTGGTCAGTCATCATCCGGCCGAGATCGAAATTCGAGTCGCCAGAACACAAGCGAAACTCGTTATTACCACAGTGAGTCGCCAGCTTTCATAATAGCGTTATATAGAATGATCGGGAAGTCACGCAACCCGTATTAAAATATTTATTGATGGTTGCAGTTTAATTAAATTCGATTGGATTAATAAACACACAATATCGCTGTGACTGTACAGACCTCGCGTAGGTGACGCCATGTTGTAACCTGCTCGCGCAAATGGTTGGTCACATGAAATCTCCTGCAGCACAGGCTGTACAGAGCTACATGACCTCTACATATCGTGCGGGACAGTTTTATTCTGATGCGTAGTTAGGAAGACGTTCCTTGGAAGTCCCACTAAGTATTGTTCGTCTGTTTTTCTAAGAATGAAATTTCTTGCATTTCATGGGTCGTTGTCTCTGGCTGAATCAGTGGATGAGGACAACGATCAAGTCGTGAACAAAGAGCCCTTCTCCTGAAGTCCCTTCTTCAGGGAATTATTAAGCTTTCTTGCTTAATATCCGATGGTTGTATCCTTACACTTTATGGCGATGGGGCCCAGTCTGTTGAAACCCTCGATTCAGTTCCGGTTTTGCAATTAACCCTCTTGTCCAATCTTACTTTGTCAGCGAGAGTTCCTTGCAAATACTCGATCCAAAATGCCTTTCTCTAATAATCTTTGATGAAGTCCTGTCTTAATCTATGAAGTTCTTACATTTAACAGTTCCATTTGAATTTAGCGAGAGAATTTTAACTGGTGTTCGAGTTAATATCCGATGTCTCTTCTTACAAACTGTTTGTTGTGTGATTTGAAGCATTCACGGCTACAAAGTATAAAGAATTCTTCTCGGGCTACCAGCCGTATAAGGTGGCTTATTGAAGAAAACACCAACGTTTCGAGAACCATCTTCGTCCTGGTCCTCAAGAATTTATTAAACTGTTTATATATTCGTTTAAAATGATCTTCAATTTGCTTGGATTTATTCTCTCTGCATCAAGTACTTTACTTCAAAATATGTATTGTGGCTTTTCAACTATTAACTGTTACATTTCACTACCAAGGCTGAATCGAAACGGGTCGTTTATTTTGTTTACAAAAGTACTATTGCTGGCAATGGTGTAGCTTAGCCGGTTAGTTTCCGGCTTTTCACCAAGGAGGCCCGGATTCGCACCGAGGTAAATTCGGGTGGAATTTGTGGTGGATGAAGTCCTTTGGTTTTCTCCAGCATCGTTCCACCGCTTCTCCACGTGGGGAGGGGAGATGGAGACCCACTTCTTCAAAGTGTCTCACCTCCAAGTGGCCGTAACCACTGGAGATGATCGGTAAGAGGACAGCATGTCTCTGCAAGCCAGATCAAGTTTTGCTGTAACGCCTAAGCTTATTGGATCATCTGGGAAGGAACAGTAACAAAATGGTGTTGAAGTAAGTGTTAAGAAGATGGCTGTATTCCGGTTTGTTGCGCCGTGTAAACTGGTAGAAGATTACCGACGTTTCAGAGGTCCTTGCTGCCTCCATCCATAGTTGCCCTGATAATGGAGGCAGCAAGGACTTCTGAAACGTCGGTAAACTTATAACAGACTACACGGCGCAGAATCCCAGAAGACAACCAACTTCAAACTCATCGCCGTGAGAAGCTCAGATCTTTACATTGTAAATGTTTCTGTTCAAGATTTTATTCCGTCAGAAGTATGCTTATTTCCTCCCTGAAGTAGCCAAATAATCCCTCGAGGTGTAAAGAACCACCGATTTACATGCACATCAGTCTCGTTGCAACGTGCAGTTTGCAGTTGATTTAGATTCATTTCATAACAAAAACACAAACTGTTGACAGTAAAGTATGCAGATAAGCCCTGAAAGTGCTTATTATTGCGGACTGCGCAGTGAACTACGTAAACTTAGTGTACACTGTTTATGGTTTATTCGCTTCGTGTTGAACTTAAAACTTTGCGTTGTTCAAGCTAAGGAGTTTTCAGCTATTGCGACATAACTGTGTTCTGTAAGTTTACATTTCCATTGAAGCAAATAGGAAGAATTGGAACAATGAATAAATACATTCATGAGTTTATGTTCATGACTAACAGGTCTTGTATTGTTACTGTACCCAGGACTGGTCTGCCGTCTTCATCTACGTCAATATCTTGCGTGTACTACGTAATCCAAATACGTTACCCAGTAGCAACTGAGACCGAACTACAAACTTCTGCCTTTGGGAAATAACGTTTATATTATGGACAGTATGCTTCCTTGTCTGCTATTCCCTCCCAGTCCTCTGATCCCCTTGTATTTTACTTACAACGGTCGTCGAACGCACAGATTCGCCCCGACTACTGTAATGGATGTAATTGTTCTTTGAGGGCTTCAAAGTCTGTGTTCTTCACCAAGAAGGCGTAAGACGATTTAATGGGACTTTGTAACTTGACTGAATACGTCTAGTGGATGGATGAATTACTTTAATAGGTTATTTATATTTTATTTTTCTGTCTTCCGTTTGTCTCCCAAGTGATTTCTACTTACAATATTTTCTAGCCAAAATTATGCAAGACTTCCTTATCTCCTGTGTCTCACCTTTTATCACGCTGGCTGTACCAGGTGAAGAGTCTACGAGTTTTGATGCACGTGAAGTGTGTTTATTTACCTTTGAAGTCGAAAGGTTAGTCTTACGACCATTAGTCTTGTCTTGTTTCAGAGCCAGGCATCAGCTTTCATAACCTTAGTCACTTTATGTTGAAGTATTCACTTACTCAGCGTACTTACATAAGTGATACATTTTGTTACTTGGGCTGTGTAGGCATGGGTAATCGAATATTTGTTCACGTCGTCGCGTTTGTAAATGTTTAAGCTAGAATCGTTGGATCTGTGAGTAAGGGAACTTCGTTTCCCGTCTTTTTGTGTTCAGTACGTGATCGCAGAAGGGGGCTCATGTGATTGGTTTACGTAACATGAGTCAGTAGTGTTTAGGGTTTCATGCAAAGTCGTTCGGATTGATCTGCATTTTCTTGACGAACCCACTTACAAAAATTTCGTTACAATGCGTTCATCCAAAGCTGAGTTACAAGATGTGTGATAAGATTTTTTGGGTTTTTTGTGATCATTTGATGCTGTTAAGCGATTTTGAGCCTTATGGGATAATATTTATGACAGTGTGGTGTTTGTTATATATATATATATATATTTGTTGGGCGAACTCTTGAAAGAAGAACCCTTGTCTTATCGGGACGTAGATATTAATATGGTTATTGGGAATTTCACGATTTTAATCAAAAGAGCTTCTCAGTATTGTGACGAATGAACATTCCAGATCAAGAAGAACAAGGAATTTCTCTAGTAGCTGAATGCCTACTTATGGAAGGCCATGGGGTCAGTTCACGAATTCGGGACATGATAACTTTCAGCTATTCTAATTGTTAAATGAAGAAAATTAAATTGAATATCCCTGTTTTAAACTTTTATGAAAAGTATGTAAACATATGTCGAAACCAGTACATAGCGTACTAGGTCTACAATAATCGAGCTTTCTTAAATAAAGAGGTATATTTGGAGGAATTGTGATGGATTGGATTTTATAATCTGAGGTAAGTGTTAAGTGAACTGCAATTTGTTGTTATAGGCACACAGGGCACTAAAGTATATTCTGTTGATCATATCGTGGCGTTAAGTAAATTCATGTTGATCGGATCGTCGCTTTCTGTGTGTTGTGTGGAGTTCGTCATGGTCATTGCGTCGTAAAGGTCGCATGATCACATTAATTGTGTTTTGGTGGCCGGGCCATGACGAACAATGTTGTACCTCTGCCTGTAGGCGAGCGTTCGCTCCTTACGACGGGGCGCTGGGGGATGGCTGTGTTGCTGGCTTGGGTCAATACTCTGTGCCAAGCCAAACGGCTCGACTCCACGTGGCTGGCTATAACCGAAGAAGACTACTGTTCGCTTCGCCTAGCCTCGCCACAGTCTCTCCCTCCACAGGAATAAGTGTTTATGATTTTAATGCCATTTCTGCCCGATCTGAGTGTTTGTAGAAATGTCTTTTTCGTGAAAATCAGGAATCAATGCTCTGTTTAAACGTGGTTTCAGGAGTGAAACCTCGTTTCTGTTGTTAAGCGTACTTCTGACTAAATTAAGCTTTCACTTTCTTTCCAACTCATTGCACAAAATGTCTTATCATTCGACGCTGAGAAATCGGAGCTACTGATGAGAAAAGTCCTCTGCCCCCGTCGTGGATCGAACCCCGGCTGTCCAATCCATAGTCAGTCTCTATATTGGCAGTGTGAATAGTATTAAAAACAGTGCACAGGAAATATTCTTCTATTATTGTTGTGTTATTTTGCAAACGTGTTTTTAATTTTGCACCTGCGTCTAAGTCTGAGAGTAAGGTTCTTGACAAACAAGTCATATCTGCTAGACAAAGCAGAAATATTTATGCAATAAGATAAGTTTGTGTACAAGTGGGTTAGACCAACCATCGAGTTGAAAACTGGTGCAGTTAGCGTTTCTAATACTTTTGGTACATGATTCCTTTAGTTACGGATTAACAGTGCTGTGGTTACCCATCTTCCGGTTTAATATTATGGCTGTAGTAACTTCTGTTTGGTACAGTTTGTGAAAGTGGATAAAATAACCCCAAAATTTGACATGGCTTTATCTTTAAAATGATTATACATTTGCTTTCAAGCAGTTTATTCGGGAACGGGGTTTTCACCATTGTAGCTTTTGTGGCAAGGACTAATTCTCCCCCCTCCCCCCTCTCCACCCCTCTCTCTCTCTCTCCCTCTCCCTCTCCCTCTCTCTCCCTCTCTCTCCCTCTCTCTCCCCCTCTCCCTCTCTCCCTCCCCCCCAATCATGTTATGTCGCCGTCCGTCCATAAGGTTAAACCCAGTAAGTGTTGCATTCATTTCGACGATAGTCGTCACACGTTTGTTCTCATACAAGGTGTGTGCTGTGAACACTACCCAGCACTGGCTAGCCTTCATGCAATTTTCTTGTATTCGCCACCACGAAATTGCAAGCTTCAAGGTCACGGCAAAAATAGTTGCAACATGAACAGTTGTGCTCGAGCGATTTGAATGAACATTTTGCGGGACTTTCAGTTCAACCTGCGATAATATTTTAATCTGTCGTAAGAATAATTAGATATTTTAATCACTGCATTGTACATTTCATTGTAAAAAAGTTTACCTTTTTTTTTTTACTTGCTGTGGCATGTTAATATTTCAATAAATGAAAAATATTTTGCTTATGTTTCGAATTATTCTTCACCGCGTAGGTAAAAATATGACCTGCTCCGAATTTACGTTTCATGCGTTCCTGCTTATGAATGCAGCTGAAGATTCAAACTTTGTTTTTAAAAAAATAAACCGATTGTTCGGTTTATAAATAGATGAAGTGTTTTTGCGTGTTGTGATTTTGACACGTGACAGAAACAACATTGCGTAATAAAACTAAGTTTTTAGTTTGGTCTTTTTTTTTAAAGGCATTTAATGTGGACATTTACAGTGCTGAAATGTTCAGGATGCTGAGAAACGTCTGGAAATGGGTTTTATCAAGCTGTCTGGCCTCACTGGTGTTGTAACAGTCGAGGACGTTTCGGGTTGATCACCCGCTTAACGACACAGCATTTTAACGCACGAAACAACAAATTACGAACTTGTGTAAAGACGAATTTAAAATTATCAGCAAGTTCATGTTACGACCACTTGCTAATCTGAGACAAGCGGCTTAGCGAAGCGAGACTCCGAACTTGTAGCCGTGAGGTTAGTGAAGCGGAGTCCTTACTTGACCTTGAAGCATGCGATTTCATGACGACGTGTATAGCAGCTGCCCGACTGCGAGAGTTCCTGGATGAAGGCTGCTTTCATAATCGTATCACTCCGTTTTGAGCGTGATGATGAGGCAGATTAGTTGTGTGCCAAACGGCCTGGTCTAGTGTGATGTACAAAACTGACGAAACAATTTGGATAGTTGCCTTCTGGGTTTTGACGCCGTGTAGTAGGTGGTTAGCATCGTTTTGGACGAACATGTCGCCTTTGTTTTTAGCAATTATTTCCTCGAATTCACACGAACGACATTTTTGAATACTATGGTCAAAGGAAGAAACTGTTGAGTTGTATATACGAGCGAAGATTACTCTCTAAGCACCAAGCCACAGCGAAGCGGTTTTTCTCAAATTGGGATTTAATTTGTTTCCACTTCGTTCCAGTGTGAAGGAGGATAGAAGTCTGCAAGACTTTATAATTGCTATAAGCGGTATCTCATAACTAATATTTAGTTTTGAATGTTATTTGCGTATTACTACAATAGACAGTGACTAGATTGTCAGTTATCGCTCGTCGAAAACACCTCTCTGAAAATATATTTACGCACTCATGATTTTAATAGTAATTGTGTTAAAATATAGTTATAATAATTTTTAATCCTTGTGGTATTCGTGTCGTAACAACGCAGAAGACAACCATTTTCACACTCACCTCCATGAGAACCTAAATCTCACAGAAATTAAATACACACCATGTAGACAAGTGGATGGGGTCCAGGTAGAGCTTCACGCATTCTTAACCTCTTGCCGGGAATCGAAGAGCGATCGTCAGACTTAACCCCCATACCCTAGTCTCTGTAAAGATTAAACTGGGAATTTTAATTCAAACACGTTAGATGGAAATCTTCAAATGGCCTTTGTTCTAAAGTTCTGCGCACTGAATGACATTTTTTTTTCGGACATCGTCTACAGGTTTATAAGTTTATCACATGCCATTCAGAACCCGAGGTTCTAACTAGATTTACGCACACGAAACCGCGAATAAATGGATTCCTAAATGATGTGTAACCCTGGCAACTGTTTGTGGCTGTGCACGTGTCACTATGATGTACATGTGTCGCGAAGTTCAATACTTTTTATGTCGTGCAGAATTCTTTTCATCTCTAGGCTCGCGGAGACAGACGATGGTCTGGAACGAGTTTGGTTGGTGGATAACAGCGATCGGACAAAAAAAAGCTTAGGTCCAAAGAAGCAAACACTGCGATTAGAAGAGAAAAAAGGTGGATAAGAATTTTGTTCAGAGTTATTGTTACAAAGACACCGCCTTGGAATGGATGTGTTTTGTGTGGTAGACAGCGTGTATGTTTTGAGAATACGGGGGATGAAATGGAATTGTTAGGTAGCTGTATATTTTAAACACGCCATCTTACACGTCTTCTTACTTTGGACGCCAGAAGATCAAACCCAGTAGCGTGCGGTTACAGCTTGAGATATAAATTTGGATATGCGGAAGGATATAAAGGGATATTTGGTTCAGGTTTTGTCGGAGGGCGAGGGTCTCCGAATCTCAGGGAATATACGGGGACTACGATGGTTGGAGCGGCATTTGTGCGAAGGAAGTGAAATCTCTGAGGTTGAGCAACTGAAGACCACACCGAAGTTCTCTTGGAGATGTCCACCTTTATTGCGTCTCGAGACACGCTGTTGTACAGACAATTACTCTGATCGGAAGGCAGCGCGATGATTCGGCTATTGTCTTTCTACTTGAAATTTAAAGGTACAAGCAGAACCTGTCTGCTCGACTTGAAGAACCAAAACTTTTGAGGGCCCGCACCAACGCAATCCCACTATAAATATCCCCACAACTCGTAACTGTTCTTAAATTTTGAATTTAATACGGCGATCCGATTCGTCCCCCCAAAAGTCACCTTATGACGTATGTAACGCGCCGAAAAGCCACATTCGAATTTCATTGGTTCCAGTCGCAGTGAGACGACGGTTGTAGGGCAACCGTCATACCACATGTGCCTCGTAAATAACTTTTACGAGTGCGAAAGCTTTGTTAAAGTCACGTTCCCGCTAGACGGAATGTTGGGAGGAGAGACGTTCAAGTGACTGAGTGGAGCCACCACTCTCTTCCAATTTAATACATTTTTAACAATGCGAGAATTAATGAAATCACTCAAATTTGGATGAAGTAAGGCGTACCAAATATCATTTAATCACACCTCCTTCGTTTATATAAACCAGATTAATATGTCAAAGCCTGATTTACCCCTCATCTCAAGGTTCAGCCCGTTCGGGAATCGAACCACGAACCTGGACTGGCACACACTACGGTGCTTCACAGAATAATATCATATGTCTTCCGATAGTATCTTTGATTACAAGTTTATAAAGCTCAATTTCTAAATTAAAACCATTGTACTCTTTGCGTAGTGAATTATTAGGTTTGTCAATGTTCAGGAATATGAGAGCAACCAAATAGGTTAATGCCCCCAATATTAGAAATGGATCTCTTAGGTTTTCCACAGTCCTTCCAGACAAATGACGAAATAGTACCTCAAATTTGGCCACGACCGCTTCATTTCACATCCTTTGTAATTATGTATTAAGCAGCCAAACATTCGGAGCTATGCAGTCTAAGCCATTGACGCGCCATTAAATGAACGGGAAATAAAAAACGAGTAGTGGACTAGTATTTAGAACTCGTGCTTCGTGTTCTGAACGCGCGAGATTCGATTTTTGGTCCATTGTCAAGCTATCCTGACAGCGATGTCATTATTTTCTTCAGGCCTTCCCTCTTATCATTCAGTCATCCTTACAATTGATGCAGTACAGAAGTGTTAATTGACACGAAAATCATTAGAGATCTGTTGGATAGGACATTTGACCCATTTCCTCTTGTTCGTTGCCAGTTCAACATTTGTAACGAATTAAATTAAAAATTATCGTTTCCGGGATGTAAGCTGTCGCGGGAAACTAAGGATATCATCCCCACTGGCTTCCTTGATGGAAGGGCAAGCAGCCTCGTGGGCTTGTTGTTTTCTTGTGTGTTCTGTGGTTGACTGTAGCCCGAAGATTCGTCAGGGTCATCGGAAATGTCCGCCATTGTACCCGGTCAGAATCGTTTACATTATTACGGAATATTTAGCTCAACACTGTTGGTGGCACTGAATACTAGGGGCCAGTTTACAAACGATTTCTTGACCTGAACGTAATATACATCCTGGATCCGGGCTACATGCTCGGCCAATCGTGATCACCATCGCCAGTGTTTGAGGTACGTCTGGAGAACCGAAAACAAGTGACTTAGTGTCACCATACCCGTCTTTCCATCCACATGTTAACAGGTATGATGTGTATAGGTATATATATTTTTTAATTAATTTTGGATTAAGTCATTTTATTTACGGGTGTAAGTGAATTTTGCTTTCTTGTTCTCAGTTTCTTTTTTGCAGATTTTTATGGAGTGGGCTGCAAGGGCCCTATGCGCTAGAAACGTATCTGAGATGATTAGTTTCATTTATTTATTTAATTTCAAGGCCATGGTTCTCTTTAATCGTGTAACAGACATTTAAAACGTGTAAAAGGTCTCGTTCTACGAGAAGAAACATCCCGCAAAAGTGCCCACCTCAAAAATATCTTTCATGACTGATATGCGGTTTTCTCGCGAATTTGTGACAGTCTTTGATTTCATTACACCAGTCTTCGTTCTGTGTTGGGAGGATGGGCCAACTGATCTATACTGCCATCTGTAGGTGACTGGTCAACCCCACGAGAAGTTTCTCGTATTCTGCTGCCTTGTGCTATGCGGCCATTTTGGTGTTGTACGTACAGTCCACGACTGTAATTTTGAGACTTGCGGGGGAGGAGGTGAGGAAAGCTAGCGTCTGCCTTTAACGCTCCGGACTTATTGCATTCTGTGCAAGTCTCAAGATTACAGTCGTGGACTGTACTATAAGCTGCGTGTTCTTGTTTTATTTCTTTGTCAGGCTGCCGTGATTCTGTCTGTTGCTGATTGCAGACCGTTCCTTCCTCACGTTTCAGACAAATACAACCAAAAAAGAGTGGCAAATATTATGGCGTGTCACAGGTGAGACATTCAGCGTGGGTCTGTGTCTTTGTAACACTCAGTGGCGGACGTGTTTGGAGGGCTGTTGCCTGATCTCCACAAGTTTTCGTGTGTTTAATTTTATGACATCGGTGTAGAGTTCAAGACTAGGTGGCGCGTTTTTGTCCTAGTCAGTTGATAACGCTGATGAACCAACGTCGTTTGAAATCAGTTTTTCGATATACGTGCCGGATAATCCGTCAGCTTGCATCAGTACCTGATCGAGGTAACGTATAGATGTTGGGCGTTTTTGTAAACTGTGGGGACTAGAAATCTTCGCGGATGAGATGCGAGATTTTAGTTTACGTTTTGTACTGTATGCACAAGGTGAAGTGACTATAAGGATATTAGATCCATCCATCCATCCATCCTTATGTTTTATCTCCAGAACCATTTGACATATTTCTGTTAGGCCTGTATTTGGGATGAGTGGATAAATTTTATATTTATTTTTAGGAGTCAGTGAAATGTCTGCTTTTGCTTCATAACCGTGAGACTACCCTGTGTTCCGACGCACGGCAAAATCAGTAGTTTATGAAGTATTCCGGATTTTCTGTTCAAATTCCGGACGCCGTACCTGTCCGCCCACCAACGATGGGCTTAGGCCGGTGAATCCAGTCGTCCATGAGTCACATCCTAGTGTTAAATCTGGTCCCACCAATAAACAGACTCTTTGATGTAGACTGTGCTAGAGCGTCATGAGGACGCTAATTGGCACACTTGCTTCTGGCAGCAGCTGGCGTTTATTACGTGCGCGTGTAAGGCAGCATCCGGCGGTTACCAGATTCAGACGTCTTCTCATCAGCTGGCTCA
>NW_019059825.1:433152-451270 GCF_000696155.1 Zootermopsis nevadensis
TGGTTGTTAGGTGATTTAACGACTTTGTTTCAACATGAGAGGGAGGGTTAGCTGCCTTGTATTATGCTTTATTGCCATGAATTAGATACAGGTCCTGCACAAATTCTGTACATGTTTGGGCGAGTTTCCCAGACTGTGTTATTTAGTGCCTTCGCAACCATCACGAAGATATTCTTTCACCTAGCAGAACGCACAGCGTAGCGTTGCAGTGGTCATGGACTGTACTGGGCATGCGCGGACGTGCGGAGCCCAGACACAACAGTTCTTGGCCATGTCAAAGACCTTGCCAATATCAACGTTTCGACGTACTGCTGCTAGTGGGTTTTAATACACTCCACTGCCACCATACGGCGCGTCGATCATTTTTCATTTATCTGGCAGACTGATAGAAGTTGAACGTTAAAAATCGTGGAAACTGACGCGCACGATTGAAACTCGTCAGCTCTGTCTAACGGACAGCACTGAGTAGGTTCCTCTCGCCTGAAGACGGAAACGGAGCCAGTTTCCGAAACGTCTCGGTTTCTTTTGAACAAAGACGATGTAAAAGTCCTGATAGTGAATAATAAAGTTTCCTCATCCATCTCTAACGGATCTGTAAACTCTCTGTTTGTCAACCGTGCGTCCGCGGAACTCCCAGGGGTCAAGTTAGTGACCCGAAACTTGATTAGATTACATTGTTTTATTTTTATGTGGTATTGATGGACTTTCGCGCTCTCTTCGCCACGTTTCATACTTTCACAATGAAGTAAAGTAAAACTAAGAAAGAAAGAAAGAAAGAAAGTATACCTTCTACGTGTGTTTAGGTTGTTTGTATTCTGTGTAACGAGAAACTATGAGATCTTTTTCAGGAGGGGCCCACAGTACCATAAAGGTTGAGAGACACTAAATTAAAGTACGTCCTCAAAATATTTTTAGAAGAATAAATGGAAATTAAGAACCTGCGAGTTTTAAAATTCTTAATGTTTTGAAGTTAAATATATTTATTTAATTACCGTGGATATTTCTCAGTCGTTGTTCGTTGCATGTGTTTGTTATGAGTTCATGATCTATGCAGTTGAATCTTGCTTGTAGTTGTACTTTTCTGTTTATTATAATTCAGTTTTGTTAGTTTAGTTTTCTTGTGCTGTTTTCTTATTCCTTACACGCTTTACGAAATTTTATTTTAATAAATCAGAAACTTCAAAATAGATTATTAAATAGAACATTAATTTGAATGAATTAAAAAAATAAATAGTTTTAAAATGTGCACAAATAAAAATTCCAGGTATAAACCTCGTGTGTTTTTGATTCAACACCTTACAAAAGTAATTCTTCCGCCTGCTTAAAATCCTGTTGGAATCAACCAACACCTCATCATTTTCATTGTCCACAAGTGTCGTTCAAGACTGGGAAAGGATCTTTCACGTTAAATTAATTTCCGCCTCTGTGCAAGCCTCTTATAATTTTGTTCTCACTGTCTGAGGTTCTGCCGGCGTTCCTCCAAAAAGCTGGTAACCTCCTGCCAGAATATGCCACGTCTCAACCCACGTGACTGAGATCTTACCTTCCTTTAAGGTCATTAATCTTGTTTTACAGATTCCATCTTTTATTCTTGAAAGTTCTGTCTTTCATGTAACAGTGTGTGAAATGGATTGACTGCCAAGGTTCGCTGTTGCATCAGCTCTCTTGCGCAAAATATAAAATATTAAATGAATACTTTTGTTATTATTATTATTTTCATTACGTACGAATAATTCTTTGTAAGATAATTTAAATTTCCGTTGAAGAGTAACGCCTGAGGAGTTATGTAAGTATAAAAATTTTGCGATCAAATGGGACAGGGCTACATACAGTGCGGTTAGTCAGAATGTAGTATACTGACCTCTATTGACGTATTATTTTTTACTACGGGAAGGCATGGATGTTCTCAGGATGGGTTTTTGCAACTAAGAAATTGTAGGAGTTCTTTGCCTAAAGTACATTGGAATAAATGAGAAACGTGTCTATCTCTCTTTGTCCGTCAGCGTATTCATCGCCAAAACCAAATGATTTCGATTAAATTTTGTATTAGTGGTCTACAGTAATAGTTTTAGAGAGAACTTTTTGTTGTGTGCAGTCTCATGCTTTCCAAGAATCCCAGTCATAAAATATGAAGATCACTCAAATACGCAAAACTTTCTATTCACGCACTGTGTAATTGTACTTCTCAGTCATAAAATACGAAGATCACTCAAATGCGCAAAACTTTCTATTCACGCACTGTGTTTTTCGTAATCAAACACGGCACAAGGAGATAAAATTTACTTACTCCCCTAATGAACTGAAAAATGTCTGAGATGTTACGATCTTCAGCATTTTATTTGGTTATCTCTGCAAACATTTACTTTGTGGATTCAGGCGATGGTATTTTGCTACACGGGCGAAGTCTCCATCATTTGAGTCATAAGTATATAGATGGACAGAACGGGTTTCTTTTTATTACGATGTTGACTACAGGTTCATCGTTTGGACAGCAAGATACACAGACGTGGTCAACCACACCACCTTGCTTAGCGATCTGAACCCGTAGATCCGAACTTGTGTAACTGTGGGTCACAAGCTCGATTCTATGGATCTAGGTAGCTAATGCTGAATCTTCCAGTGCAGGATTTGTCCTAGTGGAGCCATCTGTTGAAAGAGCTTGTCGTAGACAACTAGTGCCATCTATCATAGGTTTTGTTGAAGTAGAGAATGTAAGTAAAAAACCCCATTACAAAATATACAGTGTGTACAAATGTTGGTGATTCACTTTCTTTCATTCAAATGTTACATATGTGATTATTATCATACTATTGTGAAAATAATGTTCCATTAGTTTTGTAACAGAAGCAGCTTCTAGTGGTTTCCTTTGGTCACCTTGGAGTCGTGAAAAATAATAGACAGTTGTGGGGAACGAGCATTTTAGAGTCGATAACAAAGCCCTGTTTTTTCAGGGTCATGTGTGAATGACAAACGGCTTCAATGCACGAAGACAGGAAAAATTGGAATTCAAAGCAATTAAAAATCACTTAATGCATTAAATAAATGCAACGCATTTAACAATAAGAAAAGGACTGTAAGATATGTAGGTATGTCCTTTTTGCGTAGATTTCTTGATAATATAAATTCCGTCCCAATACAAAGTAAATTATTTACATTGACACCGGAGTATTACAAAATAAGTCTTCTTTGTGTTTTTTTTTACAGTTCTGCCATTCCTGGCTTAAGGCACAAAAGTAAAATATGAATGTCAGGTCTTCTCCTATTCCAGCAAGCAGTTAAAAAAATAAAAATGGAGGCATTCCACTACCGGCAGTAGTCATTCTGTCCGTCAACAGAGTTGCAAGGCACATCCATCAGTGGATGTTTTGTTTGCAGCTGATCGTGTAGGACGAAGGTAGAAACACATTTGTGACGAAACAGAGCAGATTGGATTCTGAGAATGTTTTGGTGGCAGTCAGTTTGGAATACTTTGTGTCCCCCTGTTTAAAATCTGAAGCTTAAAATACAGAGGATTGAAATTTTAAATGTTGTTTTGTGTGGATATTGAAACTTTGTGTGTCGCATTATGGTTAAGACATTGCTTGAGAGCGTTTTAAAATACCCAGGATAATATCTGATTATGAGAGAGAGAGAGGGGGGGGGGAAGTGGCAACAGAACACAGACAATGTGAAGAGTTTTTTTTCATTTCTCACCTTCATCAAGATATTAAGGTGAATAAACTCAGTTATTCATTTCTCACCTTCATAAAGATATTAAGGTGAATAAACTCAGTTAAGATGGGTGGGGCATGTAGTACACGTGGAAACTGCACAGGCCTACGACTTTAATAGTAAAACGTAAAAGCAAGAAGTAACTCGAGTGACTTTGACGTATGTTGGAAAATTATATTAAAAATGGATCTTAAAGATCTTACTGGTGGGCTCGCTTCAACACTAATTGTATAAATTATCAGAAATCAAAATGACTTTCTTTCAGTTTGATACGAAAATATTAATAGATTACGTATTAGGTCCATTACTTCTTACTGAAGCAGTAAGAATGATACGCTTTGCTGGGTGGGGCAGTTCAGTCATGACAGGCACTGGCTTTGGGCTTGAAGTCTGGGCAGCTGTCTCTGGGGTCCATCTTAAAGAGGGTCTTTCCCCGGGGTTGTGAACGGCCGGGTGTTGGTCATCCACCTTTATCACAGCCCGTACTGACACTTTCTAGCATTTTCAAGTCGCGGGCGCCTGTCGGTCTACTGAGCCGTTGTCGCTGTCAGCAAAGTGACTTACTGTCTAGACCACGGCCATGTGTTCCTGACGAGGACGTTCAGCCTTCAGCACTAAATAATGCCCAGTCACTCTTGTCAGTGGGAGGGCAGCTGTGACGTGAAGCTGTGCCTTGAGGTGTTCCTGCATCTCCCAGGCGCGGGCATGGCATCTCAGCATTTTCCCCTCGTCTCCTTCCTAGCCGAAATAATATGCACTGATAGATTTTAAGAGCGTATCGTTGTGTTAGATAAACTACTGGTTTAAGATCCATTACGCTTTGTGTCATGGGAGTAGATGCTAACAGCGTAGACCAGTTACGTCAGTTTCTTAACTGTGGACTAATGTTCACTGTTAAGTAAGTTGGTATTTTGAGCGACCATTAGTGTTTTTAGTAGCTGATTAACACTGAATGGTGAATCAACAAATATAGTCGGCATGAATGTTGTCTACTTTAGTCTGACAACGTAACACCGTGCTATCGCTTAACTTTTAGAAGGCCAAGTCACCTGACCTACAGCAAGACACACGGTATTGTCTGTAGATACGATATGCTCCCCTTCATCAAACAGTGTATACGACGCTGTATCTACTGCAGAGGCCTTTGTATTCCCCTAGAACGGGGTTTATCAACACGCTGCCCGCTCGTGTGTTTCGTGCCAGTGCACTGGACATTTGTATATTGTATTTTTTTTTTGAAGATTTCTGTCTTCTGGGTTGTTGCGCCGTGTAGTCTGGTCGATGTTTAACAACGTTTCAGAGGCAATATGACTTAGACCGTTGTTGCACTGGTACTGTCCGTCATCGTTTCGTCTCAGTTAATTCTTGCAGTGACGTGTTGTTATTAAAATCCGTCCAAGCAAAGTCCTTGTAAAACACTAAATTTCTGAGGTTTAACGCAGATTTTATTAAAAGTTTGTGTTTTCTGCTCAGTCGTCCAGTTTCTGGCAAAAGTAAAAGGAAGAATCAAAATTTTGGATAAAATAATATTTCGAAAAGGATTATTTAATTGAGAATAAAGGTAATATCATATGCATGATATGTGAGGAAAGTGTGAGGTTGTCGAAATTGTTCTAAATTAAGACGAAATTTTGAACTTAAACATCCATATTTCAACCAAAAGCGCTCTCGTAAATTTGGAAAGTGCGAAGTAGCTTCTCCATTTTAAGCAATGAAAATTTAACACAGTATTAGAAGCGAAATGCTTTAATTCTTCAGGACAAGCCTTTGAAGTGAAATTTGGCCTGTTCGACTTCGTTATCAACTCATCAAGGCTAGCTCATACTTCAAAAGACGCTAAAAACAACGGATATCACGTGACTTAAATTTACAACTTGTGTGTTTGTGTGTCCGAGCAACGCGAGGTCGAACGAGGGGATCGAATTTCGTTCAGACATTGCTAACTATGTCTGCAGAGGCATAATTTGGAGCCAAGTAAACTTGAGGGCATATTTCCTTAATTCGCGCCTTCAGTGACTGATACTTCGGTAAGATGTCACTTCTTTACGCGTGTGTGCATGCATTAGGATTTCAGAATGAATTGTACAGTGTCACTGCTTTATTTATCAGCAATTGTCACTTGATGGCGTCAGTACAGTTAACTTCATCAGGTCACTTGACAATTCAAGGCGTTACTTAACGAAATGGAAAGTGATTATGGCGAAGTTCATCGGCTTAGTAAAGGTTAAGGTTTGGCAACTACTCCACCTTCTTCTTCTTCTTCTTTTTTTTTTTTTTTTTGGGGGGGGGGGGGTCCCTCTGGTGACTCGGGTGATATCGAAGTTTTAATTCTTGGAAAAGGTTCACCAAATTTGCATGTGGTCTGGCCTTCTTGACAGACGTTTGTTGTCACTTGAATTACGTTAACGTGAACAAATGAATTTATCGGTCTTCCGAATGAAATTATTATATTTCACTTACATCTTCTGAATAATAACATTTGTCACTTTCCAGACTGCTATAAAGTATTTTGCCTGTACAGTTTTGGGTGTGTACGCTGTTTGCAAAGGTAGCCATTTTAGTGGACTGTCATGGAATTTAAATAAATTATCTTTATTTATAACTGTACGGTCCACGAGTCGTCAAAAATGGTCTTGTATGGCCACAGGCATGGAAATGGTTGATACCCTTGGTCAAAGGTTTTGTATTCTTGTCGCTTGATAATGCTCCCGTGGCCTGTTTCAAGGAGGTAGGAAGGTACTGAGACAACTAACGAAAATGCTGTCAGGATATGCAGTCATCCAAGTCCTCAGCATCTGCGCGAACAGTAGCGAACTCCTTTATTAATGTGAAGGGTTGAGGTACTAATACTGCAGATTGCCCCCTGGTTGCTGTCTCCCGCAGGTCTATAGGGGCCTGGCTCCTTAGCGCAGATGCCATAGCCGGGTTCGGCCCTGGTTCAAATGACATCAGTAACATTATGTATCTTTGTACTTTTCCCAAAATGTACTTGAGCGTCTTAAATAATTAATTTAAGGCTTGCTGACATTTATGTATTGAAATAAAGTTTTGTTAATGATACGATAGTAAGGGCAGATTGTAAGCGAGATTGGGCTTCTTTCGGGCTGGAATAAGAGTAAGTCGGGCTTAGGTAGGCTAAACTTGGACCAAATTGTCATCGGGCCGGACGGGATGGAGTTCTAATATTTTGTCCTGTTCGGAACCGTACTTCTTTCACTGCGAACCGGTAACTCCCCGATAGACCAGATTAAATAGGGACTTATGCGCATTCGGGTTTAGAGCTACAGCTCCTATAAATAACTTATATAAACTATTTTCATATAGTGTGTCTATTTTGTGAAGCATTTTAATTTAAAACCAAACGTACTTAATGAAGATGCATGGGGATTTTGTGTTAACGCCACGTATGCTTAGCTTGGCCCTACGTTCTCATTACCCCGGGGAAATCCCCAGTACCAATTGAAGAGACGGATGTTTGCAAGGCCGAAGGCTGCACTTCCAGGGAAGACTTCATTGACTTTTCTCGACAGTTGTTAATCGTTTCGGCCAAACTGGCAAGTTACTTGTAGTTGTAGGCGCATTTGAATCTGCCGTTGTCACGCATAAAAGAACCTGGTGGTAAACATCTACCAGACTACCGTGAGAATGTCAGATCCTACTTATTGGAGTGTATACACACATATTTGCGGCGTACTTTAAAGCAGGGCTGTTTATGCTCAGGGAGGGACTGAAGAAAACTACCACACCCTGGGGGTCCAGTTTCAGTTGGGAATACTGCCAACATCACGCGGCAAGGTTTTAAGCTTGCTTTTTTGTTTTTTTCTCCTGACATCCAGAGTTCTCAACACAATCTGAAATAAAGTTGTAATGTTCGCCATGTAGGCGCTTGGGGGAGAGGAGGTACAGCTCATACTCTTTCTTAACTTGGGGGGCGGGGTGAGTGGTTAGCATCACGCCCCGGCCGCGCTTAACCCCCGGTACCAATTGGATAGGAGGCTGGGAGGACCCCTGAGCTACTCCGGCAGCACACAATTCGAAATATCTGTTGTAGGTTGATTTCTAAAGGAGGTGGGTAGCAGTTTTAAGTCACCACTAGAACTGTTTCTCTATTTGTTACCTGTTTCGCCAGAAAAATATCAACCCTTGGAATCTGTTGTGGTTTATCAAAACCGGATGGTCCAACTTCACCGATGGCGTAAACCTCCGTTGCACGCGACGGCAACGAGCCAGATCCGTACACTTCAAGCTCTTGGAAACTGTTGTCTTAGGATCTGCTAGAAGCCATCGTACGATGTGTTGGTTTTCAAGTAGCTGTTACTCTGTCGTAACTCCGAATACTTGTCTCTCGCTTTCGGCCCTGGCTTATCTAGAAGTCAAAGAACTTATTTATCTTGTTGAATCAACCGCTTCACCAAATCTCAACAGAGTGGGCGAATGTTGGGCAAGATAACACAAAGTCTGCTTGACTGCAAATTTTATGAGTAAAAACAGATATGGAATCAAATCAGAAGAACTGTGTTCATTTGCATGAAGGTGTGCAAAGAATTCTTATTTTTAATACATTTTAACAAATATAATTTTAGAGCGAAGTGTCTCTCCTTGCGTTGTAAAAGCACTGAATGATCTGTCGCCCAGTGCATTCCCACTTATTAGTTGTTCTAGAATTAAGGATGCAGCATGTCTTCGGACTTGTGTGGGCAATTTACATTTAGTACGTTGTCTGTCCTGTTATCTTGAAAGGCATTGCAAAGACGCTGGCAGTCTGAAGATCTTGGGGCAGTGACCATGGCGTAAACTTCGCCACAGAGAAGCGGACATCGGGAAGGAGGCGTGTGGCCGGGGTGAGGTAGTAGGTTGTATAGTTATGAACTACATCATTTTTGGGAGAACTGTACAACTTGCTAACTTTCCTTGTTCACGCTGGCAACACTGGATCAACAAATAACATCACCCTCAAAGAGATCTTCGAATTGACGAGGCAGCCGACAAGTGGATTTTGTAGACGCCTTTGTCCCTTGAAGACGTGTTTCGCTTGCATGGAATTCAATAGAAAACACTGCATGTTATGGGTTGCCTGTAAAATAATCTTGTAACCAATGTTTCAGTTTCTTCGTTAGTACATACCAGGTTCTGAATTTCAGAATTAAGAAAATTATATGTCAAAAACAAATGTCCCCAATATCACGTGTTTTATGCCCACGGACAGATGTACGAAGCTGTTTCAACAGACGCTGCGCAGTGATTCCAACGCGCCTGGAACTAACTACATTAACAGTGATCGATATATCATTTCAAATATTTAAGCTCCCCTTTAAAATACTATGTGCAAAATAACATCAGTACAGATGTTTGTCAACGCAACACCAGTCATAAGTTTAGATAAATTAACAAAATAATGGAAATTATTAAGACATCGAAAAAGAGGGGCCCTTATATTGAATTTACATAAATATTGTACTTTTAGAATAAAGAAAGGCATGCAGATAAGCGGTATCTACTGTGCACCAACAGCTGGAACACAGTCTTAGAACTTCTTACTGCAGGACTAATGCCATTAGATAGCAGCTTCTCTTCCTTAATACGTATTCCATAAAACTCCATCTCTCTCCATATATCAGTTATTTTTCACTCTCTAACCAGTTCCACAATGTTGGTACAAGAAACATTTGCTAAGTAGTGTAATCGAACTTACTTACTTCATGGTTCCTAATCCTTCCTGAGAAGCCAACGGTCACTCAGCCACTCATGAAATTTCAAACATTTTATGAAACCGAAATGTTCGTTACCGTGCTCACAAAGAGCCCGCCATTGGTACCTATCCTTAGCCAGATTAGTCCAGTCCATACCACCCCATCCTATTTCTCTAAGATCCATTTTAATATTATCCTTCCACCTACGTCTAGATCTTCCCAGTTGTCTCTTTCCTTCTGTATGCATTCTTCTTCTTTCCCATGCGGGCTACATGCCTTGCCCATCTTATCCTCCTTGACTTGATCAGTCTATATTTGGCGAGGAATACAACTTAACTGTTACAATGATGATGATAATGTTGATAAGATAGTTTCTTGATATTTAATTACAAAAATAACTTTGGAACTTTTATAAACATTGTAATGTTACCAGCTGTTGATGAAATTATACGCAGATCAACATTAAGGATCGGATTATTTATGATTATTACTAATATTATCGATTACGAACCTTCTCAAATAGTTCCCTTAGGAGTTGTAATGATACGAAAAGTATCTGTGTAACACTAGGTGCATTCTGTAATACGTGATTCTTAAGTTAATAACAGTTTCAGAGCTGTTCTTGGTTATAACTGCTGAGCATCCTTGCAGTTCTACGTTTTGGATCAATGATCGCTGGATCGCCGCTCCTTCAGCCTGGGAAAAATAACAGCGCACAACACAAATAAATGTCTGCTGTTTTTGTGTCTGAACTGGCTTAATTATATCAGGTGCATAGAATTTATTTATATACTATTTTATAACGTTTTAAATTGTATGCAACCTCTGATCTTGAAAACAATTTTTTTAAATCGAAAATGTGTTTTTAAAGGTACGTTTTAACTCTGTTTGTTTTCCCATACTTTTTACTACAGCTTTAACTGTGTTTGTGTCTCTTATTATTGAGAGGAGCCTTATGGTGGCCATGCTGTAGGCCGAAACATCTCTCTCAATAATAAATTATTATTATATCTCTATGTTAAATTAAACTATGTCTTTGTTGTTTAAGTTTGTCTGTGTTAAGTACCACAGGAACACAGAAATTAACGCTGTTATGTTCTTGCTGTGTATATAAAAGGCAGCTCAGTAGTCAAACAAACTGGCCAAGTATCCAATTAAGTGAGTAATTACGTAACTCTCTTCTGGATCGCAGTTTTCCCCCCGAGCGGTTGCTGCGCTGTTCAAGAAGTTTTAGACTTCTGTGAACACCCTAACACTATTCACCACGTGAATAATCTTTTTCCATGTGGTTTTCCAACCTAGTCTTTGTATGCATTTTCTCTTTCCTGCATTCATACTGCAGTTGTATGTAGGTTATTCTTGTGAGGAATCTCCCAGCGACGAGCATGAATATTTTATTTATTTAAAGTTTATGTGGGATTTGGGGCTTAGTTAATTTGTTTGGGAGGATAGTCTCAGGCGGGATCTATGGGAGATAGGAGTTAAAGGAGACTGGATTTTGTTGGCCCAGGACAGGGTCCGGTGGAGAGCTTTGGTTAATTCGGTGATGAACCTTTGGGTTCAGTTAACCATCTAGTTAGTTAGTTAGTAGGATTTGAGGTTTTCACAGCGGTGAGTCTGAAGATTTCTGTCTTCTCGGTTATTGCGCTGTGTAGTCTGGTAGATGTACCAACGTTTCAGAGGTCATACTGCCTCCATCATCAGGGCGATAAGTATGAAGATTTCTGTCTACTGGGTTGTTGGCGCTGTGTAGTCTGGTAGATTTCCACCAACGTTTCAGAGGACATACTGCCTCCGTCATCAGGGCACTGAATGGCGCATTACCCCAGAAGACAGCAATCTTATTTAATGTTTGTTTAAAGATGCTTATCAGTAGCTCAGACAATAAGGGATCGAATGAGAGGATGATAGTGAATAATGAATTGGAAAGGATGTGGAAGAAAGCGGTCGTGGCTTAATTTAAGGTACTGTCCTTGCCTGGAGGGACTGAAAAAACCCACGAAAAACCCCGGAGCCGAGATTTCAAACCGGGACTTCCAGAATGCGAGCATGAAGTTAAATCTTCTAGGACGTTGCGGCGTGTACTCTGGTAAAGATTTACCGACGTTTCAGAGGTCATTGCTGCCTCCATCATCAGAGACTTCATCGAATTGAGAGGCAGTAAGCACTTCTGGAATGTCGGTATATCCTTACCAGAGTACATGCCGCATCATCCCAGCAGACTTACCTATGACTGATGTCTGTTGACGTTTTACACTCGGAGCGAGGAGATGGCGCGTACCGAAGCAGAAGAGGCCATTTGTTGAGAGTGGGTTATGTGAACCCACATTTACGTAATGAAAGCAGGTGAACCTGTCAAAATTTGTTCTATAAACACCCAGACAATAACACACTTCATCCTCTTCTTAACACCAGTTATTTAGTACCATTAATAATACAAGTATGAATATACGGTTTACTATATGTTTCGGTCGTTAGCTGCCATCCTCATGCTGCCCTCTTGATTCGCCTTCATTTTCCTCACTCATTGTGTTGTGTGAGTTAGGGACAGGTTTGTTGATTATTCTTAACCAGACTAGCATCTTGCTGCAAGCCAAAATTTGCCTTTAATTTTTTATATATTTATTCTGAGCGTCAAGAAGGTAATTTAAGGACTGTTAACGCTTATCAGTAAAAGTATATCACGTTGAGTTCGAATGGACCTCTTCAGTATTAGTTGCATCGAAATCAGACATGGACCAATAAATAGGCTGTTGTAAACTATTTGTTACGAGTTTGGTAATGTGAACTCTCTGGGACCAGTATCCAGTGGCGGACTGTATAATTGGCATTACCCAGTTACCAGTAAATTGGCCAAAAAGACTTGCATCTTGAAAGCGAAGAGGCATCTAGATCTAGTGATTCTTGACCTAGAGTTAACTTATATTTCGGTTTTTTAACTATGATGTTTGGACAGAATGAGAAGGTGGTCATGAAAAGTGGATAGCATACGTTAGGATTTGGAAAGAGGTTGTCATGACCTTACTTCAAGGCACCATTGCAGCATCTCAAGGTGATTGTGCCGAGATTCTAACTGGTTAGGTTCCGAATAACAAAGCAACACCGACCTCCTTGGTTGAAAAATACGCACTGTACAAACTCGGGCCTACTAAAAGTATAAAACCTATCCCTGTTTAAGATTAAAACTTTTATTAGAAACAATTTTCATTATGGTAAATATTTAAGAAAACAAAAAGACACTACAATGACTGTTTTATGGGGTGTTGCGTCATTTAGTCTCATAGATGACCGACGTTTCAGAGGTGCTTACTGCCTCCATCATCAGTAGATTTCACATGTAACACACAGAATTTATTTCCGTAACTATTTTCGTTTGTAGTCTTCAGGTTTTAAATACACTCTTCTTTATCTGCTCAGTGGCGGCTGAGAAAAGTTTGCCGTTTGCATATCCCTGCCTGCAATACCAGATTTGTTCCCATCAATAAGGAGTATGAAGGTCAGTAGTGTGTGCAAAATCACAACTCTTTCTCTGTAGTAATGTGACCAGCTTTGCAACAGCGCGTCGACGCATCTTGGTTACTGATCAGGTAATAGTGTTTTCGTCGCCCTAGTGGTTAGCGTGCTCGCCACTGGACTCAAGGTTCGCGGGTTCAATCTCGGCCGAGGTCGATGGATTTTTAAGGGTGATAAAAATCCGTAGCACAACTTCCGGCGGTCCCATGTCGTAGATTTGCGGCATGTAAAAGAACCTTGCGAACATGATACGAGATGTTTCGTAAGCAAAATTCAGCGGCCATTTCTCACCCAAGTATCTCCTGATTCACTGCTAGATGGCTCTGACAGTCAAATCAGGAGTGAGTAGAAATTGTGCAGAGTTAGTGGGCTAGTCACTCACTACTCTTAAATGCACGCTTCAAAGACTATGAAACCCCCCGAAAGGAGGCCCTATGCTCCACTGAGGAGTTACAGGAACTACTACTACTACTAACAGTGTTATCATCATTTTCGTTTACAGTCTTCCCACGTTTTAATAGGGACGTGGGTGTTACAGCGCAAGGTCTCGACCTCGCCCTGCCCCCCACGTATATTGGAGTCCCATTTACCAGCAGGCAGCCCACATTAAACTACAAATATTATTAATTCTGTATTTTATTTTATTTATACTTCACATATGTTGGTTTTATTACCAATGTCCATTTGTGTATTTCAAGCTCTGATGTAATTATCGTGTACATGATAATATTAATTAAAATTCTTTCCATTACAAAGTAAAATAACCTTTGTTAGATGAAGTAGGTTACATGAACAAGGTTTTTTTGCAGTTTGAATTATTCATAAACGGACGCGTGAGCGTCTCTGTTGCATTTCGAGGTTAGGTTAGGTTAAATGAGAACGTGTGGGGGTGTGTGCGTGTGAAGTATTATGTATGGGCGCCTGGACGCCCAGAAACGTTGCTACACAGTGGGTTTGAATGCTCTGCTTGCTAGATAATTAATGGCAATATAGAATCTAACAAATCAAATAAGATACAACGCATATTATCGGTAACGGAACCGAGTCATCTAGTCTACAAGCAAAATCAATCAAATTTCACAGATGTAAGGCTGTTTTATAAATACAATACCTAGTAAACTTACATTAGGACTGCTATTTAATTTAAGATTGATTTTACCACAAAGATTTAAATATTCATTCTTGGTTAACTTGTGCCGTTTTGATCTATTTATTTAGTGTTCTGTCTGACGACAGGTCCATATGAACAGGATTCTTGCATCCTTTTCTCGGACTAGGACCTGTTCATATACGTTCTTGGCAGATGATCCAGAAGTGGTTTGCCATTGCCTTCTTCTGTGTGTGAATGGAGTAATTGTTGGGATGCCACGGAGAAACCGGGGAAGACCCCGGAGGACAACTCCGTGTTGCCTAGACCACGGCCTTGCCCAACACAAGTTATAAATTCGAACCCGCCGTATGGCAAGGAAAGTAGTTGGAGTCAAGAATAAATTAATAACAAGGCTAGTATTGATGCATGAAGAGAGATTATTCCTAAAAATTATGTAGGGAATATTGTTTGCAATTTAGCAGTTACAAACATGGGGAGTTTGCTGGGAAACTTTGAGGTTATGTCCGACAAATTTATCGTGCGTAGAACTTTCTTGAGGTTGTCCATCGTGAGAATTATTAAATATAACTACAACGTTTCGGAAGCTGGTCCCTGCTTCCGTCTTCAGGTACTAGGTAGGAAATAGGACAGAAAGCCTATCTGTTGGGGATCTTCGTTAAGGCTGGGTCAGGTTTGAGTCTACAGCTCGGTGGGAATTATATGTACCACCTATTTTAATAATAAGTACCTGTGAATTCTGTGTCTCGTATGATTTTCGATGTGAACTAGGATTATTTCCGCAAACAACATTTTCAAAGTTGTCTTTGTAGTTGTTAATGGCAATGTTTTTATTTCTGTACGGGCTGGATTTTTAAATTTTATTTAAACCAGCTTTAACTTCAAAGGGCTAATTAAGCTCATGGATACGTCGTCATGGCAAGGTGCATCTTTCCCTCCCATACCTATTAATTATAACCGATGTTTGGAATAAAAAATATTAACAACTTACATTTCTTAAAGTCTGCCATTCAAACATTAGTGCATAACGTGGCTTCATGTTATCTGAAACGTTTTTCGATATTTTAAACATCTAACGCGAACTGGTTCAAGTGATGCGGCCACAGACATTACAGAAATGGCTGTTGGTTTGTTGTGCACGGCCTTCAGATAAGCGCGCACAGCTGCAGCGTTGAACTTGAATTTTTAACTTGTGCACATGCCAATAAATGTATTTTATTAATGGATCGTTAATATAAATTTGTTCAATGTAATAAAAAGAAATAAGCAGAAGAAAATTGGTGTTTGGATACATTTTTTCCCACTGTAATCACAGCATATCATCGTAGGCCCATACGACATTATTTTAAATTTGTTATTTTCAACTTCTTTTTAAAAGTATTTTATTTTTAACTACAATTCTAACCACACCATTTTGTAACATTCATCTCAATTTTAACCTTACTTCAATTTCAATTCTGTTGTGACATTTAGTTGGCGTAACAAAGATTGACCTGAGGACGGTATAATTATACCACAAACAACAGAAGAAGACATCGCTGTATCTTTTCGGACAAAGTGATATGTGAATCGCTGCCTAACTGAACGGTTCCAAATATTTATTGATGTCAACAGTCACCATTTTGAACATTTACTTTAATTTCGCTTTTATTAGTAAATTTTAGATCTTAATGTAGAAAGCCGGGATATTTGACTTTAGTAACTTAAATGGTGACATCTTACTGATGGTTCCTTAGAAGAAATTTCTTATACGTCGTCGAACTTTTCTCGAAATTGGCTGTATCGAAATTCGTAGGGTTTCACTCACAAAAATCAAGGTGACTTTAATAGTTTTAAAACAGCGTGTCTATAAAAATAGCGTTTCTCTTTTTTATGTCCTCTTTGACACCATGTAACGTTTATTTGAAACTTTTTTTCCTGTTTGTTTAAAGAAGCAAGTTATTTGAGGTCATAATTTAGGTGGACCATTCTGTATGTGTTACGTAGACATTTTCTCTGTCGATGGTATACAATCGATCCCGCAACATGCGACCATCGACATTGAAATGTCATAGCTGTACGACATACGAAAGTATGAAAGGAACTTCTCTTAGCTCATTAAGGCATAAAAATGATGGCAAAATTCTCAGAACTCCTTCTGTGTGGCCCAAATTTGATGTATTCAAAATCTGGGTATTCACTTCTCGACGACGCAGCTATCGAAAGAAATCTCGATTGTTCTCACCTTAATCTGATCAGGCCCAAAGCAGTGGGCAGACCAACGCCTGGCTAGGCCGAGCTGGGCTAAGCGAAGCCGAGCGGAATAGAGCTCGGCTTGGAGGAACTAGTGGACGCCATGCTTACAGCCTGCTTTCCGAAAAAATGACCACGTTTGCGCTCCGTCCATGTTTATAATTCGTGTAGTTGATTTAATGCCCAGTTCCATGGAACAGGTAAGTCCAGTTCCTGTGGGATTAAATAACTGTGTCAGATTTTTCGTGAAACTCGTCATTTATATCCTTCTTTTAAATTTTTTCCCCATTTTTGGGTCTAGACGAAACCCAGTAAAAAATCTTTCTTCAGTTACTGATTTATTCTCATTGCAGATGAACAGTGGATCGGCAGAAACTCTCCCTCCCTGGCAAACATCAATTCAAGACCCGATCATCTGATTTTCCAAGGTAATCACGAGTCAAAGTCTTTTTACATTCGAGCGATATGTTGGCTAGGATGACCTACGTGTGCTTCGATTTAAACACCCTAGCGGCAGGCTCTGGTACTGTTCGCATGGACCAACGAGTACACTAAACACGAAAATGTACCCCAAAGGACGATACGCACTAAAGCAAATAGGCAACAAGTGATTAGCGATATGCGATGTATCGGATGTGTGTGAATGCAGTCGATATTATACCGAGCATGCGCAAAGTATGTTTCAAGCTTTTATGGGAACATTCAGTTTTAAGTGAACAGAAATGCAATATTTATACAGACATGGATCCCCCCCCCCTTTTTTAATGTAATTTGCATGAAGTTTGTTTTGTTGTTCTTTCGCAGCCATAATTATTATCTACTGTACACAAAATGGTTTACAGTGGAAGTGAGCCGCTACACACAGACACAAAATGATGGCAAAATTCTCAGAACTCCTTCTGTGTGGCCCAAATTTGATGTATTCAAAATCTGGGTATTCACTTCTCGACGACGCAGCTATCGAAAGAAATCTCGATTGTTCTCACCTTAATCTGATCAGGCCCAAAGCAGTGGGCAGACCAACGCCTGGCTAGGCCGAGCTGGGCTAAGCGAAGCCGAGCGGAATAGAGCTCGGCTTGGAGGAACTAGTGGACGCCATGCTTACAGCCTGCTTTCCGAAAAAATGACCACGTTTGCGCTCCGTCCATGTTTATAATTCGTGTAGTTGATTTAATGCCCAGTTCCATGGAACAGGTAAGTCCAGTTCCTGTGGGATTAAATAACTGTGTCAGATTTTTCGTGAAACTCGTCATTTATATCCTTCTTTTAAATTTTTTCCCCATTTTTGGGTCTAGACGAAACCCAGTAAAAAAATCTTTCTTCAGTTACTGATTTATTCTCATTGCAGATGAACAGTGGATCGGCAGAAACTCTCCCTCCCTGGCAAACATCAATTCAAGACCCGATCATCTGATTTTCCAAGGTAATCACGAGTCAAAGTCTTTTTACATTCGAGCGATATGTTGGCTAGGATGACCTACGTGTGCTTCGATTTAAACACCCTAGCGGCAGGCTCTGGTACTGTTCGCATGGACCAACGAGTACACTAAACACGAAAATGTACCCCAAAGGACGATACGCACTAAAGCAAATAGGCAACAAGTGATTAGCGATATGCGATGTATCGGATGTGTGTGAATGCAGTCGATATTATACCGAGCATGCGCAAAGTATGTTTCAAGCTTTTATGGGAACATTCAGTTTTAAGTGAACAGAAATGCAATATTTATACAGACATGGATCCCCCCCCCCTTTTTTAATGTAATTTGCATGAAGTTTGTTTTGTTGTTCTTTCGCAGCCATAATTATTATCTACTGTACACAAAATGGTTTACAGTGGAAGTGAGCCGCTACACACAGACAC
>NW_019059825.1:451295-485823 GCF_000696155.1 Zootermopsis nevadensis
CAGCTAACATTCTAGTTAACGATAGGCGATACATTTCTCTCGGACACAGCAAAATGTTCCCTTCTGCACGTATCACATGTCACAGAGGAACAATTTTAAAGCAATATTGCTTTTCTTCCGGTGTTGAGGTGTTCGCATTGAAATCCATTTTGTTTGTATAAGCGTATTCATCTATTGCCTGTCGGTTGCCTCCCGTTGATTGGTGCCAGGTTCTTTGCTATGAATAAATACTACGCAACGTGACGTCATAATCGCACCTATTTATAATTTATGAAAAGGGAATGTAGTTGTCGGCTTTAATATGCCCCCCCCCCAAACTGAATATAAAGTTTAGGTCTGCATGTACTTCCGGAAAGTTCCAGAAAAATTGTATTACATTTGCGTGCCCTATTTTTCTTAAAATTACCGTAGAATTTTTATAAATGCCAACTTTTATTTTGTTCCATATTGGGACGTGTACTCGTTTAAGAAGATACGAATAGGTTAGTGTACCAACGTATTCCTCAATAAAATTCATAAAATTGGCATTATTGAAAGTAAAGTTGCCCTTGGGAAGAATAAAGCACGTATTATGGAAATGAAAGATGAATATAAAATTTTAATCGGAAAACCTGAAGGCAGCAGATCACGTGGTGGGAGATAGAGGCGTAGATTGGGAGATAATGGTAATGTAGGTGGACTTTAAAAGAAATAGAAGTATGACTACAAAGACGGAATTCACCCGGTTCAGGATTTGGACCAGTGGCTGGGGCTCTTGTGAACAGGGCTTTGTAGAGGACGGGACATTTATTGACTAGCTGAGCGATTATGGTTCTCTTCTGGGTTGTAACGCCGTGTGGTCTGGCGATGAGTAACCACGGCCCTTACGATGAAATAAAGCAAGAGCACTTCTGAAACGTCGGTAAATTTCCACCAGACTATGGCGCTACAATCCAAAAGACAGCTAGCTTAGTACTTCCCGGCGTAAGAACCTCAAATCCCGTTTAACTCAGCGATAATCAGCTTCTTAAGAAGGTATCTGATCAGTTGAATTTGCAAGTTAGGGTAAATAAATGAAGGAGGTTACAATTTTCTGGGTGTACGAGTGGATGGGCTCCTGATACGCAAGAAACAGATACAAAGCTCTGATGTGGAAGTCTTGTGCCAACAGCCACTTAGAGACGATGATGTGTATGATGGGAAATAAAAAGGTTATTAGAATGTTTTTTGGACCAACCTATTTGAAGCCTAGGACGGGGTTCAGCGAAGATCTTCAGCTGTGGCAATGACACACGCTTCAGTGTCACGCGTAATCATCGTACCTTACGTGACGCACGTGCGTAGACATTGAGTCAGGTGGCCAGCCGACCTTGAAACGCAACAATAGTGCGATTATGGCGCTATCTGTCTAAGCCTCGCCGCTGCGCAGCAGCTGATCGCGACGTCAGTTCAAAAAATTTCTGTTCTGAGTACATTGTAGTCCAGAGGGACGGTTTTCAGTTCTGAACATTTGCATCTAAGCAAGAGATAGGGCCACGTTTCGGCTTTCTTGTTGACTCAGCAACAGAACGACATGACCGAGTGTTCAGAATTCATGTTCCAAAAGTAATGCACCATGTTTTTAAATTCAATGTTTATTTTACAACTTTGCTATTCCCGCAGTGGATAGGTACAGCCTTTAGGAACAAAATGCTACTTTTCAACTAAGTCTCTCTCAACTGCCTTAAGCCATCTCAGAGCAAGGGCATGTATGATGGGTGTGGCAACACCACCTCAATTTTGTGTTCGCCTCCGTGGGACCCACCTCGCACAGACCTTAGAAAATCCCAACTGTTCCAATATTCTGCACACACTGGCTTCTGCAATGTCCATTCGGAGTGACAATTGTGTCACATTTATGCGTCTGTCCGTCATGATCATGTTGTTCACCCTCTCAACATTGGCGTCCGTCCGCGCTGACTGTGGCCTGCTGCTGCGAGGCAAATCGCGAATGTTTCCATGTCCACCTTTGCCTGATGTTCTTTGTGCCCAGCGGCTTACTGTGCTGCGATCGACAGTATCCTCCCCGTACACCTTCTGCAGTCGCATGTGAATATTTCCCACCGTCTCGTTCTTACACACCAGGAACTCGATAACAGCACGTTGTGTCTGACGAACGTCAAGGACATCAGGCATGTTTAACGAATGATACACACGTGCCGCTTGTGGGAGAAGGATAAACTAAGTTTGAATAGAAACGGGACGAATGTATCTGTGTTTTGTGAGAATAGAAAGACGGTAGGATGAAAGGGGATTTATTTTTAATATGGTGCATTACTTTTGGAGTGGCCCTCGTAGAAACCAGTCGCCTGTTACAAGCATGACGGGATAGTTCAGCGGCATCACTGAGACTTGCGACTTCATTGTCTACTAGCGGTTGCCATATTTGGCCGCAGACAACCTGTTTTTTTTCCTCAAACGACAATAAAGAGAGATGAATGCCCTTGGATATGGAAGCCCTCGTTAAGAGTACATCTCAACGTAAAGACGGGCAGCAGCTGAACTGTTACACTGCTCCTCCGTTCACCAGGAACGTACTGGTTTTCAAACAAGCGTCTGGTATGAGTAGCGAAGGGTTTTAACTAGATGTGAACAAATTCTCGGTCATACCGCCATTCTGAGAACATCGTTTCGCAACACCAGGAAGTTAATTTTTTCGAAGCTGGGAAGACATATTTTCTGGGTGTGAAACTCAGCAGGCACTTATGCCTCTCGGAACCAGTTATGTCTACCCTTCAGTGAGCATTGTCCTTATTCAAGTCTCATCTGCACTGATCAATACGTTGTTGGAATTAGGAATGTGCGTTTCGCCACGATACTGAAGATTTAGAGTTAAACCTGCCAACTTCTTCCTTACTGAAAGCTGCTACTCTGTTCAGAGAAATGTCTTTTGGTTTTTGAGTACTCTGATATGGATGTCTCGTGACAAAACCTGCTATTCAGTTTTCACCAAATATAAGTTGTTTTCGAGACGACTTTTTGTACTTATATTATTGACTTTTTCGCAGTGGTGTTTTCCCATAAAATAAATTTGCTAGCAGAAGTGCACGGCTTGCAGGGTTTTTATCATCGTGTGAAGTGAAGGCATTTTATAGATTCGGATAGACCGTAACATTTTCCTACTTTACGTCCATCTCAGACAGAGTGAGTCGATAAACATCCGAATCGATTGTCCACCGGCTACAGCTCGCAGGGTTATCTCCAATGCTTCCATTGCCCAGACCTTGTAATTTAAAGTAATGCTAATAATACTGTGTTAATAAAATTAGTACTTTGATTTTACTGTGTGGCGCATTGTCGCTCAGCAAAGTGGTAATGCCAATCGTCACGCAAGCCATTACAATTTCTGTATAAACACGCGTAACATTCGTGCGCTTTCACTGTAACTGCCCCTTCAGAGTCGTCTGCCCAGCACGGTTACACCTTTAATCTGTGCCTGTTGATATCGGCTGGATGCCGTCCTTTCAGAAAATATTAAACTGATGAATCATAATGATTAGGACTGGATGTTTAAATTAAAGGGATTACAAATCGTGATGGACTCATGGCCGTGTGAGGACAGTCCCGTTTTGGGGGTTTGTCTGCCTTACGATGAATCCATCTTCCATCTGAGGAGTCAAGGCGCGAAGTGACCTCTAGTGCTGTGACGAAATTACGTTTGTGGGCTAGAGGAAAACAAGAAATGTGTAGATAATTTTGAAGAGGAAGCTCGTAGAAGCGTTCACTTTGAAGACCGTGACGGACACACAAGGAAAATACTGAAACGAATAAGAGAAAAAAAACTGATTGGGTTGAACTGGCTAAGAGAAAATTTGGCTGTGATGAAGTGGATTTGGGTTGAACTACTCAGTTCTGCTGTAAGTTGTAGCATATTGCCCCTGCGGTTACTCATATACTGCCCCGCCAAAGACTGAAGGTGCGTGTTGATGTGGACTCTTCTCAAGAATAACCTCAAATTAGTGTCTTTAAGATGGCTGTCGTCTGGGTTGTTGCGCCGTGTAGCCTGGTAGAAGTTTACCGACGTTTCAGAGGTCCTTGCTGCCTCCATCATCATGGCGATGAGTGATGAGTGTCTCATCGCCCTGAAGATGAAGGCAGCAAGGACCTCTGAAACGTCGGTAAAGTTATACCAGACTACACGGCGCAACAACCCAGAAGACAGCCATCTTCAGACTCACCGCCGTGAAAACCTCAAATCCTACAAATTAGTGCCTTCCTTGGCTTTGACCCTCGATAAGGTGACGCACTGATGAAGGGGAGTTTTCTTGGAAAGCAGTTGTACGTGTAACGTGATCAGGGGACAGTATTAAAACGTGAACTGGTAACGTGTTTTATACGCTGAAGGACTTGCAGATAAAAATTAAAATTATTTAACTCCCAATTTTACGTTTTACCGGGTTTAAAGGGATTTTTATCACATCCTAATGATGAACTGGCCTGGATTGTCATGGCTTTGTAGTTAAGCGATTAAATAGGCTAATTAATACGATATTTTGTGCGCTTTTCATGTTTCTCTACGCGCTGGCCTGAGTAAAAACACGTTATGGCCCAGTCCGTATCTGCCTGCCTGTCCCACTAGGCAACCCGCATATCCCAGAGTCTAAACATCAGTTGCATCGTTGCAACATTGTTACACAACAATTGTAATCCGCGCCATTGCTCGAATGCTATTACAATAATGGAAACGGAAATACATTGTTACGACGTGGGGGGGGGTCTTTTTGAAGTTCTCTGCTGTTGTAAATTGGGAACCGAGGTTAATGTTAGTACATAACCGACCTTTGATCACACAGCAACAATGACTTTCTGTGTCATTATTGCCTTATTTATTTTGAGCAAGTGTGTTCAAATTTCGCAGTTCTTTTAAGCCGTGGTTATGAATGAAGTAACCTACTGCCATTGTTCTGCGGTCAAGAACACCTTTGGATTTTCAGTTTACCTTGAAGAATACATGTATTTGGTTCTAAGTGGTAAGCTATAAAATTGGCCATTTAAAATACAGGCACCCTTAGGCAAAGTTACAGTTACTCAGCTGGTCAAAACATTTCGTAGGTTCATCATCGTCGTCATAAAATTCCCAATTTTGACCCCCGTCACGATTCAGTTTGCATCTTCAGGGCTCGTTTCTCAGTGATTTGGACCAATAATCTAGCTTTCAAATTGTCCTCACTAACTTAAGTATCCCGGCCCCGTAACTTTTTCATACACTGTGAATAGAATCCAGTAGAAATATTTAAAGGAAGTTACTTCTAAAAATTGCCTTAAAGCTGATTACCATTTTATGGCATGTCAGTGTGTTACTTTGTATTTTAGGTATTTTCATGAAACTGGTATGAAGGTCATGCTACTTGGGGTCTCGTGATTGTCTATCAATAACAGACAGCACCCAGCGTCTGTATGAATCACAGGAACACTAACGTCCCTTTAAGAGTCCTTAAATTTATCGGATCGTCAATTAATGGACAAACGTATTATTTGTGTAATGTCTAATAATGAATGATTTGAGAGACACAAGCTTTGATGTTAGCTACAGCAGTGGTATTTAACCTTTTTTGTTCGCGTACCCCCAGATATAATTTCTCTTCAACTTTGTATCTCCAAAGTTGTTGGTGTATAATTCAAGTTGCACATAGTATATAATCAACATCTAAAATAAATTAAATAAATTACATTACTGATTATTCAGTGTTTATCATAAAATAATATATTTATTTTAAATTTCGCGTACCCCCGGGGTTACGCGTACCCCAGGTTGAATACCACTGAGCTAGAGAACCGGCTAAGTGTATTATAAATTTAGGTTTTGTTTCAAACATTTTTGTGTTAATATTTACAGGCGTCTCTTAAGAGGCAGGAACTTAATGGCGTCTGTTTTGATTCTAGAAATACGAGGTACATGTATCATTCTGGTAGACACGGACACTGCTCTGTGCCAACGGTTTCCTGCTGCGTCAAATAACCTACGTTTTGTTTACCGTGTAGAAACGGACGTTGAACGTTGTTTGTAACAGGTTAGACCCACTGGTAATTATCGCACTGGCGTGCTGCTATAAAAGTTGCCCATTTTCGAACTTTTCATTTATTAAAGATGGAATAATATAACTGAAATGCGTTATAAACGGAGCTCAAGTGTTCTATTAATGAGGAAGAAGTGTTGATTTATACTTTATGCGAAATCGCAAATTAATTTTCTGACTTTTGTAATTTTGAATGGCGGTTTATGATTTACCAAAAACAGGCACAAGGCAGTGCTAGGTCTGCGTGTCTAGAGCTCGGGCTAGCGGTCCGTATCCTAGGCGTCTGCCTCATGCACAGTGCATTCTGATCTGCCAGGAACATGGACACATTCACGAAAATTAAGGTAATGTGGGGCCCCTGAGCGAGCGTTCTGCACGTGGGGCCCTGTACTCTGCATCATGGGGGGTGAAAGTGGGTGGTAGGTTTCATCCACCACCCTTTTGGCGGTCTTATTGATTCGGTTGGGTTAGACACCCCTTCCAGTCTCCCGGCGGAGTACGGTTAGGTTAGGTTTGGTGAGTCCACGCCCATTTAAAGACGACGGTATCCTCACCGGGAGCGTGTCCGTGTTCGATTAGGTTCGTCCTGGCCGTGGACAAAGCGAACTTAACGTGTTGTGTTGCTGTTCTGGAGATGTTGTTCATAGGCCCAGATGAATTCCTGCCTTTTCGTCTTTTTAAAGTCTCAGCTTCTTTTGAGAAGAAAAATCAGCACATTTCATTACGGCCTAGCTAAATTGAAGTCATTACTTTTATAACCACGAGATTTCAGTTTCCCATCACATATTCCCCTTCGTCCCATCAAATCTCGGTGGTAAATGTAGGCCTATGCATCACCTGCTTTAATTTATTGACTGTATTTCCTATTTTCTTAAACATCATTTACCAAATGATTTTTGTAACGGTGAAGCGGTGTTTTCTTTTAGGAAGCGATGTTGTTTCTTTGTTAATGCAGTCCAGTTGTATTAAATTTTAACCATCAGTAAGTGTGTAATACGTTTGGAAGTGCCTGAGGTAAAGTTAGTAATCGGCATCCTTAGATGTCGGTAGTATTTCGTAGGATTTGCGGGTAAGTTGAAATAGCTAAGTATTTCAAATGTAGAAGATTGTCAGTTTGTGGATACTAATATGAAGAGTTTTATTCAGTCTGAAGACAAGATAAAGTAAAGTTGAACAGTAGGTTACTCAAAGTTAACGCTATAACTTCATGACCACTTTCTGATGATGTGCCTTGGGGTAATGAAACTTATATATGATGTCAAATAAGGTGGGGTGAATGATCAATAGTCACGAGATATGATGTCATTTTCCTTATGAGAGCGACCCCACACATGAGGAGTGTTTCATCACAAGAGGCACAGTTATAAGTTATATGGGCAATATCGATGCCAGACCAAACATTAGCAACTACAACAAACACACACATGTGAAGGCGCTTTCATATTACATCTGCTTAATCTCAATACGTGGAATAGGGAGCTATGTTACAAGTGTTTTATATGTGTTACGTGACTTTTAGGTCATCCTGTAGAATATATTGAAGATGGCTGTCTTCCGGGATGTAGCATCGTGTAGTCTGGTAGATAGTGACCATGTAAACTTCAAATGTCGCAAAGGATGTGCTGTTTTTTTCGGTTTGGAAGTTAAATTTTCGGTATTATTTGCTGTATATTTGCATTGCATTGACACAACGTACCGAACGCCACGTTCTAGCATTTTCCACGATTCCTTCAGCGTCACGATTGTTGCCAGGAATTCGTCTTTCGTCCGCTCATTTTCGTAGCTTTGTAGTGTGGTCTGATGCTCTTGGATTCCTTACAAGATCGGCAACTTCTCCGCCTCATGTACAATGCGTACAATCTAAACAAGTTTATGCAGGGGTTCACGTAAGCCAAAATCATTCGAACGTTTGATATTGCGGGTTGCCGAAGCACTGTTGCTAGGCGTTCTGGCCTGCAGTCATCAACACTGCATCGATCGAAATGTGTTGCCACCTGTTGAGAACGAAAGTTCAGATTTTGTATCCTTTAAATGTGTTGTTATCTTTGAATGTACATGGCATACATTTTTCTCTATTCATACTGTCAAATACAAATTTTATTATTGTTTGAGTGTTGCATTGTAACAGCCTTTTGATTGATTAATCAAAAGGTTAAACCGTAAAATGATAATTCGAAATACGTCACTGTCGTATCCTTCCAAATACATATCCATTTCGACTCAGGGCTATCTGTGCCACTGATGTCCACTGCTTAACAAGTGAATGGACACCCCATGTAACTGTAGTCTACCTTAACGATGGCCACCATTTTTAAAGTTTATGCGTCTTTAGACAATCACGGACGCAACTTTTGAGTGTGTCAGTAAACAACCTAGGAAAATATAGATCGTTGAGACTTTTTACGCGAGCCGTTCCAACTACAGAAGTTACACAACACGGAGTGACATGGTGTGATGGCTGTGAGTTGTTTGGTGCGGGAAATAAAGCAGTAACGAATTCTATTCTAGATGTCAGATCACGCGCAAATGCAATATTATTAAATCCTTTCTCCCCCAACAATTGCACCATAATTTAAAAGTATTTTGATAATAATATTACAATTTTCACTCTTATGTGTTAGATAGTAAATAATTTCTGATATATTACTCCCGTGTTTGAAGTTTTGTCGGTGTCGCGATCTCGCAGCCGATATTGGAACGGGATATAAGCTGGGTGCAGTTCTCCGTTAAGAGAGTTCCATAATCCCTGTCCCATAGGCGAACCGAGCGTCTGCCCACAGCGGCTCTGTGTGGCTGGCAAACATGCCACTGACGCTGTATCTCCGACGTTGCCCTGCTGTTTGCTCCAGCGCTTGGACTCTTTGTCCGTCATCCACTTTCTGTGTTGCTATTCCTCGGCAGCGGAAAAAGCGTCTTAAGAAAGGTAAAGTGGCTACAGTATAAACACAAAAATCTGGAACATTTCGCAAGTTGTGTTTATAGATTACAGTGCTTAAAGATGTATGCTTTGTGGGATGTTGCGCCTTGTATTCTCATAGAAATTTACCGACGTTTCAGAGGTTTTTACTGCTACAGTCATCAGGGAGGTGATAGGGGCACAGAGTACCTCTGAAACATCGGGTACTTACTACGAGACTACACGCCCAACATCCCAGAAGACAGTCGTCCTCATAGTGCCAGAAATCTCAGTATCAATGCTTGTTTGTTCGGTTATCAGCTGGATTTTTGATATTATTATTTCTATTGGTTTGCGTTTCAGAGAAGTTGATCAAGAATTTCCCACTTCGGTAACCGTCTTCTGGGTTGTAGAGCCTTGTACTCGGACAGAAGCTTACGAACGCTTCATAGGTCCTTGATGCGCTACAACCCAGAAGACGTAACAACCTTAAATCGTACTTAATTCTCTGCTTTATTTGGCTCCTCTTTCTTTATTAACGCGGCTTTTATTTGTGGTTACTCGCAAATAGTGTGTATGAACTTCACCACGTTATTCGCTACTTCTGTAGAATGAATTGACCTGTATTTTGGTGACGAGACGTTGTCATGAAGTTCTACGTAACAAATGTGTAAACATGCTTCAGAATTCCGACTGTCACGTGTTTGGTTGCAGTATGAAGTCGGCTGTGGGCACAACTTTCATTTACAACATTTTTTTTGGTCAGTTCAGCATTTATTGATTCTCTAAACGTGCGTTACAGTAGTTTCGGAGTTGGCTTGACTCATGTGTTAGTGACCGATTGCCATTATACTGGCATATTTGTTGTTATTGTTTCAGATTGTTGTTATCGTAGGCCCCGAGGTCACTACTAATGTTAAAATAAAAATATGCCAATATACAGACAATCACCTAACGACAGACATCTCACTTCGGAAACGACATGCATAGGCTACCTCAGACAATAGACAGTGTCGTGCATCTACTTTCTTATCGAAATATATGTAATTTAATGTCCTGACGAAAATTTGATGTAACTTGTAATTTTAGCTTGACAGAATTCGTAAAGAAATGGGGTCGTCGGTAGTGACGTAGACACGGCTGTGCCAGGACGTAATAACCGGAATCTGTGGACATTCGATCGCATTTCAGGATTGCGAATCACAGTTTGAAGCCCCGTGAGAGACTTGCGGCTTTCCTCTGCTATGTTTGGAAGTTCACAGAGACACTGACCTTCTGCGGTGTGCTCGTGGTTGTTCTGGAAGTGAGTGACCGGGGAAAGCCCGGCTGACGTCACTGCATGTTGTCCGGCTGCAGATTCGTCACGGGGTCAGACAAATTGAGGCACGTTTCTGTTTGCTGTTTCTTAACCCGCTTATCTGTTTCGCTTCTCTACTTCTCTACCTTCAAGCTCTCTCCCCCTCTCTCCTTCACCGCTTAGAAATAGTCTATGTCACGAAGAACAGCGCAGGTGTCGGACGTGGCCCTTTCTTAACCCTTTCACAATTTCGTCATTGGCCGTGAATCACCTATGATCAACTTTTGAAAATTTTAGGTTAATTTGCAACGTTCCTACTTTGTTTTGTAAGAAATCGTTTGGCCTGAAGGAAGCGGCCAACTGAGGATCGCTGCAGGCAAGTATGCCGCTGTTCTACCCTGTCCAGTTTTTGACGCTGGAGAAACTAAAACGTTCAAGTTCGTCTGCCTCAGAGTTCAGTATCGGACTCCGTCGTGTACAACAATCGTGCTGTTGTCATAGAAATGGTATGAGAAACATTCCGGAAGTCGATTTAATTGCTTGTTTTTAACTATACCGCCAGCGGTACCAACGCGATGGAAATAAAAATTACTAAGGTGCAAAGACATTAGCGTCATTAAGCTCTGTGTTACGACTTCCCGTGTTTCCAGAAGCGAGTATGTGTAATATAACTGTGGGCCTAGCAGTTATTTGGCGTTCTTTGCACAAAGTGAATCCACACAGGGAGGTCGTTTGTCCGTCCACACTGATGTTTCATTATCGGAATTTCTGTGTACTGAATCCTCGTACCAAAATTGACTCTGTACTATCCTTTAGTGACTAGTCGTCATTCGACGGTAACCACAACTTTATGTGAAGCTCGGATTGACTTTAAAAATTGTGCCAATAACTTAAGTAGCAGATTGGCAGGCCATATTAATTACAGTTCGGGTCTTGGTCTCCTCCCATGTGCATCTGTGAGTAGTGAGTGACCAGCTCACTGCCTCTACACAATTTCTACTGATTTGTCTGCCAGAGCCATCTAGCAGTGAATCAGGAGAGACTTGGGTGAGAAATGACCGCTGAATTTTGCTTACGAAACATCTCGTATCATGCTCGTAAGGTTCTTACATGCCGTAAATCTACGATGTGGGACCGAAGGCTTTACTTACCCTCCGAATGATGATGTGATACGGATTTTTATCACCCTTGAAAATCCATCGACCTCGGCCGGGTTTGAACCCGCGAACCTTAGTTTCACCGAGTTATTAAGATATGTAACCGTTGTATCAGGCTGGTGTAAACAGCTCGTTTTAAATCAGAGGGTAAAAATTTCGTTCTGTGTTCATTAATCAGACTGTTTCTTAATTTTCTCTGCCAGTTTTATTCAGAAAAATGCACAATGAGGAAGCCCATAATTTGTGCTCTTCTCCAGATATTAGGGTGACCAGGTTAAGGAGGACAAGGAGGTGTGTAAATGAGAAATGCGTACAATATTTTGATTGGGAAGCCTCAGAGGAAGAAAGTACTTGAAATAACAAGGCGTACAGGGGAAGGTAATATTAAAATGGAAAATATGAAAATAGGGTTCGATAATGCGGATTGGATTCATATGGCTCAGGATAAGAACCGTTGACGGTTGAATTTAATTTTAACACAAAGAAAATGTTAAGCTTCCCGAATTAAAACATGTAAATATTAAAAATATGTGACAAAACGCACGTAATTAAAAACTCATGGACGATCAAAACGTGTTTTTGTATTATAAGTCTGTAGCACAGATAGGCATATAAAATAATTTTGTCTCGTTGCGTCTTCACTTTGTTTTGTTGCTAGGTGAGGGAAACAGTTTTTGTAATGAAAGAGCGGTCTAAATCCACCGGCATTTTGTTGCTTAGCAGCGCCACAGCGATAAATAATGGAACGAGCGGTGGCCAGTGGGAATACATATTCATGAGACTGTCGTCTTACTATCTGGTATTTATTTACATTTCTTGAAGTTCAGTTTATTTTTAAGAACCTCAAGGCTAAGTACGGGCGCTTTCGTAAGGGACAGATATGTTTCGATATTGTTAATATTTGATGAAAGTTTTAGATTTGGATTTGCAATGATTGAAATCGATCCAGTGAGGTAACCAAAAATCCAGAGAAGACATTTTGAAGTTGTAGGCCGATGTAATACATCTTTCCGCTGTTCTATAATTTAATATGGACAACGGAATGCGTCCCTTTTGAATTCATTATTTTAGTAATATGTTTATTCTGTTTTGGCATGCATGTTGCGTGTTGTAATTTACACAGGCCATTTTTAATTGACAACAGTGTTGCCACTATTGCCTCTTACTGCGAGCTATTCGATGTAATTCCATGTTAATCATTTTCGTCTTAATAAACGTTTGGATATTACTGTCATTCTGACCTTGAGATTCAGGCAGCTTGTTATTGAATTCTGTACGCGGAAGAGAATTCCGTACGTGGAATTTGTATTATTAAAGATTAAAACATACGAAAGCGTAATTTTGCCAGTTGTGCGGAGAAAATTGCATGATGATGAGCTTCATGACCCGTACTCCTCACCTGACATCGCCAGGGTGATTAAATCCAGGACGATGTGGTGGGCGGAACATGTAGCACGCAAGTTATTGGTTGGGAGGCCTGAAGGGAAGAGACCGCTGGTAGGACCTAGGCATAGGTGGGAGACAGGAATCGATGGAGCGAACTGGATGCAGCTGGCTCAGGACAGAGTCCGGTGGCGGGATTTTGTGAACACGGTGATGAACCTCCGGGTTCCATAAAGAAAGTGGGCTATTCTTCGACAAGCCGAGTATACAGTCGACATTTCAAATAATTTCCTGCACAATATAGTGAGAGAATGGGTAACTAAACGAGCATTACTTTTTACAGACTCCTTACGTCTTGTTTTGTGCATTTTTACATTGTACTCTTGTCAAATGTAATTCTTATTGTATTTTACAGTATTATTGGTATGCCTGCCTGTTTTTCCTCTTTTCAGTTCTTGCCTGTAATTGGCTTTCTTGTCATTGTCAAGTACTTCATGAACTGCTGTCGTCAGTGGTGAGAGTTTGTTTACCCAGAGTCCAGACAGGATATTGCCTCTCTTGAACTGAGGGTATTTACCCCCTTGTAGAAAGAGATTGTGTGACATTGAATTCTGTGTATGTGCTTCAGTCTCAATAGACAGACGAGAGAACTGCTAGAAACGCATTAATAAATATCCATCTCATAAGGAAGAAATTTCGGATGATTTCAGCTGCTGTTGTCTTCCACAAGAACTGAAATCGTGTGAAGGTCTCTCTCCTTCATGAAACCCTGAGAAGTTGCGTAAGTCTTGTTTAATTCCTGTGAAGTGTGAATTACATTTCTGTTTGTACGTTTTCAGATGGTCGTAGTCGTAGCGGTTCTTGAACCCGATACCGATGACTAGCTGGGACGTGCTGAGAAGAATGGGGCGTAGGCCAGGTGAGTGCAGTCCGCGGCGAACTGATTGCAATTCCGATGACCACCCACTGGCCCAGTATTGCAAGGGACAGTTCAAAGCATGAGAGTGTAATTTATGTTTCTAATCCTTACGATTGTGTTGTCTGTTAACATGGATATATGAGCTTTCATGGCTGGCAAATAAAATTGCCTTTTTTTTTCCAACGTCACGTCAATTTGAAGATTTTTCGTAACGCTGTTCTCGTGATTCAGATATTTGACAAATATTCCCAGTTCCCACACACAGACACACGAGACATGTTGAAACGATTTCGTGTTGATCAGTGGTTGGGATTCAGCCTTTTGAATCTGTAGTAGGCGTTTTATCAGTTGAACGTTTTGTTTGTCAAGAAATTAAAACAAAGGATGTTTATTTCGAACTTTCAGCTCGGATGAAACCGACGTGTGTGTGTGTGTGTGTGGGGGGATGGTGGTGGAGAGAGAAGATACTACAGGTGCTTAGTCATTTTTTATATTATTGTCTGTTACATCGTACTGTGTATCAGGTGGAAGTGATTGTTAATTGGGTATCTTAAGTAAAAAGGCTGAAAATTGTAAGGAATTTTTACTGACAGTAAGACGAAAGATCAAATTCACAGAAATTTGTGATAAGAAAAACCCAAAGTCCCTGTGGAGTTGGGAGGAGAAGAAGAAAGAAGGGAAAATATGGTTAAAACCAGTGGATTTTTAAAATCATTTTTTCGGTATCATAGAAATGAATTATTATTACTTTCTGTTTATTTAACGGTCATTAAACCAGCTTAATTTAACAGACATGCGAAGTTAACTCTTTAAAACTAACATAAAAATATGAATGTAGGGTCGCGTTATAAAAAAAATTGTCGGCGTACCTGATTCTTACATTTAGCTGTTCAAGAAGCAGATAAACTTGTAAATTCCTGACGCGCCCAGCCATCTTCACACAACAGTAATGCGTGCAGCCTACTTTGACTCACATTTCGTATCTTAGTCTTTTTTACTTCACGCGTTGTTTTAAGATAGTGGTACAAAAGAGATTTAAGTGGCTTGCACACAGAAGGGGGGGGGATTGTGGTCTGGCTGTCTCCTCTCTCGTTAGTCTATTAATGTCTATTAAATTTAATATTGTTCAAGTAAGTTTGTAAATGCACTACATAAAATCCGATGGTTCATGGCCCCTAACCAACCACACGCCACCTCTGGCTCAAAGATGCTTGTGTCTTTTCAAGTTTAATTAAGAACTCGTGGACTGGCATCACAATTTTACTCTTGTGAGAAATTAAGGGATTCCTGTCTGGGTCTCTCTAAGATTCAAGAGCCTGTAATGAGATGAGAGAAATAAGTGTAGACTTTTATGTTGTTTTTGAACGTTAAGTACAGACGAAGCTTTGCATTTGCCAGGATTCAAAAGGCTCGCGTTGAAAGCGTTAAGTAACGTGACTGTTGTTGGACTGCTGTGTGAGCTACACTTCGCTACTCTGCAGGTGAGCTCTAAAGAGAAGGAAAGAGACTCTCTGCGAGCTAAAAGCAGTTTCGCAGCGTCGCTTTGTCAGATTTCCACTGCACGTGCTGTTGGTGGAGGGGGGGGGGATTCTGGTTTTATTTGCTGCATTTTCGTAGTACAATTTAACCAATTAACCAACCAAATAAAAAAAAACTACCCCAACCAGCAAACACCTAAGAGAAATGTTCTTCAGAAGCTGATTGTCTCTCATCTGGAAGAGAAATATCCTATCTTTTGTGGAAAATTGAATGTTTATTACCGTTTTCACAAAACATTAGTTAGTTTAAGGCAGTCCACACCCTTTTGCCTTGTTCTTTAAAATCCGTTTCTACCTACAAACGAAATACAGTATTCCGTTAACATATTAGGATTTACAGATTTAGATTAAATTCGTTTTAGTGGGTTTTTTATCATCTACGTCACGTTATGGAAAAGAAGGTAGCGTTCCGAACTAAGCATTTATTTTATTCTTTTGTTTAGTAATCCACTTTTTAAATAGTACGAAATTGTACGTGAATCACATCTCATGTTTTGTACGATGCTATTCTTTGCCGGATATCCAGTGTTTCTGACTGCCATGTTTCAAGCCCGTACTCTTGAAATCCTGTTTCAAGATCTCCAACCTTCGGATACGCCTGTAATGCGAACTGTAAACTGTTGTATGTAGGACTTCCTGTTAATTATTTGGCTGGGTGCTGATTGCTGAATGTCGGCTTGCGTGTCCATCCTTCAGCGGATTGAATTATTACATTTTGTTGTAAGGAGTCGTCAAAATACAAGCCTAAATCGTCTTAAGTACTTCGACTCATTATGTACGTCATTTCAATTTTAATTTATGGCTTAATATTTTGCGTAATCGGAGATTGTTTTACGCGGAAATGTTTGGATAGGGCGGGAGTTTTTGATAAATTTAATGCAGCTTAGTAATGTGAATTAGTCTCAACGCGACATTCAGATGTTTCCATTTGACTTAGGCTAACTACGCGAGGTTTTGTGTTCAGGGCAATGGACCTTAAGATCCTATGAAAGGGGGGAATTTCTGAGCACTGTAAGCTGTCCAGTCACTTGAATATAAACTTCGGGTTTGCAAAAACAGTTTGATACTAGTTAAGACGCATCTATAAGAAGTATTTTTTTATGATTCCAATTTCATCTGCCAGAAGTAGACCGTTACGGAGCTCTGATACGTTGGGAAGAGTTGGTAAAAACTTTGAAAAATTAATACATTTTAATAAACGACCCTTCCGTCGTCATTTTACACATGTGGGTCATTGAATACAAGTTGTTCCAATTTTTAGGCGACCATAATACATTTCCGTTAGTTTCCCCTTGTCGTCTCAGTGGAAGCTTCCCCTGGCCTTGGTCTAGATTGGACTTTCCTTTGTGATGACACTTTTAAAATAATTTGTAGTTTTTAAAGTGAACAGCGAAGGGTGCCTCTGAGAGGATTACACGGGTTTACTCACAGTATCACAGTCGAGAAGGATTTGTACTTTTTTGTATTATAGAATGACCAGCACGTACAGCACAAAGGGGTTCAACTAGACCGGTGGTTACAGATCACTACCACATTGTACAGCTTTCGTAATTTTTGAAAGTACAATTGAATAGACATCAGTAAAAAAAAGGTACGACTGAGGCCTCTCCTACTTACCCGTAATATTGCTACCTACTGGTCGCTATTCGACTCCCGACAACTCCCTTTTGCTTCTACGTCACCCTATTGGAAGGGGTGAGACGCTTCGTATGGGGGAGAAATGCTTTCATCTCTGTATTTTTACTCCATTGAACACAAGGCATTAAAGTGGTACTGGCTTCGATTCCAGTCGACAGAATGCTCAGTTCTCGTCGTGTATTGAGGCTGAGCTGTCTTGTTGATCCGCAGGTATGAATTAAATAGGTAATATGGAATATTTGTATATGACGGTGTGTTCGTATGTTTCGAAAATGTTAACCCAGCTTAACGAGTAACTTTTGGGAATAGTTTTTCTGAAACCATATAACGTAATTCGAGTCCAGGCGTACGGAGTAATTAAAAGTCATTGCGTCTTCTTTTCCAGAGCATGAAATAGTCGTTTTTATTCTGGTTTATTTATAGTAACGAGCGTGTTACTCACTACCCAATTATTTCACATGTCTTAGAATAGTTTTAATAAATGCAAAATATGGATTAAGCGACGATTATATTTAACTGGACTTTAACTAATCAAGGTTTGACTGTCTAGATGACTGTGGGCATTTGCTGGTGTCTTAACTTGTTTTCCTGAATATTCTACATGTAAGTTTTTGACCATCCTGTCTGAAGCGTGGGGTTTGTGTCTTCTCAGCCTGTAACTGTGCATGACCTTGGATTGATGGCGGCAGAAGACGAGTCCTTCCCGTTCCCTGAGACCCTAACTTGTGACGTATTATTCATAAATCTCACAGGCTAGAATCTCAGGTATGAGAGGGGCTTACATCTACAGTGACAGTGGATTGGAAAGGGCACGGGATTTTGGAAACTGAGAAGCCTCTTCGTACAGATTTTGGTTTATGGTATGTTGAATGTGCTTAAGTCATTTAAGTAGGCCCTGTTGCTTCTCTGATTGATCTGCGAAGCTCCGAACTGTCTCCACGTGCTGTTTGGATTATTTCACGTTATTCTTACGATTTGTATACCCGAAATTGGATGATACTTTATCCATGGAATATAAATTTCGATATTTGCCGGTGAAAGTGAGCTTGTTAATTTTGTGTCCTTCTTGGTTAACGCTACACTGTGTTAAAAATTACTAAAATAAAACTTGTAGAATAGATCCTTTTAGATAAAAGTTTATTTGACCGTTTTGTAAAATAAGGGTTTTATTGAATAGATCTGAACCAGAATTAAATTCGACCAATTTTCGGTGTAAATTCCCCAGCATAAAATTTAATCGAAATCCATGCTGTAATTTCGGAAACGGAACATGCTAACTGACGGACACATATTCATTATGTGTTTAGTTTATGTACTATTTGGGAATAACGCGGAGTTGTACTTTTCCCCCCCTCTGAAGTGTGTTTGAACACGACATTTATAACACTACGAAGAAGTAGGTGGAAGATTTATAAGATTCAAATTGTGAATATAATGACGGGATTAAACTGCCTTAGGACAAGGACTAGTTGTGAGTTTTTGTTGAGACTGTAATGATCTTTCAGATTTCATAAGAGCAAAGAGTTTCTTGAACAACTCTATCTTTAAACCATTTATTCTTCCCCGTATCATTTACAGGTAGCCCTCGATTTACGCCGGGGATGTGTTCCTGGACGAACCGGCGTAAATTGGAAAGATTTTATAATGTAAATCAATGGGAAGTCAATGACATGCGTCCCCAGCACCCAAACATTGGCGAGTAATCTAATGGCATTACATTTAAAGCTCAGAAATAACGTAAATAAAATAAAGGGAATTTAAAAAATATATTTTATACACTTACAATCGGCAATGGCGTGATGAAGCAGTGTTAGTTCTCTGACGAAGTCCCTGGTTGAGGATCGTCATGTTTTTAAAGAAGGCACGTAGTGTGTCGTGATTTCTTCTTTCTTTCAAAATTTCACGATAAGGCCTCATGGATGCCATAAGGCTCCCCTTCGCAGTAGCACAAGAGCAAACTCGCATATGAAAAAGTTTGCATTTCACAAACAGCTTTTACCGATTCATCGATCTCATTGGAGCAAATTCGCGTTAACGAAACACACGTAATTGCGGAGACGACTGTATTTATAATTTTTATTCAAAATCAGCGATGTAAGAATTACGATTTAGTATAAGAATCAGTACGAGAAACATTGTAAAACGTTATAAATAATATTAAAATATATTATTTTCACTTTTTGACCTTTTGGTTTCAAAATCGGCGTTATCCTGAATCGACGCAAATCGAGGGCTACCTGTACTTCGTTTGTTCTTTGACTAAAGTTGGTTTGCTGCCATCAAGAAAGTTGCACGACAGCCATGTTAGTAGGATCTGAGTTTATCACGGCGGTGAGTACGAAGATGGCTGGCTGTCTTCTGGGTTGTATCACAGCAAGGACCTCTGAAACGTCGGTAAATTTATACCAGACTACACGGTGCTAAAACCCAGAAGACAGCCATCTTTATTACCCATGTTAGTGAAAGTACTCGTATGTTGTCGCTTTACTGGGGTGGGAAGCCATTTTGAAAATCAACTGGTATATCTCAGAGTTTCGTTGGAACCAAAGTCTGCGCCGCCAGGAAGAGAAGGCGCCGATGTATGGCCAAAGTCGTGATAATTCCTAGGATCGATCGTGAGTGGTCGTCGACGTCGGGTGGGAGACGATACACCAGCAGCAGAGACGCGACGCAGTGCCTGATCAATTCGTGGGAGTTTTGTCGTCGACTGTGTTGGGCACATTCTGAGCCAGGAAAACCCAGTCAATCTTTGAACCACGTGCTTCAACTATCTCACACCGAGGAAGTTGGCTGTTCGGACAGCGCTTACTTTGTTGCTCTTTTAATATGTACACACTCTTAGGCTCCTGGAACCTCTTCCAGGGAGTATTTCTTTTGAAGCTCCATCCAGAACTGCAGCCGTTGTGCTGGGGAGGGGGGTCCCGAATTCCAGTAGCTTCTTTGACGCTGAACAAAAGTGCAGGACGTGTCAGGGTAAGCTGACAGCACGAAGGATGTGTCCGGCGTGTTCCCAATGAAACCACTCACCGATTTTCTCTGATGTCGTCCACTCATTTCGGGTTTTGTGGAAAACTGATATAGAAACCGAACTGTGACGCTCACTCCATGTATTGCCGAGCTTAAAAGACACAATGAATTTATCTGCGTGTCCCTCAGTTTCTTCGATAGGAAAATTGACATTTTGATACGCCACAAAATTGTCTCTTTTTTGTGAACACGATGACGAACCTTCAAGCTTCGAAAAAGTCGGGATTTCGTGACTAGCTAAGCGACTGTTAGCTTCTCCACATGAACTGTGTCCTGTAAAGTTAGTCGTATTAGTAAGATGTGTGACTGACGTGTACTATGCATATTTTGTTTAGTTTTTAGTAGGCCTACGTATCTTTATCATTAAAATGGTGATTCTGCCAAGCCTTCGAAATGTGTTGCCTCAGTGTAGGCAACCAGCTTGTCGTATGTACTGTGAAGATCTCATGTAAAACGAAATCTACAGCAGACGCATTCAAATTCTGTTTGAATTGTTGCAGATGGAAGCGGAAGCAGCAGGGGTCATACAAGAACGGAATTTGCGTCGAGTTGCTTGCGAGCTGTCCCCCAGTTACACGTAAGGCTTTGACTATTTTCCCAAAACAAGAGGTTATGACGTCATGCTTGAGTGCGCGCGCATGTGCCCTGCCTTCAATAAACTAGACTTTAACGGAGATTTAGCTGTGACACCTCGTCGAATAACGGTTAGTTATGAGGTTGGTATTAAAATGGGTTTTAATTTAAAGTAAAGCTGTCCCACTATACGCCATGTAGGCACTTGGGGGGAGAGGTTTACCGCTCCTACTCATTCTTGACCTCGGCACAAGATGGGGGTGAGTGGCCAGCATCACGCTCCCGTCCGCGCTTTACCCCCGGGAATGGACCCCGGTACCCATTGTAGAGGAGGCTGGGTGGACCCCGGTCTGGACGCAGAGATTGAAATGGGTGTTAGAGAAATTAGTAAATGCTAATCTGGATTGAAAAAATGGAGAAGAGAATGGTAATGAATCTGTTTATTGAAGTTTTGATCATCTTCTTGTTAAGGAATAAGCACGAAATAATAACGAAGTTTCGTAATTTATTTAAGATAACAAACCAAGCTTCTGAGCCATTACATGCTGCACACCTCTAGTTCAGAAGCTGGTAGTATGTCAACTACGATGGCCCGTGTACACCTTAGCAAGTTCAGTCCAATCCACATCTTCACACACAGTTTCTTCAAGATCTATCCTCTTACCATTGCCTACATTCCTCATTGGACTTGCCTTTGTATTTTCAGACTACATTTCTGATCGTCATCGCTTGTCAGTGTAATCTCCTAGGTTCGATTGTCTTCGTAGAAGCTCATCATTGTTTAAGCATCTTCGTCCTGGTATTTCGGCCCCCGTAGGTCCATGTCCTCTTCGGAACCCTTTCTCAAACACCGCTCTGTGTTATTCCCCTTGCACGAGACAGCGAGAGACACACTCGTGTATGACAATGGCGATGAAGCATAGCATCCTATTTTCCAGCCATTCTGAATAGGAAATGCTTCAGACGAATGTTTACCCAATACTCACGCTCAGAGAGGAAGGCGTCTAGACAGAAATCCTTGTAGGATAATATAAACAGTTAATTCGCGGAACCCTATCGACTGGCATTTAAGCCTGAGAAATTGTTCACGAGCGACGCCGCACACCGGACAGTACTAGAAGCGAAATTACGTACAGCGTTTATATTTTACTACAGTGTTATGATAAAATAGAGACAGTGGAGGACACTAATGTCTAGTGTCTAGCATACACACTTACTCTACACGTTCTTTTCTGCTTCGTGCTTGTTAAGGCCTGACAAACGCAGGTCTGAATACATTTTCATGTTGTCTTCTGAACAGTGCCATAGCATGATAATTAATTTCCTCTTTTTTCGCAATTTCCGATGTATTTATATCCTAGGTTCTCACTGCTGTGAGTATAAATATGGCTGTCTTCTGGGTTATAGCTCCGCGTAGTCTGGCAGTTTAACGATGTTTCGGAGGTACTTATTGCCTCCATCATCAGGGCGATGATCATCATAGTTGTCGCTGGATGTCTTGTGAGGTGTCGGCGCGGAGCGACGAAGAGGTGATGCGCTCCAAATCTTTACTTGACCTTGCCGAATTTAGTGTTGCCATGTAACTCGGCAACAGATCGCCAAGAGGTCTGTCTGGCAACTATTATACCAGACTGCACGGCGCTACAACCCAGAAGACAGCCATCTTCGTGTTGGTATCTATTTTTGGCTCTTTATTTTATTTGTTGTCAGTGTAACTCTTTCCATCTTGATTACGTAACCAATCATGGAATTAATAGAATGTTACAGAGACAACTGGAGAAACAGTGTTTTTCAAATGTCCTGCTCAAGAATTGCATTCAAATTTTCTTCACGGACAGGCCGCTGCGCCACAGACGACGAATGATAATATTGATTTTCCTTCACATTAACAAATTATGTATTAAATTTGTCTTATTTGTTAGTTGGAGGAGGAATTTGTCTCGATTGAAGGAGGAAACTATGGGGCATTCTTCGGTGTGATCCCAGAATCACTCTTCTACTGAAAGACATCCGAACGGAAATCATGGTATTGTTTATTATCTTCGTACAGCAAAACCTTAATGAGATAGCCATCCCGCCATTTCTGACTGCCTACTGTGGTTATGACGTCAGCGAATGAGACCGGCCGATAACCAAAATGGATGTCACTTTACTCCAAAACCACGATATTAAAAAAACCCGTAGAGAACGAAAACACAGGAACGCGGAAATGTCGCTGCTATGTAAATATAACCAACAACTTCGCGCATGCGTCGTGTGCTCGTAGCAGTTTCTGTGTGACGAAGTTCGACGATCAACTGCAGTGTTACTGGCACGTGTTATGATGTAACAAGTCTTTAGGTCGTCCAGCCAAATATCCTGACGATCCATCTGCAGTAACGATGTTGCAGTCGTTCCTGTGGGCGCAAATAAGCGTTGGCCATTGGAAAAACTTAACAACATTCCCATTAGTGTGTTGCAGAGTCTGACCCGTAAGTAATGGCGTCTTATTTGTTCTGTCAATTGTCCTGTACTTCCTGTGCGGATTGAGGAAGTTCGGTTTCAGCGTAGGGAGCAAATATTGTCGGTAGCAACTGGTCAGACTTGCAAAGTTGTTGTGGGTTTCTCTGGCCTGAAAACGCCAGTGCTCTACCTTATAACAGGCTACGACTGCTTCTTTCCATGTCTCTCCCAATTCACTAACCAGATAACCTCTGCTGTTGATATAGCGTCTTTCACTATCATTTAAACAGAAATGTGATCTGTCAGTTATTGAATACTGGTTCCATCTAGCGAGAATAAGCTCTAATTATTGCTAGGAACAAAATGAATGTCAGTTATTGAACACTGGTTCCATCTAGCGAGAATAAGCTCTAATTATTGCTAGGAATAAAATGAATCTGTACAGTCAACCACTTCGTTAATAATACGTGATCATTTCATACAAAGAACTAATTCGTCCAGCTGACTGTTTGCTTCAGACTAGCATTCGTACGTTTTTGGAAATTGTACATCAGACAACAAAACGCAAAAATTTGTTTTGGTATGTTTGAGGCTTTGAATGAGCAGTTAACACCAGACATTTATCGCAGAAAAAAAAAGGAACAGAAATACCTGGAGAGTTTTGAAATGTGGTGTTGGAGAAGAATAGAGAAGATCAGGTGGACGGATCGAGTGACCAACGAAGAAGTATTGAGGAGAGTCAAAGAGCAAAGAATCATTCTGCAGGCGATTACACGAAGGAAAGCTAACTGGCTGGGACATATTATGAGAAGAAATGGATTACTGAGTGATATCACCGAAGGCCAGGTTGAAGGAAAGAGAGGACTAGGAAGAAGATTGATACAGCTAACCGACGACCTTAAACAAGGAAAGAAGATGACGTTCCAGGAATTAAAGCGAGAAGCCGAGAATAGGGACAACTGGAGAGCTATTTTTGGGCAGAGCAATGGACCTGTCGTAAGACAGAACACTTAATAAAATAAAAAGTCCACCAGGCAGTAAACATTTGTAAGAAGTATTTTTAGGACGGGATAGTGTTAAAACTATTAAATGTGGATGTTGAAATGCAAGGACTTCATTTCAGATAGACGTCTTTTTTAATGAGGGAGTTTTGTATATAAATTTCTTATTAACATTTACCATTTACAATTCTGCATTATACTAGTTGGCGTAGACTAAACATTCTTGGATGATGGACTCTGAGCAGACGGAGAAAAGTTCAAGACAAAATGTACCTAGTGACAAATAAAGGCCTGACTGGACTTCCAGCTGTTCATGGCATTTTTTTATTGTTTGTGCAGAGTTACATCAAGCAAAATCACGTGGTGGCTGTCATGAAAGTTGAACATATGCTCATTTGTACGATTAATTAATTGTTTTCAACATGTGAAATGGTTTAGATTGCCTGATCTACAATTTTATCTTTCTTGTTCAAACTTAACGTATTCATGAAATACACACACACTTCTCCTGTCGACGTTCCTGTAATGAGCCATACGTGTGGCGCTAAAGACAAGCTATAAAATCTCGCAGAATTTTCGTTAAGAAGCCCCTTGGTGTGTGAAGTGATATGCAAAGAATACATGGAGACGGAGGCAAGAAAACTACTGAGATACTGTATCACTTCACATGATGAAATAGTTACCGCGTACATTTGCGCTACTTTGTGAGTAGTGTCGCCAACATTCTTACGGGAACAGCAGATTGCGTCAGCCATCTGGGATTACGTAACCCAAGACGCCGTCATAGATTCCGTGCAGCTTCTGGACGAGCTGGGAATTGCGTAGAGTCGTCCCGAATAAACTAGAAAGATTCTAAAACCCCTGGAACGACCTCAGCCTGTCTCCACATCTCCATGGAATATTTAAACAAGTTGAACATCGGCTAAAATTAAATGGAGAGCATCATAAATTTAACTAAGAAACCACATACAGGCGCCGGCCAAGATAAAGTGTAAAGAAACATTCAGGAACTGAAAACTTTGAAGAAACCATAAGATGGATACGCGAAACAAACATTTGAAGGGCGTCATAATAGTTGCCAGTAGGTCCAGGACCTAAGGGAATTCAGTAATAAATGCGCTACGAGCGAATCGGCGCTGTCTGGAGGCCAGACGTCAGGAGTTGAAGAGGCAGATGGCGAAATTGCCCAGAGGCGGTGGGAACGCAGGGACCATCATTGACATCATTAAAATATGAGGAACGGCGTTCTTGGTGTTCTGTCGCCAGTTCGAAGACGCGGTTATTCAAAACAAGTGGGCATTCCGCGAGAAGGCGATGTATCTGCTCGCCGAGTCTCATACTCCGGCCGCAGAGACGTGTGGAGGGCCGTTACGAATACCACCAGTTGGCGGCGACCTACCGATCGCAATTCAAAGTCAGGATTCAACTGAATGGGGAGCCACTGCTAGAATTTGCAGTAGCCGTCGAGCAGTTGGCGGGTTGCCCATGCAGTCATCAGCGAAGTGAGAGACCAGGAACTGAAGCAACACTTTATCGTACGCGTCGATAGGTCAATCAAATACGTCCTCAAGGCTACGAAGGCGGCCGCCGGACCACCAGCGAGGTTGAGAGAAGTGACGAGATCCACAGTGGGAACACGTTAGCCACCAGCCGAGAACCGAAGGAACGCCGATAACCTCAGAAGTGGCTGTCGACAGATACTTAACAAGGAGGCCATCAAAATCAAGACTTGAGAAAGAATAGTTGTGCAAAAAGAATAAAGGCTAGCGTGAAGAGAGAGACATCAGCGCCAACACCCTCATTTCATGGCCACACTTTTGCTTGATGAGAAGTGACGTCTGGAGACTTCGCATTGTAACTTTGGAGGAGCAGGTCAGAAATTGTCACGGACTGAGCGCACAAAGAAGGAGGTTCTCTGTCGAGCAGTTTGCAAATGAGTTGGCACCAGAACGATCAGCGACACGGAATCGAGACAGGCAGATTGCTTCATCCTGACAAAGGCACAGCTGAGCTACGTCGTGAGTTCCACTTACAAATAAACTGTGCCGAATGGAACTCCTTGTCAGAGATGGCGTTGTGGAGCTCCACTGGGTGTCGGCCGGTGGAAGGATAAGAAAAGAACAAGTAGTCCTTCCGCCTATCATGGCCTTCGGGAGAGAACCACGTGTGCCCTGCGAAGTGTTTACCGTTTCTCGAATAAGAAGCAGTCAACAACAGACCACGTGGCTAGTAACCGGATGAAGACCTGCTGCAAGGAAGTAGTCGAAGTCTGTCTTTTACGCCCGACCCCTGCAAAGGAAAGGTGACGTGAATTCCAATTCGAAGCAGACAGAACATTAATCAAGGGAATAATTGAATGCAGTGGTGTGTGAAAGAACCCAGCTTTCATTTTGAAGAACCGACAATGTAACCAATTAATAATCTGTTACAGTGGGTTGCATGAGAACGTTGCGGTGAAATCAATGGGAAATTGAAAATCATATACATTTCCAAAGAAAGCCTTTCCTTCCTGCAATATTACGTATACAAATCAGTCTGAATGAGTATAAAATTTAGAGGTTTCGTTCACAAATGGCGATTTAACTCGTGCATATTTGTGTAATGACTCCGTTGTTCCTTCAAATAACTTATCAGCACTTACTTTCTAATTATAGAAATTCCTAGAAAGAGTCTGCATATTAGACCTACATACCGTAGTGCATTAATGTAGGAATTTTATGCCCAAGAAATCATCGATGTCCAATGTATCAGTGAAGACAATTTAGTCTTGTCAAACACTAACCTCACATTCTCATCCTAATACAGTCAGCATTCGCAATATGGAAGCAATGCATTGAGAACAAATCATCATTCGCATCAAACTTGTTCCAGCTTAACAGTGATTGCTCAAAATATCGTATTTTCTAAGCTTTCGAAAGTCTGATGGCAAAACGTTTATTTTTCCACACATCAGGACGACTGTAGCTACTGAATGAACGGCCGCATCGCCATAGACACTTCGCTCACAATTTTTGTTACTTAAAGAATTCTTTATTCATGTTCACTCCAAAAAAGTAATTACTGAGTAACTCAAGTAGTTAAGAATTATGTGTACAACACAAGTAGGTGCAAAATGCTGTAACTCATGTCAGCACAGTTTGGCTCAATAAAATATGACTTCAGTGTAGGTCATCAGGTTTTCTTAGTCCATAATATCTGTTTACCAGTGCTTTATACTATCCAATCACAGACGTAAGCTCATGAAGCCCCATCTATTGTAGAGACTCCATAAATTACTTTTAGGTTAACTACAGAACTTCGTGAATGGATGATCAGGCCATTGAGAGACCTTAATTTTTAGAGTCCAGCACAGGGAATTGAGGGCAAGCATCCATTTCCTGAGTGGGTTGTTAAATTTACAGTCGCTCACTGCGTTAGAGATGTGAGTACCTCGGATCTTGTGACCACTGGGATTAACGTAAGGGCCGTGCTTATAATAAATTGACACTTAACTGTTTGTTTCTAAAAGCACACGTTTGTTTCAGGTCTACATTTTACTTTGACTAAAACTAAAACTATGTAAGAGCACGTGTTATATTGAATACACGTTGTTATAAGAACTCCCACGTATGATTTGAGGTTTTTATTGTGGTGAGTCTGAGGATGGCCGTCTTCAGGGTTTTAGCGCCATGTAGTCTGGTAGAAGTTTACCGACGTTTCAGAGGACCTTGCTCCATCTATCATCAGGGCTGTAAAACTCGTAAGACAGTCATCTAGTTTTTACTGTCAGGGCCATCACACCAAAGTTACATTTAAGTTTGCTGGTTAATTTTATCCAACGACTTTTGAATAATATTGTGTGGTAAACTGCAATCAGTACTGTGTGGTGGCCCTTTAGACTTTAAAGCATGGGATCGTGGTATACACGCCCTCTCTCATAAGCCAGTTCCCACAGGTAGGCGTATGGCGTGAGATAGCATGCAAAAGATACGAGGTCGTCCTGAAAATGAGGTCCTCCGTGGGTGTTTACTGCAGTATGTCCAGGTCTATAGTCCATCTTGCTGAAACTATTGTGTACTCTCACTGTCTCATTGCTCAAGACACACGATAACTCTCTTCAGAAAGTGAAAAATTCTGTCGAGTACTTCCCATTGTGCTATAATCAATTGCATTTTGCTTCCTTGCAGAATTATTCGCATTTATTTCCACTATTATCTGTATTGAATGCTTTGATAGTGATTATTTTTCTGTGCCAAGTTTATATTTTTCTCGGACCATTTAGAAAATGGTGTCTTGTGGCCTTTTCTCTTTGAATGCAAAAATGTTAAACATTCATTGCTTTTTTATGGCCGCTTAAATTAACAGCAGACACAAAGAAACGGCTTTTTCCGACTCGGAAAAGTGCAAATGCAATTTCAGAGATTCTATAATTTTTCAGTTTATTTTGTACTGAATCTTTATAATTTTACGACCATTTCCATTGGCCTGTCATCAACATTTTAAGCCATTGAAGTTGTATCACAAATCACAGTGTTTGTTTTGCTTGTTTCTTTTCTTAAGCTGTTAATGTGTGCTATGAGGAGGCAGATAATATCAGTTTTTTCCTTCCATTGCAGTTCTTCATTGTGCTCGAAGACTCGCCTCTCCAGTTCTGTCGGTCTTGCAGTTTCCTGCTCGGGTAATGGGACGGGAGGAAACTTCCCAGCTGTAATGTTTCAACTCCGCACACGTGGAAGAATACTATGAAGCCCGAAGGCCACAAGGGTTGTCCATAGCCAGCAGACAACACTAACGTACATTACTTAACCCTTCGAAGCCGAAGATCGTCTAAATATTATTTATGAATTCAGTCCGTACCGCGAAAAAAACACTACACCTCACCATTACGAAAATCAGCTGGTTGACCCTTTGAAGCCGAAGCTCGTCTTCATAATATTTACGAATCCAGACCGTACCACGAAGAAAACACTTCACTTAACCATTAGAAGTCGAATCAGGCGGTACCACATAAGATTTAACAAAAGAACATCCCGGTCAAAGCCTTAATTGAATTATCAATTTTTTCTGGCGTTCTCTTAACTTTGTGAGGCGGAAGAAAGAGGAATCACAATGAATGAATTCAGACGATTAGTATAAAATGTAAACTTTGCAATGAAAATGTTGCTGATGAGAATCTGAAGTGCAGCGCCGAGTATGTTTTATATACTCGGCTGCTAACATTTTATAGGAGGCTTTGGTTTATAAACAAGTAACAGCGAACACAAAGTATGGTTGTATAGCAGGCTAGAGAGCCTTTGGTTCAAATCTGATACATGCCAATACCCCCAAAATACAATAACCTCATCTTCTTCTATGGCTCTCCGGTCCGTATTCGGTCCATGGCCTCCTCAATTCTCCTCTTCCATTTGGTCATATCCTACAGTCCGAGGCTTTGATCGAGGTTTCGAAACATTTTCCTTTTTATGGTGCAAGGTTGTTAGCCTTGCGACCAACCCCCTAACCTGGAGAACCAGGGTACCTGTCTTAGTCTGACCTCTCCCTCTCGACAAATCATTGATTTAATATCCATTAAGTTTGTAATATAAGATACTGAATTAAAATTAAAGATTTTTGCATTTCATAATTGGATGAGGGGTGTGTGTTGTAAGTTACTGTATTTACTGTATGCCATGATTAGTGTGTGTGTTTCTCTTCATGAGTAAATATGACATAAATTATAATGGCCTAAAGGTTAATGTATACATTGTGCCTCTTATATAGTGTGTTTCAAAAGTAGCTTTACGACTTGAGGGCGAGATATTGGTGAACTGATAGGAGAAACATATAATTTCAGAACGTAGAAATGTAGTCAAACACTTCAAGTTTTATGTCCATCAGATTTTTATGGTTCAATGTGACTTCCATTTGTTATGCGGCAGACGTCCCATCTGTAGTCAGTATCTTGCCACACGCAGTCTAGCATCTCCGGTGTCACTTTAGCAACTGCAGCAGTAATTCGAGTTTGGAGTTCAGCCACATTTGCAGGTAGGGGTGCCACGTACACTCAGTCTTTAACAAATCCCCACAAGAAAAAATCTAAAGGTGTTAGATCCAGGGAACGAGGTGGCCATGCTATTGCTGAGGGCACAAAACACATTAACTTTTGGACTGTCACGAACATGTTCCAGGAAAATTGATGTGTTTGGCTAAATTTGTGCATTTAAAAATATTGCGCACATCCTTTAAATAAATTTATATTCTCCTGTGAAGATGTAAAGCTACTTTTGAAACATGGTGTACTATTGACTTGTCTGCCAATGAGGAATGCAAAACTTGCAAAAAATGTACTTGGGAAGTATGTTCCAAATTGTAGTTCTCCTTTTCATTTGTATTATTTAATTACGCAGACTTTTTATTAAAAACTGGAAGTATTGAACTCTTTGAACAGGAAACTTACTTTCCTGAAATTATTGGAAAAAACGTTTCTCTCTGATGCTGTAACTTAATACTTTCAAAAATTTGATGGGTAAAATATGAAATTAGATGTAAGACTTGAGGTTCTCACAGATTAGATGTTTGTGTTTCACGTATAACATGAACACAATACAACTTGGAGCATGTAGGCAACACTTATGACTTCCATACTCACGATTTGGACGTGGGTGTTGGTATCTTACAATTGTATGTTAAATTAAGAGTGAAAACTTCTTTCACGTACAATTTCAAAATGTAATGTGGTGTTTTAAATCAATTAAATTTAGCATCTGTATTGTTGTATTCACAAATTTTCGTCTTCTTTTCTTTTACTTTTCAAATTATGAATTCCTAACTTCTTAGGTTTTTATATATATTTGTAAAATTAATAACAGCGTAGTAACTTACCTGTTTATCCATCTTTCCTTCCATCCACATGCTGTTTTTCCTCTGGTATATGTGCTGTTCTGACGTAGTTGATATTTTAGATTGTTTTTCACAAAATATGAATGAGGTCTTCACTTGTAAGATTTGAGGTTTACACAGCGATGAGTATGAAGATTTCTGTCTTCTGGGTTGTTGCGCTGTGTAGTATGGTCGATGTTTACCAACGTTTCAGAGGTCATACTGCGATAAATCGCCCTGATGACGGAGGTAGTATGCCCTCTGAAATGTTGGTAAACATCGACCATACTACACAGCGCAACAACCCAGAAGACAGAAATCTTCAGGTCTTCACTTCTTTTACTTAAAAGTCTAAATGAATACATCACTGCCTTCCTCAGTGAGCTGTTAACCTAGTCTGTTATGAGACAACTTGTATTTCATGTTGTTTCATGTGTATATCTGATTATTTCTCTGATATAACCACATTTCTTTACGTGGCATTAAAATGTTATTACAGTTGTAGTCACCCATATGGGTGCCTGTTTTTCGATCAGTCATTCATAGACAGCTTCCAGTTATTTACTTATGAACAGCAGAAACACATGACTTCAAAGTCACTTGCTTCTGAAACCACTTTATTACTAAGAATGTTTTGGCAGAGCGGTTAGCCATAATTGTGTGTAAGTAGAATGGCATTTAAACTAGAGTTGACTGGGTTAAAACTGTCTACAGGGATACATTTAACCCAATGAGTTCACTTGGTCTGTACCTTTATTAGAGTCTGATGTCAGAAATAGTATTTTGTTTGTTACTGTGGAAGATGTATTCTAGAATTGCCTGTGGTTGGTAGATTACGGGGATTGCCAGCAACATGAGTGTGTCCATCGCATCACATGCTAGCAGTTTACTGTTCGTACTGTGCATAACCTTTCAGTGTATCACAGCACACAATTAATGTTGGTGGTCAAAATGTTCCTTCTGCCAGAATACTCAATTAGTCAGTGTAACCACAGAAGCAAGATGTTACCAACTCAGTCTGGCTGTTTCAGGCACAAGTATTTGTTAAATTTAATATTTTTTTTAATTTGTGCTTATAGGTAAATCTTAAAATTGTTTTGTTTGATGATGATGTGGATTTTTAGTGCTGTGTAGGCTTTTAGGTGAATGCCAACATTTCAGAGAAACATATCATCATTTAATTCTCACTGTTTTGTTTTCAATAGTACCACAATAACCAGTGAATGTGACTGAATGGATAACAAATGTTTTCTCTTTTCCTGTACTTCATCTAACTTTCTATCAGTGTCCGTGGGCCAAAGTAACCAACTGATATATATCAATATTTTTTTACAGTTTTCTGTCATAGAGATGAAACAAGCATTGAAATTGTACCGAATTAAGTTTTTACTGTGTATGTTCACTTTCTTTCCTTAAAGTGTATTGCAATGGATTTTTGTAACTTTAAGTTATAATTTACTTAGGTGGGTTAAATGCATATTGAATTCTGTTGAAATCTCTTGAGAAGTTTCCAATTGCAAGATCTTGGAAAAGATGGGAAAATACAATGACATATTTTAAAATGGGAGTAGAAAAGAAAACTTGAGAATCCCAATTAATTAATTTTTAATGAAAGTCCTTGAAAGTGGCAACTGATTGCAATCTTAAGGGCATTCACATCTGGGCCATCAATTTGAAAAATGTTGGTATTGCTCCAAAGGTGCCAACTCATTTTATTTTTATGAATGGATCAATTTTTGGAAGTTTTCTGGTCAAGTAAGCTCTTCTATTAAATGTCACACTGGACTCCCTAGAGGAACAAAATAATATTAAATTCCTTATCCCTTCTAACTTATTAGTTCTGGTCATTCTTCCCTGTGCTTGATTGCAAGTTTCAGAAAGCACCCATGTTGATAGGCCAGACATCTGTGAGAGTCAATAGTATAACATAATGACTGTGATCTTTGTATTGATAAGTGACCTCAAGGTATAGGTTGTTGCAAAGGTGGCCATGTGACAAGAATGGTATTTATTGTATCCAGTGGTTATTTCATGAAGTGAATTTTTTTGATAACATGATATATCCATGGTTGATATTTATATAAATATGAAGTGTGTGTTTGTGCTCCAGCCAACTGTATCTTTTAGTAAAGTAGGTGAGTTCTTTTACATTACAGTGATAACCTCAATTCTGTGACACTTTATTCCATTTAGGTTACAGATAAGAGCTGTATTACTGTAAGAAAACACGTGATCTTTTGTCTACAGAAGTTGAAAATGTGTTGTGTCACATTGTTACACATTACAACTGAGTGTGCAAAGCTAAAGTCCATGTAAAAGAAAAATTATAGTAATTGTCCTACATGTAATTCCATACACATTGCCACAGAATTGTTGGGTTCACAAACATCCATTTTCATAAAGAAAATTAATTTTCTCTTACAAAATTAAAACCATTGTCATCCTTTGATGGCTTTGGATTTATTTAACCATAGATCACTGGTCTCTTACAGTATATTTAAAGGTACTTTTTCAATCTACTAGATTGTATATACAAGCTTTCAAGACCTTTTTTTTTTAAAAAAAAGAAACAACTTTCTAATTTAGCTGAGTAAAGTGACACTGCAGGTTGGGTGAATGCAGGGCATGGATTTTTCTCTTTGACACCACATCCTGACCAGGTCTGGGGGTTACCCAGCTTTTTATAAAGGCTCTAACCCCATGATAAAGAGGCCAGAGCATGAAGATAATATTGAAGCTACACTCACTCGATACATCTTCGTGAGACAGTGCTTAGGCACAGGAATCTTTATTTTTCTGATGCTGGTCCACAAATATGTCAGATGGACTGCTAATAGTGATTGAAGTAGAAAGCAGATGAATGTAGATTAGGAGTAATAAAATGTGAAGCTTAGTTACAAGTTAAAAGCCTGTGTTTCTTTGCCTTTTTACCCAGCACCCAAATCATTCTTTTTTGAGGTATTCCTTCTGGACCATTGTAAATAAAACTGAACTGGCTGAAGGTATATTATCTTATATACCAGCTGCTTCTTAGTCTCAAAATGTAAAATTGAATTTATATATATATATATATAAATATTTGGAATTAACTTTAATTGTGATAGTTTAATACTGTGACTGATATAATTCTAAATTGATAACCATATTCAGTCGTATATTGCCAAATATATAAAATCCTTCGATCAGCTTTTCCTACTTTCAGATCAAAAATGACATGCTTGTTATTCATATAACTTAATAAATTAGGTTCTCTTTTACATGACATGTGTCTGGTAAATGAGTGTCTAAATAATATTTAAGAATTCACTTTATAATGGTACCTTGAAGTAAACTCAACATTTTCCCATTAAAAATATAAACTTGTTTGTGCCATTTAAGGAAATAATCCCTGTCTACAGTGAGAATCATACAAAATCCATAAGTGCAAAATGCAGAGATACTGATTTTTATAGTAGGTGGTACACAAAATTTTCACTAGGTTTTTAAAGGTTAACAGCTGTAGTTAGGCATGTGAAATTTTTAATGTTAATAGGTTAGGTCTACAAGCATATCCAAAGACTGTATTAACCTTTACTTATTCAATTTTGGAAATACCAAGGCTACAACATTAATATTTGAGTCAGAAGCTCTGTATGTAAAAATGAGCTCAAGAATTACAGCCATGACAGCCCCAGTCAGAGAAATGAATTACTGAGATCTGATCCCTGGGAAGCTTCTTTCAGCAGCTTGGCCGAAGCATGAAGCTGTTCACTCACTTCAGCTTGTACTGAAATTACAAATGTGGT
>NW_019059825.1:485943-497884 GCF_000696155.1 Zootermopsis nevadensis
AGGAACCATGAGTTCGAATCCCACTCGAGCCATGGATGTTTTTCTGTGTTGTGCTGTCCTGTGTACAGGTAGAGGCCTAGCGACGGGCCGATCCCTCGTACAAGGAGTCCTGACGAATGTCCATAGATCAAGCCAACTAAAAAAAAAAGTTTAGGACCCATAAAAGGGTACCGGAAAATGTATAAACGTTAAACTGGAAAAAGAAGAAATTATAATTCTGTTGAAGGTGACTCTTCTGTGTTACAGTGCTGCAGCTGTATAGTCTGGTAGAAGTTCACTGACATTTCATATAATCTTGTTGCCTCCATCATCAGGGTGATTAGTATGTTGTGTATTAGGAATTTGTTTGAGATATAGAAACCAGTCAGGCAAAGTAGAATCTTAGCTGAGCCAGTGGGTAAGAGGGTGAGAATTTGGAGAGGACAAGGGAACCAATGGAAGTAGGGCAAATAAGGTCCATTTCCTTCCCCCCCTCTCTCCTGCATGTCCAAGCTGCACCTGTCTCCCCCTCCCTCCATTCTGATCAGGCTGTGGTCTGCCCTTCTCCCATTGGCTTCCTTCCTCACCCTCTTTCCAGCAGGTACAGCAATGTTCTATCTTGTCCAACTGGTTCTTATATCTCAAACTGATTCCTTGGATGTGGCTTACTGCTCTGATGTTGGTGAAAAGCACCTCTAAAATGTCAGTAACTCTTAAGACAATATACAGTGCACGACAGCCGTCTTCACTATGTTTCTGTTACTGTTCATCTGTAAAAAAAAGGCCCACCAACTGAAAACATCTAAGTTTCATCACAGTAGCGTAATCATGATTTCAGTTCAGATGTTTTAAAATATAAATAAAAATGTATGTATTCAATTACACAGATTTACATATTATCTGTATTATTCAATGTTGGTTCCTTCATTATTAAATCTTTCTCTGCTTATTAGGCATGTATTTTTTCAGAATAATTTTACTCTGTGTTGTTGCTGATAATTCAGGAGGGGTGTAGTGAAGTATAAAAAAGTGTCCATTAAATCTGTAAAAAAAATGGTTTTGATTCCATCATTTCAGATTTCAGGGCTTAATTACACACAAGTACGCTACTGCATTAATGCTTCTTTAGTGGCTTTTATTTCTCTCTGTGAATAACTGAAGCAACTCTGCACTGATATGAAGAGATATTTTTGAAATTTAATTGTAGCACTGATTACTAAACTATGGAACAGATTTAGTTTTTGTCCATTTCAGTCCATAATTTTCACACTGAGCCATAGAGCTTCTTTTTGTAGAAAAAGTGTGTGAATCCAGTGCTTTAATTTTGTTCATCATTTCATTTTCGATAAAGTCACGGCTGGCACACATAATGCATCATAATGTCCTATAAAATGTGACAAACATCTTACTTTAGTAGGTCATTAATTTTAAGTTTCAAGTTACAGTTTCATAAAGGAACCTTGGAGCTGGTTGTTTCTTTTATTTTTTTTAAATTGCACTAATAAATTTTCAGAAGAATGCTTTATGTAACTTTTATTGGAATTCATTACATTTGAACAGTTTATTGTTAGAACTCACAACAATTAGTATTTATCACTCTGCCATATTTTAATAAGTGTGAATGATGCGGCCACCGATGATCATTAATGTTTATAGAATTCAATTTGAGGTTAGAGGGAAAGTATTAAAAAATCAGTCAACATTATCTTAATTTTATTACAGAGTAACAAACTACTTATGCTGCTGACAAATATTTGGTACTATTCATAAGTTAATAATTGTTTTATAATTAAATTTTATTACAAAAATGCCTACACTGTGCCATAACCTAGAAGACCGCAATCCACCCTTCTGTTCTTGTCAGACGTGTAAACATACCATCTAAATATGGCTCAGATGGTGATGGCAGTGGTAATGATATGACAGTGATGATGATTGTCATGAGAAAGAAGAAAATTACACTGAATTATTCTAGTTTACTTCATATTATAACAATAGCACACTTCGCAATAAAAATATTACCATGCTGTGTTGGATTGTGGTAGGACAAAAACCGGCCTGCCAACAGTAGTGTCAGTAGAATATCTGATTCTGCCAGCAAAATTTCTCTCATTTTTTCATCCCTTCAGCACTAAAATGAGAGGAATGAAAGATGGGGTGGGAACTCTCCAGAAGGGATGGTAAGTGAACCAAGTTGGGGCAGAGCCTCTAGTACATGGAATAAAGCTATTATCACTGATAAAAGAATAGGATCTAATGGAAAATATATTACCTAGATCCACAAGAGATAACAAAACAGTATATCTTTCTGTACCAATAGAAAAGGGGAAGAATATGTCGTATCAAAATAGCTTAAGATGAGGAAGTGTGAAGGAGTATCATTTAAGTGTACAATGATGTAGACTTAAAGAACAGTTACAATTTTTTTAATCATTTCATCACCTAGAAAAATGCATTGAAGCACAAATGAAACACGTGGAAGTTTCTCACAGTCTGATGAATCAACTGAATGTTAAAATAGTAATTAATAAAGACTTAATCCAGGAGTAGACACAGTGGTCTATAAATCTTGGATGGATGCATGAGATAACTGACTGTGGTCATAATGAAACTGAATTGTTTGTGCTAAGAAAAATCTTTTGACACATCTTCCGTTTTTCTGTCTGCATGTTTCGGTCAAACCAGGTCATCTTCAGACATTGGTACTTAGATGTCAGTTTGAATGGGTGAAGGCAGCAGCATGTATGATAAATCAATTTGTGAATCTATGAAACACAGTGCCTATTAGCTAAGTTATTCTTTCTGTGCTGCAAACAAAACTGTGGAATCAGCCAAGCAGATCATCTTGTTTGTGTTGGTGCAAGATCAAACAAACATATATACAATAAACTGCCTGAAAGAATACCTACAAGAGGAAGTCAGAGGAAGTTATTGCTACTTCAAGTGGTAACAACAAAAGAACTTAGCTACGAATTTATAAGTAAATAATTACGTGTGCAGGGGGATTGTTACCCCCAGCTTAAAGCAGGTTTTCTGTAGTCATTTATTGAAGATACATATTTATAGGTACTCGCTGCAGCTGTTTCTCCTGTCTACAATTCTTAGTTTTTAGTGGTTATTAAATACTAGTTGTATTAGGAACAAATTAAATGCACAAAAAATTTGGATAAGGGAATACTATGAAGGAAGTGGCCACTTGGAAGACAAAGGAATAAATGGTGGGTGAATACAGAGTATCATTCCTTCACATTCCATACATAAAGGAGATAGATTAGTCACATGTAATATATTCTTTATATTTTCCAAAATAAATCCTTCAATATCACCAAAAATTACTGGAAAATATAATACCATGCAATTTTAGTGAAACATTTCGATGAGGACTTGCTGGAATTTGCTTTGATTTATGTCTGTTGATAGTTTCTGGTTCCTAGCTACCAGTCCACTTCCTAATTTATAATATTTTGGGCTTGAATATGAAAGATTTGACTTTTTTTGTTACACTCGTAAGTTACAACACACATAATTTAAGATTTCATCACGTAGTTGCACAGCACATACAGAAGGACTTCACATTAGATGCCAATAATATTAACCATTTTCTTTAAGACAAGCATCCAACAATTTTAAGGTTTCATAAAACCGAAAAAGTTTTTGAGGCGATGTTGGTAGTAGTGGTCAGTGTTGTATTTTGGTTCCTCCTAGCTTCATGGGTTATTAAAATAAACCCTTTCCTTCAGAAATTCCCACAGAAAGACATCTGGTGGGTTAAAAACCAAGCTCAACAATGCGTAAAGCAGGTGAATAGAACAGAATTTATTTACATTCCATATATCCTTCATGGGCCTAAACCAAGGATTTACGATTTACATTGTGGATATCTGAGTTTGTTTGAAAAATTTCTATTGTCTACTACAAATTGTGTTAATAGGAGCAGGAATTCACTGGCTAGTGGAGGAATATTAAATTTCGTCAATAATTTCCTACATGAGTCTCTAAGGCTCTCCTTTTAGTGTCTGCCATTATTCTAATGATTTTGTTTTTGCTGTAAGTTTCTCCAAAAAATAATTACATATGACATGATCAAATGAAAGGAAGCAAAGCGGACTAATTTTAAAGTTTTTGTTTTTATGAGTAGTCTGTAGTGTGGGCCATTACCCATCGTGTTGAAACCAGCAATCCTTATCAACACTGTCAGACACTGGACATGTTCCATGTTACAAATACTGTCTCGACATGTTTTTATCAGTTTGTGTATTGTACTTCCTTGTCAGTATGTGCATTGCTAAACGCTCTACAAACACCAACAAAAGATTTCGATTAGAAGTTTGTGAATGCACTACCTGCACAGCTTTTGCGCAAGTGGAATGAGCAGCGGCCTAGAAATTAGGATGACCTTGGATCAGGTATCACGACTGTCGTTGGAAGAGTCTATAACACGGGGTGGACCTGTTCCGTTGTCCATGATCGTTGTTGAGTTGCCATTGAATTGTATCAGTATTGCACTTGGTGAGAAAAATTCCTCGTATGTTACAATTATTTTCTGAACGGATAATTCGGTTATGCGCCGTCTGCCTAATTCGCTGCAGTAACATACGAAAAATATCACTATTGTTTAAAAAGCTGGAGATGTTCTTTTTTCTTTTGCGGATACATTTGTATAACCAACATGTTTTTTTTGTTGTGGCAACTTGTATTGCAGTGTTTTCCCGTATTTTACTGTTTATAATATTGTTCGTGTACAGCATTATGGGATCAAAACATAAATACAAAAGTGATAATGAAGCAAAGAGAAGTTGTGAGGTTATGACACTAGAGAGAATAAAATATTCTAAAGAAGCTGCGCATTGGTATATGCGCAATTGCAGTTGGCCTAAAATTACGTTGATATATATTTTTTTAAGTCTGACTTTCCGATGACACTTTATTATAACACAGAGTTTGTTGTGAAGTTTCTGTATTACGATGTATTGATGATTTTGTTGTTTACTCTGACTTTCTATGATCGCTTTCCCGTATCCCCATTAATCCGATACAATTTTAAGTTCGTCTAACGCGGAAACACCGAATTCGCCATTTTCGACGAACGTTTGCTCTACTGAATTCCAGTATGACTTGACTTTTAGACTAGGATTCACCACTGCACAGGTACATTCTGTAGACAAGATTTAAAACTAATTTCTGCTCACACTTCAAGTAAACTAGCCTCATTCTGTATTTTTATCTTCTTCCTTTGTGCAATTGACACGTATTCACCAGAAAAATATTTTTTGTTATTATGTAACCCCATCTAAAAAAATAAGCAATTAGACTCCGTTGTGAGGTCGTCAAATCAAGTTGATAAGTCGACAAGTTATTTCTTTAAGCTTCATTCTTACGTTACCATTCCATCTATGTCTTTATCTTGAAAGTTGTTTTCCTTTAGATTTTTCAAGTAAAAATAACGTACGGAATTCAAACAGTAAAGGTCAGCGTGCTGAATTATGGTGTGGTATGCACTGTTTTTCAGCGTAGTTTTGTAATGAGTGAAATTTGTGGCCTTTGGACATTCTGTGTTGCGATGTCACAGATCACTGGTATCACAGAGGTGTCAAACAGTGATCTGTCTCTGCCCTATTTGTGGCCAGGAATGTGACTGTTGCTGGCCTTCATTTGCAGGGCATGAATATCAAGGTTAAACTTGTGCCACTTAGTAGTAACGTCATACATAAATGTAACAACACACGCGCAGGTCTTGTTTCTCTTCATATCACTAATTTATAGATAGGAAGAACAATTGATAGTTTCTGGGTCTTTTATCCGGGAAAGACTGTTTTTCAGTTGAATGAGGTTGTTTCAACTCCATACTTTATACAGCATTGAATAGGACGGTAGTTGTAAATTATGAATTTGGAGGTAAGTGGTAGTATTTTCCAAGCTCTGGCCTGGATTGTCTGACGGAAATCATGTATGCTTCAGTTTATGGGCCGGGAATTGAAGCGAAGGTCTTCCGAACGTGGAACACAAGTGGTAGCCAAACAATGCGAGATTTGCTTAAGGTAAAGCGAAGAGAGATTACGTGGTGTCTAGTTTCCATGGCCACAACCAGGGAGAGCAACTGCGGTCAGTGCAGTGTGAATAGGGAAGGAGAAGATACACGATGACAAATTGATTCTGTAATGTGTTTTACAAACGAATGTCAGGCGTAGCTGTTGTGGGAAGGTGTCTGAATTTTCGTGTATCATTCGCGCCATTTTCATCTCTCATGTGGCAGTAATGAGAAACGTCTGCTCGGTTTTAGTGTGTTCCATCATGTCTGCACGGAGGAGAAGGGCATCTGTCCTGCCATGTTAGGAGAGACGGTTGATCGCGGAGGGACGAATAGAAGACGAGACGACAGACGCAATACAGTTACTGGTTATGGATGTAACTGTTAGTTTTTATTTATGGAACGATTAGATATGCCGAATACATACAAATGAAAGACGAATCGTGCCTATTGACCCAAGATGATTTACAGAGCGCTGGTGAGTCGTTTCTAGAGAGGAGACTGAAATTGCGAGCAGCTCGAAGGGGGCTAGGGCGAGGGGGCAATATTTTATAAGTTACCTGTCATTTTTACTCTTCTTGTTTCATAAATTTAATTAGTTTTTCTATAAGTATGGATTATTAAAGGTTATGGTAAGTTAAATATATCTTGCTCTTTTGGGTTTGGGTAACCCGTTTTTTCCCATAAGCCTTCTCCCCTACCCATAGTGCGTCCTCTTACTTACCTCAGGAGGACACATAACTAGAGGGGTTAAAACGTCGCTTACAATGGTATATGAAGCCTTTCTTTAAGTATTTTTATTTTTCCTGATGCAACTGATGACTGCAGAATACATTATCTTCAGTGATCGCATATCTAGCCTATTATAAAATCTAGAATTGTTTCTTAAATTGTGAGTCTTCTGCCCTCGCTTTACCTTATAAGCTAAAATTAAATAAGCTACGGCTTAAGGTCTCGTCACTTTGAGGTCGGCCCAAGTAATGATAACGTTTCTTTGTTGTGTTACTAAACACAACCTAAAACCAGAGACTCTTCACAATAAAAATCAATTGGGATAAAATAACAATGTTTGGAATGCGTAGTATCAAAAGCTGAATGTAGGCTTACGTTGAAAGAAAATTACGCATTGTGAATAAAACGTAGAAACCAGTAAGTGAATCAAATTTTTCAAAAGGTAGTTTTTCCTTTGACCTCACAGGGGAGATCGAGTGATGTAAAGCTCAGGAGAGAGGGCAAGGCTCCGGGGATAAAGCTATCCCAAAGTTGGGAACTCCTGAGGGGCAAAGTTCTCGGGGTAAAGAGTCCAGAAGATGCAAACCATGGGTCGTGGTGGAATATAGGGGTGGGGGGAGGGTTAAACTCTGCGAGTTCAATTTTGTGGGATCGCTTCATCCTTTGGGGAAGCCCTGGGGGTTGCCTAATTCCATGGAGAGTGGACTCGGTGGGTTTTAGCTGGAAGACACGACATACAGACAGACGGACGGACATATACACGAAAGTAAAGAACGCCGAAAAGAAAAATGTTCCAGAAGCTAAATTCTGTTTTGGCCCAATGGTTGAGTTAGCCTCAGCCTGACCCAACTTTCGTGTCTTCGTTTCTGTCTTTGTTTGAAATTACATTGTTCATACTCTTTTATAGGTTTTTTAATGTTTTTATAGTGCCCTCATCTTTATCGTATCTCAACGCCTTGAAATGTCTTATTTCGCCTGTCAAACCATTCAGCCGCGATATTCCGTGGTTCTGGGAAAGATTAGAAAGGAAACAGCAAGTCACATAAATCGACCCACGAATGTAATGAGCCTATTCGTGATATGAACCCGATTATTGGACAGATTTTGAGATTGATTATAAATTAATATTTTCTGATTCTTTCGTATGACATTTCTATTCGTGCGCTCACATTTTATAAGTCTGTAGTGTAAAAGTATGAAGACTTATTATTTATTACCTCAGTCATTTGACCCCGCGCTGAGCCTCCTCAGTCAAATCCTTGTGATTAACACTTAAATCTTTAAGATCGATTACAATTTAATCCTCCCATTGTCACCTCTGTTGGCTCATTCAGAGAGTTTTTCTCGATTTAACTATATGTAAGAGTAAAGAGGAAGGTAAAAATTATGAAGTTCTTTGTTAAATAATATTAAACATTCAAATGTTTTGTGAAATATATAGAAGGAAACAGAAATTGAGGGTGTCTCAAAACAAAGTTCTGAGGAAAATATTTGGATCTAAGAACAAGTGTGTACTGCAAATTTGTTAACAAGGGGCTGGCACCACCAAATTTTTTCGTTTTGGTTTTTACATCTGTAAGTATAGACGGGCAAGATATGTCGATATATAGATACATGTGTATCGTTATTTCGATAACTGGTGTATCTCCTGTATAATCTGATATTTTCTGTACCGGCAACAAAGAGATCTTATAATTAGCCAAAAATTAACAAGAGACTAACGTGAACCCCTCCGAGTCCACTTCAACATAATCGTGCCTAAGAGAAATTAATAATAAGAACTATCGATAATATTACGTAACGAGGAAATTAATAATTCTGTTTTTCACATGGAATTGTTAAGGTGAATAAATGGTGAAGCAGGACATGTGTTATAGATGGGAAAATGAAGTGAATAAATTTTGGATGGAGACAAATGGTAAGAGACGTGTTATGATATGGACATATGAACTCCATTAAAGTTATATACTAACAGTAATTTAAGCAAGTCGCGGTGAATGCTACGTGTTACTAGATTTACGAATTGACAGCTCTTTTTTGTTTTTTGTACTTTGCAAGAAGTGCGTTAAATGAAAGCATAATAATGAGAGTGCCCCATCTGTCGTTTCATTTCCAAAACCACTGAAATGATTTCGATGTCAGTTATCGTTAGGGGAATTTGTTAAAAGTTGTCTGATTTTAGTTTAGTTTGTATCGATTCGATATGACCTGTACATTGCATGAAGCTAAAATTTGTATTTATAAATTGTGTGAAAATTATTATATCGTAAAAAAGTTGGTACGTGACGCTGAAAGACACTTCTCGCCAGGATCTACGACTTCCAATTGATTCACTTTTCGGTACTGCGTATAATTATGGAAATACGATGGAAAATTGTTTTGTACCCAAACAGTAAACTTGTCACTCAGCGCATTTATCTGCAACAAGGTTCAAGAACACGCGCGTCAAATTCTGTACCTACTAATGGTCTTGAAGGCCGCTTAAACGGAGGTGAATGTTTCGATTCCTGGGGCCATCACATGGGTGAGGAAAATCCAAATAATTCTTAACTTTAGCTTAAAGTCTATTTTTCATTCTTTTATTTTACCATAAGCTCACACAAATGTGAATGTCGCTGAAACGCATTTCTATTGTATTGTTATTAAAATACAAACAGCGAGAGACAGAATTAGCTACTTGACTTGCATCAGACATCGTGTATAATTCGAGCATTGAGTCTGGATACAAGAAATATCTACAACAGTCACGAATTGCCGTGCTTTGTCTAATAAGCACGATGCGAAAAGTCGAAACAAAATAAACTATAATATTCTCGCTCGGGACATGCATTTATAGGCCCTCCTCCGCCATCCTCTAACTCCCATCTCCCTGATATCCTTCGGTCTCCCAATTTTCCTCCTTCCCTCAGGTTTCCAACTATAAATCTTTTTAGATGGTCATCTGGCTCGTATAGGCTGAGCACATTCGATGTCGCAAAACTTACATTATTCTTCCTTTTGGCATGCCTTATCCGTATTTCCGGCTTTTTTTCGTATTAGGTTTCTGTACAATTAGTTGTTTTCCGGGATGGGTATGTAAACCCCACGTCCAACCCCCAACCTGGAGAATCAGGCCTCCGAATTGCTACCCCCCGGAGACAGGGTGGCCCAGATATACCCCCAGGCATTGGGTAGCTCGGATCGCCACTTCCCGTATTCACTAACGTGAACCCCTGAGCTTCCGATGTATGAAACTTATTATTTATTTTTAAAATAGAATCACTTTGTGGTAAACATAGAAGACGTTCTTGCCTCCTTCACACTTTAGTTTGGCGTGGTTCTGTATCACAAAACTTTCCCTCCTTGGTTACCCCCAGTATCTGCGTAATAATTATTTACAGTAACCCTTCGAGTAGAGTACTTTTTGAGAACCTAAATACTACGTTCAACTAGTCAATAAACCCCCCTCACCTTTTATGGAAACAGAAAATTCATTATAATTGTAATAAGTGTTTCCTATCCTGAGCCAGATTAATTCAATCCATATTCTCAAAACATATTTCAATAAGATCCACTTTAATATTATTCTCCTACATACGTCTAAGTCTAGATGGTGGTCTCTTCCCTTCAAGCTTTCCAACCAAAATTTTGTAAGCATCGTCTCTTCTATGCTACATGCCTCGCCTCTCATCCTCTTAATGACATTTGGTGACGAATGTATTTTATGAAGTTTTCTGTAATTTCGTCCCTCTTCAGCCTTTGTTCGTGTTCTTCCTTTAACGCAAGAGACAAAGGGTAATACTTTTTTCTCATCGTCTATGGTCAAGCTTGACCGCCGTGACCCCTTTCGGGGTTTTCTTGCGAAAGTACCACGGTGGTTTCGCCTTGCCTTCCGTGGCCAGTCTTTTCCCACCAGACTGGAGACGCGGACAAACATCCATGCCTTGAGTGGGACTCGAACCCACGGTCGCAGCCGCCAGGAGCATGAGGACCATGCCTCAGACCGCGTGGCAAGGGTAATACTTGCGATGTTGAATTTGTGTCTTGAGACGCTTTATAAATTAAAAAAAATTCATTCATTATATGCTGCCGACGCGAGGTAGAATACGTTACTCTTGTACTTACACGTATATTTATCATCACCACGCGTTTATTGTTCATTCTGACATTCGTTTTATTTGGCCTGTGTCCGATGTCTGATTTGATCACTACGCTTGTATTCATGTGTTAGCTGTTGCAGGACTTTTGACCGAGATTCTATGATATTAAAGTTAATAAATCGTCGTACTGTTTCGTGAAGGTATTAATAATCGTATTTTTTTGTTCTCCAGTGAGATGATTAAATTTTTTGTAAATGTAGTTTTAATCCTATTTTGTGTCCATAGTATTCGCTTCTATTGGTTTATCTATTTTCTTGGTTTTTATGTTCTTCACGTTTCACACACGCTGTTCAAATGAACTTCACTTCACTGTCTATTCAAGTGACGAGTGGAAAAACCAAGAATTCGCGGTAACGCACCGGGATACTACCCTACGGACTTTGTCTGCATTGTCCGTTGTCTGGCTTGTTACCCCTAAGTATGCTTATTATTTAATATATGAGTTGCATTTTTCGTTTAATCTCTGTTATTGTTAATGCTTCGTATATTTTACCCAAAGAGAGAGCCCCACTTGACCTGACTGTTGACGTCCAAACACGCCATCTGTTAGATTCATTTTATTTCTTCTTGATTACTTTGGAGTATTTTTTTCTTTTTTGTGAAGTGTTTCTAATTGTGTAGTTGGTTTTAACGCTCCTCTGACGTCCATTTCTTTTTAAAAAAAGATTAGTGATGGTTCTCGTAAAGCCAACACTTCTTTTCAGCCGGGGAAAAAAATACAATTGACGCGTACAAGGAAACTTGTCAAATACAACTATTTGCGTTCTTCGGGATGGTCAGAGCTGTTATTTCAAATTACATTTCTTCTTGTTTATGCCCTGTATATTTCCAACAAAGTAATTACTTGGTTAATCAGTGGTTTTGACTTTGATCATTGTTTTCTACATATTACAGATTCTTGCACTTTTATTGAGATAATTAAAATTGTGTCTGGCTTTACGTTACTTTCGTTATAGGCATATAAATTAAAATTGTCTTCCACATAACTTTTCCCAGGCTAGACCTGTGTTTAATTTACTTTTTTTCAGTGTGTTGGTGAAAATTTTCGGATACTGAAATTGAA
>NW_019059825.1:501594-516333 GCF_000696155.1 Zootermopsis nevadensis
GCAAATCCCTTTTCGTATTTATAAGAGTCGTTTTTAAACAGAATATACGAATGTTCTAATATATTTTTTAAATTATTGCTATGATTTCTTCACGTGATCGTCTATTTATCTGTTACTGATCGAGTAATAGGATTGTAAATGTATAGAACGAATAATTTATAGAAACATTGAAAGGATAATGTAAACATCAGGCCTGTAAATCGCATTATATTATATTTAAATGTTACACGTAACTTTTACAAGCTTGTGTAAGATTTGAGGTTTTCACACCGGTGAGTATGAAGATTTCTGTCTTCCGGGTTGTTGCGCTGTGTAGTCTGGTCGATGTTAACCAACGTTTCAGAGGTCATACTGCCTCCATCATCAGGGCGATGAGTATGAAGATTTCTGTCTTCTGGGTTGTTGCGCTGTGTAGTCTGGTCGATGTTAACCAACGTTTCAGAGGTCATACTGCCTCCATCATCAGGGCGATGAGTATGAAGATTTCTGTCTTCTGGGTTGTTGCGCTGTGTAGTCTGGTCGATGTTAACCAACGTTTCAGAGGTCATACTGCCTCCATCATCAGGGCGATGAATATTTATATAATATATGACCTCTGAAATGTTGGTTGACATCGACCAGACTACACAGTGCAACAACCCAGAAGACGGAAATCTTTTTACAAGCTTGCTTGATAATTGATGATTACATATTTCTGTTGTTACATGGTACACAGTAGGTTTAACGCTTTCAGACACATTTTCGTGGACAAGAAATTATGTGATTACGCCCGTAACATGCATCCAGCCTTGGTTTTGTGTGTCTTAGACCTTACATGTACCGCAAGGAGGCGCTAAACGTAGAGCAAATGAGCTGAATAATAAAGGAGGACAAATGAAATTACTTAATTTTAAGTAATTCCCTGTTTATTTGGGTCGGGGCAAATATTACTATAAGACGTCGGCAACCCCCATCTTAAGGGGGAGAGAGTTCGTGACCAGAAATTATGCCGCTCCTCTGTGGATAGTATGCCAGACGCGGATTTGTTATTTTTCCCTTTTTGCTGATCAGCGAAGCATACGCAGGATAATGTTTGCTGTTATTATTCTTCATACGTTTTGGGAAAAATTTCGATGACATGGCATCTCAAATTGTACGAACAGACGGTTCGTTAGAAGGATAAGACCGGTACACATAAAGCTTTACAAAGGCTGGAATAATACGGATTGCGCTCTTCAATTTTTCTGTACTTTTTGCACGTTTGAAAAGGTTCGTACCGGCTGCTGAGCGGGTTACACTGTTTTTGTTTGTTTGTAACATCCGGCTTGTACCACAGAGGCCCACTGGGGGGAAGCAGACTGTGAATGTCCGCTTTCGTGTGCTCCGGGTATCCTACATAGAAGATATTACGTTGGATCAAAACTTGATGTAAAGAAGTATGAATTTAGAAAATGCTGTGTTTCATGACACTTGAAAAGTTTGCTATAATTTTATAGCACAATTGTTTTCAAAATGCTTTGTTTACTTCTCCGTACCCACAATTGACCTCCAGGCAAATTCCGGGATAGTACCTTAAATTAGGCCACGATCGCTTCCTTCCACATCCTTTTCAATTCATTATCTATTATCCTCTCATTTGACGCTATAAAGTCTGAGCTACTTAAAAAGCATTGTTAAATAAACCAAAAATAAATAAGATTGGTTCCGATGTTCGTTGATTATAGCCACAGATCTACTCTTGGCTTAGCTAATCAACAGATGAAATACTACATCTCATTCGTGAATAAATTATTTTCTATTTAGGCCTGTATCGGAAAATACGCACAAACTCGAGTGATTTTTTTTCCGAAGTCATATTTTAGACATGCGATAAATGTGATTTAAGTTAGATTAATGGAAAGGAAGCGCATTATTGGAGAGAAAGGATGAAATAAATGTACCCCGACGGGAATCTTTGGCTGTGGTGGTTTCAAAGATCGTCTTATAATCCGTACGAAACACAAATGGGACCCTGACCGATCCTTATCCAGTTGCAAATGGGCTCTATGCCCGGTACGAGGGGCCAGAGTGATAAGCTAACCTCCTTTACGTAGTGTCAAGATCTAGGTCGGAGGGACCTTCATCCGCAGACTCCCCTCCATAAGCTTTCGTGTTGTGGTACTTAAAGCAGATGATTGAATATTACTTCAAATTTTACCATTCTTGCCTTACGTAAGACTAAGTCGAAGTTATGACTATGAAACAGTGATTAAGCGTTTCTGCACGAAGTGCATGGCGAGAACGCTGTTCGTGTCCATCTGTCTGTCCGTCCGTCCGAATCAACTCGAGAACCACTGGACGGACTTGGATGAAATTTGATGTGGAGGTTGTGCTATTCTGCAGTGCCCCATAATCGTACTTCTGAACATCCTATGAGCTTTGATGACAAAATGACGGACGAGGAAAGTCGTGAGTCAGACACTGAGTTGCAGCGATCAGGTGGCCAAAATGGTAACTATCGAACAAGGCGTATGTAATACCTCCGCAGTTAGGATCAACAAACATAGAATTCCTATAGATTTTTGTGGGGATGGCTCTTGGAAAGTGGCTATTTGTAAGATCTTGGCTGAGAGTGATCACATTTGACGAGCACTTGATGAAATATATTATGATCAAGTGGTTCTTTACACAGCCTGTGGGGTGTAATAGATACAGTAGGACGCATTTCTCGAAGTCTAAAGCTACACTACGCAGTGCATCATGCCCTCATGACGACGTTCTAGAAATCTGTAAAAGGGCAAATACCAATAATTTAAGGAGATCTGAGTCATAACGGTGTTACTAACAAAAGTTGTTAGTGTATATGTAGCTTTTGCGTATTGCTTTGGTTTCTTTAATGTATTGGCACTTAACGAGTAATCAGTTCAGTTGTGTTGACTTTAAAACCATTAATACATCAATCATATTGGAGCCCTGACTTCTGTTTTAGGTTTGTTGAACCGTCGAGTTCTAATGTCAAGCAGACACGTGAGCTGGTTGTACGGTTTTAGTTACTAACTTAACAGCATGTCAACAGTATAACTGGGGGGAAATTTGACAAGTTACATTTCAGGTGCGAGGCACGCGAAGCTCTGGGTCGTCGTCCACTTCGCCGCCATGTTCTTTTCTTGATGTTTCTGAGTAATTTTCAGTTGTTGGCAGCTGGTATTAGTCTTAATCAACAATCAACAATGACGTATTTTGTAGTGTTTAACCAATGGCGTTGTTATTTTGGATGTTGAGTTCGTATTTCGTGTATTAAACTTACGGATTTTTTTAGATGATTGGTTCTTTAAATTTAAACATTTTGTAATTTTTTGGGGCTAATAAATTGTAGAAGAAGGAAAGGGAAACAAATCGCTTTTAATTTCTGAAATCAGTTTGGTTTGTTTGTTTGTTTGTTTTTAATTTTGTTCAGTGCGATGTCGGGTGTTAAACGGGACCGTGATTTAGGAAGAAGATTTGAACATGGCGCATCTAAATAAGAAAAGATAAGCTGAGTTAGAGCGAAATAATCTAGAATTAAGTGGGTCGCTTGTTCAGTTTTTTTTAAGTTAAATAATGATACAAGTGGAAGTAACAAAGATTTGAGTGAAAATGTAAGTGGAGAACCGGTAGAAGGCCTCATGATTCGGATGAATCAATTCTAGAGAAGTTGTTTTTCAAATCGTTGAAGTTATAATTATTGTAATCACGTAAAATTCTTTACGTTTACTTTTTTTAAGGGGCCTCGCTAATCAATTTCTCTGTTGGCCCTGCCTCCAGTATTTCTAGACCGATACAATATCATACGTCTCATCATTCGATGCATATATTTGAATATCGTAAGAAAAAATTATTATTCCTGAACACAAGAACGATCTGCAGTAGGTAGTTTAAAATAAATTCTTTAGTATTTTATCCATTCATGTACGAATATAAATGAAAGCGTAGGCTATTTTTCCTCCTCTATGTACCTCACCATAGTTTTGTTTATTTCTGAGATATGCTATACACGAGCAAACTGAGAAAAGAAAGTAATTAAATATTAAAATAGCCGCCACGAGAACCTGAAATCTCGCTTCAAAATAATAACCTTGACCATAATTACGCCGAGGAGTGAAGAATCGGTTGACAATCTAAGGTTAGTTGAAATTACAGATTAAAAGGGTAGTTATATTTATGAGAAACTTGTTTTGTGTGCAAACACACGAGTAACTTTTGTAAATATAAGATCGAGCCAGATACATGTTAAAACAATTCTTATGCTGCTTGGGGCCAAGAAGCTTAAATCATAATTTTCATTAGATTTTATTATCTATCATCATCATCATCTGTGGCTCTACAACCCGGTGTGGAGGTTACTTGATCTATTTAAGAGATTCGGTAGGACTCCTTAGACGAGTGATCATCCCACCGCAAGGCCTCTACCTGTACACAGGACAGCACAACACAATTACTCGATAAATATATGTTTATTATTTTAATTTTCATTCATGTTTATATCAATAACAGGTGTAAAAATTATTCCCTGTAAGTACGTTGTATTTGTATCCGACAGGAATTTGAACTCACAGACACTCATCAGTAGTTTGTAAATTAAGTCTTGGTTTGATCCCTGAAAATGATTTTGAAACTGCAACTAGCGCGGTTAATAGGCCTATTATCAGTTGAGTGGTGTGTGCTGAAGATATTTGGCGCAGGTTTAACTTCGCTGAAATTGTAGTATAAATAAGTTCTTTAATGGCAAATCCAATGAAATTACGTTTTTTATTGGATGTGAAACATGGTCTCTTGTTTTGAGTTAAGAATGTGGACACTTTATTAGAGGCGTTTTAAAACAAGTGCTCAAGAATATATTTGAATCTGAAAAGGATGAAATAATTCAGCAATTCAGGATATCAGTCTACTTAACAAGAACTTGTTGATTGAGACTACGCAGCTCATTTAGTGTTCTAATAGTTAGTACAGACCAGTAGAACCAAGGAGGCTACGATGGGATAGGTACGTAGAAAAAAATAGGACTCAATGTAGATATCTGGTGGAGAAATCTATCGGGAAACGTCAAGTCGTAGAATGGAGGATAAGATGAATGTTAAGAAGGAATGGTTTGATGATGTGAAATTAGTGGCTAACTCAAGATCGTGGCCAGTGGCTAGCTTTGATGGTCTTTCAGAAGTGTTAGGCCTTCGAAATCTATTATCACAATGTTAGTTGCGGCCAGCTCTTGAAAACAGACAAATACAAATACTGGTACCGCGTTTTTAACTACTGAGCCTTCAGATTTTTCTGAAATTTGATGGGATCGCACCTTCACCCCAAATTTTATTTATATTAATAGCTGTGTAACTGATTTGCTAACATGTGACAAACTTACTACATTTGTGAGTCACACAGGTCCATCAGACGATGATGAGTACAGCCTGTCACTAGGTCCATTGCTCTTACACTATATTAAGTCTTTATGGGATGAATAATGAGAAACATTTCCTGAATGTATTCATCCAGATTTTTCAATACATCATAATATTTGAATGTGTACAAATCTACTGCAGGTCTCTGGAGACTGGTTGAAGGAACCTTACCGCTGGAAATCTAGACATTAAAACAGTACTTCAGTAGGTTCTGGTTGTGGGACGGTCAAGTATCGCATCTCTTCATTTCATTGTCCTTGCCTCACCCTTGAAGTTCTTCGGGTAACAATGATTAAATCCACCCCTTCATCTACTGATACAGCGAACGCGCATGCTTTGAAATGAAGACAAATCCCGATCAGAAAGCTGTAATAGGCCACGCAGTATTAAGTCTTGAAGTAGCCTGTTGACGGATAAATACGAGTTCGTTGAAGGGTTTTGGATGCAGGCGGCGAACTCTTGACATGTGTGCCCGAACAGCGCACTAGACCAGAGGTTTTAAAAGCGTGATTCGCTGACAACCAGCGGCCTGTGAGTTTCATTCAGTTTATCCGCTGAACAACCGCGGTTACAAAATATTATTATTATTATTTTGTATTTTAATGTTTCACTTTTATGCATATTATTTAGCTCATTTACTGTTAATTATTTTGTGACAAATTAATGAATTGATATATTATCATTATTATATTGTACATTTATATATTTAGTTTATTGTTTGTTTGTTTTTGTATTGTTATTTTTAGTGCTTGGCTGTTATTGGCCTATTTTGGCTGTTGCCAAGCACTCTAATAAATGAATTGAATTGAATTATTATTACATCTCGATGCGTTATTTCTTTTTAATGTCTTTAAGGGCAAAATAAGGTAAGAGATTACTCGTAAAATTTCAGTGTAAATCATCTAAAAGAAATAGGGCGGGAGAGTGTCTATTTCGAAAGGGGGACTCTGATCCATGGAGTACACATCAGTACTTCAGAGCGGCTACCACATCCATAATCCTATAGCTTCCTGGCTATCGGTTGTCGGAGGGATGTGAGTAAAGTCGGCTGGGGCACGAAGCTGACCCACCATACAGTTAATACACTGAGAAGGTGTGCAACTGCTCGTCTTGAATGGTGCCCCGCTGTTTTTGGCTAACGTACGAGTGCACCAACTAACAGCGTTGAGCGGAGTTTTTCTTGCGAAGCTAAGGCCTATAATGCGCTCGGCCAGTGAAGGATTTCGGCGCCTTTTATGGAAACAGAAGTTCCTTTTCCATGAGGTTTTAAATCCTCACGGCGACCAACCTCCTCCGAAACGTCGGTCAGTACCTGCTAGACTGCCCAACATTCCAGAAGACAGCCATCTTCGTCCATTACCGTGTTTTCAAGAGGCCTGTAGGGGTCCTGAGCCAGATGAACCCAATCCACGCCCTCCAGCCATGTTTCTCTGTGCTCTTACCTATCTTTGTCTCCATTTCTCATTGCCCCCTTGCCACACCCATTCCATCCGCTCTCACCGCTCATCATTATGCCTTGAGGCCCGGCTTTCCTTTCATGCCGCCCGCCAGTTCCGATTTGCGCCGTCGTCTATCCCCTAGACCACGGCCATTTTGCACTGGGGGAGTCACCCCTTGTTAATTGTGTTCGCAGCCAACCCTTTCCCCTCACTCAAATCCCGAGCGCCCCACCTAGAGGAGGGGCTTGTTTGAAATTTATCCCCCTTGCACCTGGACGCCATGTTTGAGGGAGGGGTGCATCATATCCTTTGCTAATGCCAGGCGCCGGCTTCAGGCTCCAGCCTTCGGCATTGAGCGAACAACGGCATAAGTCACTGCACTGTTTTCTTCGAAAAGGAGCCGTCAGAATTCCAGATACTGGGGTGAGTTTTAGGAGTAATCTACTCGTCTTCAACAGGAAAAACAGACAGTGGCCTGTAATTCTGACGTCAGTGATCACTTGTTTAAGTAATTGCTGTTTTATTTTTATTTTTTTCGTTTGTCTTCTTTGAAGTTCTTGTTTTGTTGATGAAAAAAGCTGTCAGCATTATCCGGTGTCTGCACGTAACTTTCTAGGGGCCTAGTGTACGGGTTAACACTTTTGTTCCAAGGAAACACCAATGTTTGCTTTTCTACTTGTTCCAATCGCGTAAATCCAAAGTTGTTTGATGCAGAGGTGAAAATTCTGTGCCTTATGATTCTGTTTTACATCGCTTTGCTGTGTTTTTAAATTATTCTTGCTGTGTAAGTTTTGAGGTTTTCACAGCGGTGAGTATGAAGATTTCTGTCTTCTGGGTTGTTGCGCTGAATATTCATCGCCCTGATGACGGAGACAGTATGACCACTGAAACGTTGGTTAACATCGACCAGACTACACAGCGCAACAACCCAGAAGACAGAAATCTTCATACTCTGATGACGGAGGCAGTATGACCTCTGAAACGTTGGTTAACATCGACCAGACTACACAGCGCAACAACCCAGAAGACAGAAATCTTCATACTCATCGCCCTGATGACGGAGGCAGTATGACCCTTTGAAACGTTGGTAAACATCTACCAGACTACACAGCGCAACAACCCAGAAGACAGAAATCTTCATACTCACCGCTGTGAAAACCTCAAATCTTACATCAGCTAAAAAGGTTGTAATGAGCGGGATCGCTGGTCGAGAAACAACTCTTTAAGCGGTGTCTTACCGCGTGGTATGAGGCTGAATTCCAGGGAAATCCAGGTGGAAATTGTTGTACACAAAGATAAAACGGTACAGAGGCAGATTTATCCGTCCACCGGAAGGTCTTCAGGCTCGACCAGCCGGTACATTAGGCCCAAAACAGTTCCGGTGCCCACATCACGGCCGGCACCTGGCTACATTCTGAGTAACGCGCAGTCTGAGCTAGGACTTTGTCGGACTGGAGTAACTTCTGGGTTCAGAGCATGCGAAGACATGGGCATTTGCATTATATTTCAGCTGTATAAGGTACGTGGTGACAGTTTTGGTTCAGTGTGTCAAATACACTTAGACGCTGAATGTAATAAATATTTCTTCAACGTGTTGATAAATTGGTTTGTAAGTACTGTTTCCGCTCAGGTGCGTGACGTACGCACACACACTTCTGAATCACGTTGCGTCAAATTTTGGTGACTCGTTTTTAAAATTACAAGAAGTTATTATATAACTTACGGTTTAGAAGATAATTTTTATGTGAGCTTGTTTTTGATTCACTTATTCTGATTCAGCAGTTGAAACAAACGCGAAAAATAAATAACTTTGCTTTCTTCCGTTTTTATTTTTGTGTTTAACTGCTACCCCATTCTTAACCCATCCCCTTACCGCAAATGCAAGTAACTGGAAATTGTAAAACTGCTTAATTGATCTGTTTTCACAACCAAAGTTGCCATGCAAAGTACCAGAAACTTCGTAAAGTGTCTGAGCGTACTTAAGCGGCTTCTGAACATGGAAGACTTAGTTCTTGGTTGCCCCCCAGGAGATAAAATCTTCAGAATATTATTTTCTGCAGCTGCTATCCCAATTTTGACTTTTTCTTTTAAATACGTGTGGTAAGTTACATCTTATACTATGTTGCAGGTATACAAAACACTAGTCCCAAGGATTCCTTTACCCGTTCATATTGCCTACATAGGAATTTCGATGCTTTTTAATTATTTGATATTTTCTGCCAGGTACAATTCGGATTCCTACGACTGTCCGATTGACAAGCGAAGCAAATTGATCCTCTGTGTCATTACGGTCTATTGTCTCTATTACCGGCTACATAATATGTCTTTATTTGAAAATTATTCACATTGTGGGCCTTGATCGCTCGGACACTTGGACCGTGGCTTCGATTCCCTCTCAAGGCATGGATGTTTATCCGCGTATTTCTCGTGTGTAGATACAGGCATCGCGGCGGGCTGACAACTCGTCCACTGGGTTCTACCAAACGTCTAAATAGCTTAAGAAACCTCTCATACTGTGTGAGTGCGTGCACGCTATGAGGTGGTCTAGGTTTTTCTAGGGCTGTAGAAACACGGAATAAGTGAAATACTAAGTGACCACGTCTTAAATATTTATCCAAGAACGGAGACTGAGTAAAGATAATTTACATTTCATGCACGCCAAATATTGTTTATTTTCTCTATTTATTGTCTAAGGACATTTAAAGGGCGCGGGAAACGTTAGGATTCCGAGCTGTTGTCGAGATTTGAACACGAGGCCTGTCAGAAGAAGTAATTTCGTTTTTAAAATTTAGTACATCATTCTTTCCAAGAAAGTTTATAGATTCGTTTAGAAACCTGACAAACGCTGAAGGTGTTGTAAATTAACAATAAATGTTCTTGCCTCAACTACGCTACTACGATCAAGTATTTGAAGCGATTTATATTAGGTGTTGATCTTTAGATCCGTGTGCATACAGTCTTGTAATATTTGTGCCTCGTCATCATTAGCATACCAGAGTGACCTCTGTCGGGCATTGCTCTCCGGATGTTACGCAGCAAAGGATGAGTAACTCGCCTCTGTCAGTTTGATCAGTGTCACAGTTCATGTACAGTAGTCATTTGCGATGTGAAATAAATTCAGACATGAGCCGAGATTAAGCGGACGAGTTCCTTAACAGAGCGCCTTTCGTCGAAAGTGGACCAGAATGTTGTTTCTTCTTCATAGCGGTCTGTTACTGATGCAGCGTCGTTAAATAGCCTACGTCACTCAGCAAGGCGTAGGCCAACTGTGTTACTCCCCTTCACAAGACTTTATATTTTTTGTATTCTTTTTCTAGAGACAGCTATGATCTAAATTTTGATTTATCGTTGTTTCCCTCCCTCCGCTTCTGTAACTTTTATGTGCTTTTTCACTAAATCACTGTTTTATGAAATGTCCGCATTAATATGTACACATGTTTGTGCCATTACGCAAATTTTAAAATTTTCCTCACGCAGGAAAAACCCAATTTGATAATGAAGTCGCCACAGAACATTTAACGTAAACTGTAAATATTAATATATAATTCTATGATAATATCTTGAATAAGTCGTCAAGTAATGTGATCGAATAGTGTTCTATAAACTGAAACTGACGATTCACTTGCCATTTTTGGCGTCTGATGTACGGTTTACGACACTGCAAACTCATTCGTCTCTCAATCGCCTTACGAACTCCACTCTCGGCCATTTGACACACTGTCAGTCGGTCTAATTCGCCGTCACAGGCTGCTTAAACACGTACAGATCGTGTCACCACTATTGAACGAAAGAGTAGCACTGAAAACTTATTTAAAATGTCTTTCTATTCTTTAGTTCTTTTCCTTGAATTTTTCTTATGTTTCCTTTCTTCTCATGCATGCTGCATGGCTTACCTATCTTATACTTCTTTGATTACATCGCTCGAAGTTTTCCAATTATGAAGCTCCCCTCGTGGTTCAAAATCCGGTCTTTTTACAAGCAGACTCAAAACACTGACACAAACCTACAAGAAATTCTGAACTGTGCGTTAGCAGAACATCCGTGTCTTCGATTACTCTGTTCTGCACTCTGGTTTTGAAAATATGAACAAAGGCCGTAAACCGTGGGCTCTCACTTCCACCAACACGTCGTTCCTTGTTCCTTGGTTCAGCGCTGGAACATACCGCAATTTTGGGTGTCTCTCTTTTTCATATAAGACTTGTTTGGAGCTAGGTTTTACTCTAACCAAGCAATCATTCTGCCTTCAATCTTTGACAGATATGAGTAAAGTATTTTTACTCGCATGTCGATAAATCTCGTCGAGGTATGGATTGCCTAAGTATCGCAAAACAAGTGAGTCGATGGATTTCGAGTATTTTAGGTCCCTTGTCACTGGGCTTCCGTAGGATTCGCATGTTATCACAACCGATTCTGTTTTGAATGTGGCGATGACACAGCTATGAATAATGTTGGCTGCCAAGCGTCACACGATATTAGTCACATAATCAGGACTGGACTAAGACCATTGTAGGTCATAGTTGTTTCTGTCTTATAGTCCTTTTAATAGACGCAATTTTATAGCTGTATCTTGAATAATTCTTGTTTTCGGATAGCGTTTTATTCAGGTAGAGATACTTGTTTCAAGTTTTATCTTACAGCTAAAAATATTCAAATCTTTTGTGGTCCCTAGGCACAGCATCTACTGTACCTATTGGATAATACAGCCCTTCAAGTAATTAACGTAGGAATAAACCTTTCACTATCGTTGTTTATTGAATAAAATTCGTCTCCGTTGTTTATTTCTGAAACGCAGTTTGTAGGCCTATAATTTCCTGGATTTTCTCGACACGGGACTAAGAACTCGAATTTGTCTTTCTGCCAGTGAGCGTTCAAATTCTGCGTCAGAGTCTCGATTTCCCTACTAAATGTGTCAGCTTAGGACGCAGTGCACTGGAACCCAAAAGTTTCCATTGCTGCCTGATTTCGAAAAAGAGATCCAGTATACAAGAGCCGTTGTTCTCTAGATTGAATATGAATTGAAAAACACAGACTACATGGATTTGTGAAATACTGGCGTAAGAATCATCTTTCAGAATTTGTAGGCTAATAATATGCCACTTATTAATCAGTTTATGAGTAGTCACAAACCTGGAACTAAATATTCAGTTTAGATACACTCAACAAAAGGTAGGTCTGCCATTATTGTAATAAAAGACCTGAAATCTTTTTTTTAAAAAAGTATTGCTGTCTTCGATTCCCCAACTATCTCACACCCATAGACGTGTGAATCTAATTTTCTTCGCTGTCTATTTTGTTTGGAGTGTCTGTGATACATAAACATTATCTGACTCTCAGAAATTCGTGTTTTGATATTGAGAATGCTAACCTTGTAAACGCAGAGAAAGTTAAGTAGGCCTATAGCCTATCTATTAGTATAAGAATGTGGAACTTATCATAGTAGGTAATAAATTCTACGAAAATGCAATAAAGTTGTATGTTTGGGTACTTTCAGAATATTATTTTACCTTCGCGTCTGATATCTAAAATAAAAATAAGTGTAATTTTACCTGTCGCTTTCTATGAGCCTAAAACTTGATTGCCACATTTAGAGAACTGTATTGGATGAGAGTGCCTGAGGACAGGCCCATAGGTCTGTCGCGTTTAGGCATTTTATTGGGAAATATAATCATTCGAAAAGAAAGCCCCAAGAACAATGGCATTATTGGGGAGCGGAGAAACATACAGAATAAGGAACTTTATTACAAGATAACGATCGATTGTTCGTTGTGAAGTAAGTGATTTGTCGGGATTTTGTAGCTTGTGACAAATTTCTAGAAAAAATACAGTACCGAAGAATTTGCTACGCAGATTACGAACCCAAAGTTCTGACCTAAACCGGATAATTGCACAAGCAAGGAACGTTGAAATTCAGCGGTTTAAAAGTAGTTTCGTAAATTATTTGCTTCTCGACGGACAGATTGTTTCGTTGCTCTATAAAAAGTATTTTGTTTTGTATTATCAGACCTGTATATTCCTATATAATGTTATGTGCCAATAGACCAGTCGAGGGCACTAAAACATAATTAAATACAAATTATATTAACATCACTAAAACTTGATACAATGACAAGTAGTGTGTTATCGACAATGAGGCAGTATAGGTAACAGGAGGCCTATATTGCTAGGCGCATAGCCTACGCTGAAACTTTACAAGTGGGCTTTTGGGGGAGCTTTGCATCTTCCAACACTCTGTCGCCTGAGCTTTGATGAGTGAATATGGACGTGTCTTTTCAATGGAGGTTACAGTCCTTATATAGAAAGCTGGTAGCCTAATACCGTCCACATTGTAATAGCTGGATGTTTACTGGGGGTTTGAGAGGCAGAAGATGGCTGTCTTCTGGGGTGTTTCGCCGTGTGGCCTTATAGTTAAAGAATTTAATGAGGAAAATTTTGCTTCTACTACCAGGAGCCTCTGTCAGCAGTAAAATTTTATTAATATTTTGGAGAGAGGAAAAATACTAATGAGACCCACTTTTCCTAAATTCGTCAGTCTGTATGGTGAGATTTTTAAGAACATAAATGAATGACGTACAATGTAATTATCCATGTCTGTTCTAAATTTCCACCAGTACAGATTTGTGTTACATTAAATTTGCCAGATGAAGCCTCAGAAATTTCACCACGGCCATGTTTCTACATTTTGAAACGTGATAAGTGTTTTATACAGAATCTTGGTTTTTTCTTGTTCGTCAATTTTTACACACTCTGTTTATTGTACATTTATTATAAAAAACATTTTTTCGGTCCATTGTGGTAATCATCAAGTTCAATTTCCTACTTTTATGACATTGTATTGGGAATAATATTTTTTCTCTCCGATGTCAAGAAATAATTTAAAAAATCATACGTTAAAACGCTTTAAATTAGTTAAAACGACTACATTTTAAAAGTTTAAAAATCATTTTCTTTGCATAGCTTTGTGCGTCACGGCGTGTTTTTGGTCTGAGTTGTGTGTGTTGTGAGTGCGTTATGTATGTTAATTATCGCTCTAAACACAAAATCTAAATTTGATAAGTGCCAATTCTTCATTAACTCCAGACGTCAAACCGAAAAATCAAGATTTTGCTCCACCGCCATTACCCTAAGAGAAGTTTGGTATTTGCGAAAAACCATTACCACAAACAATTTCAGGGCCCTGCATTAATGTCGCCCTCCAGCCCTGCCATTTATAGGGGACAGACAGACAGACGGATACATGAGCAATATGATAACTAATCAGTCTTACTTTTTAAAACAAGGAATGCGGGCTAAAAGTTACGTTTTGTTACACAGATCTTTCAGCCTTTCATCAACAAACTTTGATTGCCTAACTATAATGAGTTTTATGTTTTTATACCATACTAGACTTTTTAAAGCAGGGTGACTCTGGAGGCTGAACCAACAAACAACGACAAAAATCGATCCCATTTTTTATTTTAGAAATATTTTCAAAATTATGCTATAATGTACAAAAAGTTTGCAAACGGTTGGTATAATAATCAGTCTGCTTCAAGGTAACGCACTCAGCTTGTAATATGAAGCCCAATCAAAAATCTAAACAAGTGGATAAGGTGATAGTGAGATTAAAATAAACTAAAATAGAATGTTACCTGTTACACACCCTTTAACGATAAGGTATCGTCCATCTTGCATCAGGATTTACACAGGTAAACACTGGCATGGTTTTTCACAGTCCCTCCCAACGATGCAACCGATTCCCCCCTACCCCGTTCACGACGGCCCTAACCGGAAACTGTAACAAACAATTGAGAATTCACAGCATAGTCTGCTACTCTGTTTGAAGTGAATGACTGTTGTCTACAGTCACGTTTGTCTTTCAAACGACTGAAGATATTTGGTGTTACGTGTCGCATTGTATGAATGTGTATTAA
>NW_019059825.1:527175-547086 GCF_000696155.1 Zootermopsis nevadensis
TGACTTACCGATATCAATTAACAACCCCAGTTAAAACGGCAACACGGCTTCCTTTAAAATCCTTTGCTTCGCATCCAGGACGAACCAGTTTGAAGTTGTCGGCTGGGAATTTCTTTGTAACCAAGTACCGACTACTGCCATGCCAACTAGTCACAATAGTTGGCACAACGTCGCTAAATAACGCAAGAAATTCTCACAGACACACGCGCACTCCAATCGGAGTCAGTGACCTGGGCTACACTGGATCTGCCAGCATCCCCACAATTGCACCAAGCCAAAGTTCCTGGAGAACCGGTTTTCATTACTCCAGCTGGATCTGCAGAGTTCCAGGTCAAGGGGTGACATTGATAGAGATCGCAAAAAATTGCAAATAGTTACCCACCTCGCTAGATCTGTCGTAAATTCAGCTTTCTGCTTGACGGATTTTAGATGTTATTTACACATTACGGCCGATTCCCACGAAGGACGTGATGCCGTATTTCAGAGAGTCTGTGCATATTAAAATCCATCCGTGTCTGTTGAGAATGAACAGGCACGCGATATGTGCGTGAGCAGCAATAAATTTGTGGTTAAGTTAGGGAAGGTTAGGTAAAGTTGAGTTAGGTGAAGTTGGGTTTGGTCAAATTAGAAAAGGGTCATTGTTGGAAGACATTGTTGTGCTGCAATTATTTGAGCGCGTGCAAGAATCGCCAAAGACTCACAATGACCTTGAATGATACAAGAATGACCTGGGACGCTGAATGTCACACCATAGCTCAGGACTGTTTATTTATTTATAGCTTATTTTAAAACGTTTTTTCAGCAGCTTAGACCAGTGTTGCGCAACCATTCTACACTCGCGGCACACTAAATTAAAATATAATATTTCCTACCGTTTGATCCAAAATTTATTAACTATGTATAAACATTTAAACTTAAGGATACTTATTTATATTTGTACATTTAGATTGCAGAAAAATATATAGAGTGGTAATGAAAGTAAAGGGGAGGTATACATGTTTTGCTGTAAAGTGGTTGTGTCGTTTACCAATTCCATTTAGTAAATGTTGACTGTCCTCAGTCTGCCCGATCATAATAAAGAAAATGAAAACTGAGACAGAGGAGAAAACAGTTTTTTTAACTTATTATGGTTATAATTATAACATGAGGTGAAAATTTTGTGCCACACCTAGGTGGTCTCCGCGGCACACCGGTGTGCCGCGGAACACTGGTTGGCAAGGATGTAGAAGGAAGCGGTCATGGCATAATTTAAGGCCCTATCCCGGAAGTTGCCCAGAGGGACTGAGGAAAATCACACACACAGAAAGAACAGGCCAGGATGGCCGGTCTCCGGGCCGAGACTGTTGTACTGGAGTTTGTCAGATACGAAATTTTGCAAATATGTATTAAAGAAAGTCTTTACAAGTAATTCTCAAATGTATGGGTGAATTTATTGTCATTCAGATTCTGTTTTGCGCCGAAAAATGTGTTATATGTTTTATGTCGCACGGAGGTATGCTGCAATTTAGGGAATTTATAGTCGAGAAGAGGGAAATGCCACAATGATCTTGCGTGCAACACTGCTGTCATGGCGGACACGCTACGTGTTGAAAATAATATCAAACAAGTTAACATTTTTGGTACGTCAAACTTCTTGTTAATAACTTGTATTTTAAGTAGAATAACTTTGAACATCAAATACGATTTTTCATAAATTTTTACTTTATTGCAGGTTGAGAACGTCTGAGGTTATTCGGAAGGTACAGTACGAACGTAAAATGGAAAGTTGTGATGATAAGTTTGAAGATACACGTGCATCTGTCTCCATTGAAATTAGGCCAGAACATGTTGGAGTGCCTGTTCATAGCGTATATTACAGTATACAAGACTTGAATGGTGAAACAAGGAAAGAAGAACCTAGTTCACATAACAGTTTCTGTAAAAACGAGACTGAAGAAGTACAGAAAGAAAGGACACCTCTGCTCCATTTACGGAGCGAAACGCGAACCAAGGTAAAAGAAATATCGTGGTATAATTTACTTGATTTTAAGACCTGCATTTTCTATATGTTCGTCATCAATTGTAATTATTACTATAAGGTGGAAACGGGTAGAAATCTGTGGTCTGGATTCAGTGGCTATGAATTAAATTTTATTTTATGACAGGCTAGAATGCATTGATATCATATTCTTCTCTTATATGAAATATCAGATTATTCTCATAAAATGGGTGGACTTTGGGGATCTGTTCAGTGTGTAATGATCCATGTCTGTCTTGAGTGTTTTTATTATTTATTTTGCTTTGTTATAGGACAGAATCATAGTTGCTTAGTGTAATAATTAATTGCTTTTATTTTGTCATACATAAGTAGATATAAATGTGAAGGTCTGCATTTTATACTATATGTGTAGGGGAAAGTTGGATAAGTTGATGATGCTAAGGAAATTTATCAAAGTGTAGTAGTAAACTACTATTTTTCCTACAGTAAGTTTAGTTATTGAACTAACAGTTGATTGTTACACTCTGATTTGGCTCCAGTCTAGCAGTAGGACAGTGGACCCTCCTCTGTCTTCCTGACCAAAATATTAGATATAGGCACATAACAATCTCTTTGAAAACACAGTTTTATTTTTCATTTTCTTCACTGTTTCTTCATATTCTCATAAATCATCTCATTGTTGCATCATCAGCAGTAACTCAGGTGTTAGCATTCTTAATTGTGGCGTATTAACGACTGTTCAATTCCCAAGTAAGTTATTATTTGCTTTTAATTACGATGGCTATGGAGGCCATTGAGTTTAATTTTATTTGAAGTCTTTGCATTTATTTATTTGCTTTCTTCCTTTATTCACATTTTAAAATAACTGGAGTACAGTTGATTTCTCAATGTGTTATGACCAAATTAAATAATTATTATTAGGTAACATCTTTGCAGAATGTTTTGTTGACAATATGACTTATAGCTTTCATATACATACACAAATATTTGTTTAATTTTTTTTGTAGAGTCCCCCACAAAGTTTTGGGTGCGATCTATTGATAACAATATGACATTGCGACATTTTAGGAGAATATGGAGAAACAGTGGTGAAAATGAAAAATAAAACTGTGTTTTCCAAAGAAACGGTGGAGTGTCTACACCCGATATTTTGGCCAGGATGTCATAAGAGGGTCCACTGCCATACTGCAAAACTGAAGCTAGATTGGTGGGTAACAACTGACCAGGTCCTTCTTGTAAATGACAATGTAAAAACTCTTATTGGATTAATGGAACATGTCAACTTAACCCACACCCTAGGTAAGTTGATAACGCCTAACTGGGTAGGTTGTTGATTCAACATTAATCACTGTATAGAAACCCATGTTTTCATAGTTAGAGTAGGTTCTGTGCCTTCGCTCTTGGCAAATGTAGCAGTGAAGCATCTTCATAGGGAGGGCCTTCTTACATCTCATTGCAAACAGGGCATATCAGCTTCTGTTATCTCATAATTAGTTAAATCTCTCTTCCTCTTTCATCATTCCATTGTCTCTTGTTTTATAGAAAAGCCCATTAAATTTTATATCTTGCTTGAGGTAAGGTGGCTGTTTCATCATTTTACCTGTATCATATCACCCCATCATGTAAACCTAATTTGATGCACAAGGTTACACACATAGATATAGTGTGATTCTTAATTACATACAGTGAATGTAAGGATTATGTTCTATTCCTGTAGTCAAGGCAGAAGGTTCCTGTAAACATGACTTAGCAAGATATGGCAACATTATGCAGAATGAGGCATCAGTTTACAATTGATGTTTTGGTATGAACAATTGGCAGTCTCTTTGTAGGACCTTGCAAGCTACTACCTGAAGAGGCAGAGGCCTCCTGTTTGCATTTTGTATTGGAAGAATTACCTCAACTATTGGAAGATGTACCATTTGGTTATTTTATCGTAATTGTAATAAATTATGTTAGTGTGGATATTGGCAGTATAGCCTTTAATGCTTCAGTTTTTCCATGTGGTTTGTTTATATAGCATGTGCTTACAAACTTTTTAATTGAATTCTTCGGTTTGCAGTCACAACCTTCATGTCACCCGTCTCTTTACTTCCACGATGGGCTTCGCACTGTAGACTTTGTGCTGGTCTGGGATGACCACTTAAAGCATGCAAATTCAGAAGCATCCAAACAAAAGAGGAAAGTTTTTGAGAAGAACCTGCAACGTGAAGGTTAGCAATGTACATTAATTGAATATTACCAAGGTTTTAAGTGTGTGACGGCCCAAAACGTATTTTTGTCAATGAATATTCAGTCCTCTCAGAATGAAATGGGTCCTGAAACTGCAGTCATAACAAATGAATTAAGCTTTTCCAACATTTGTTGTGTGACAGGTTATTTAACCGAAGAAATACTCTCGGGTTACGAGCCGCGTCAGGTGGCTGAATGGTGAATAAACCATATTTTCTGCCAACGTTTCGAGAATAATCTCTACGTTATTTAACTTTGAGAAGCATACATTTCGGCTTGTGACACTAAAGTCTGCTATACTTTTATATAGCCAAGTTTTTTTTTGTTTTTTTTTTAAAGTAAAGAACTGCTGCTTCTGGTCATGATTAACATAGCATAACTTTATAGAATGCGGAGGCAGAGATGAGTAAATAGAAGGCCTGCTGTTTGTCCAAAGTACAGTGAAGCTACATACAGTCAGGTCTTTGAGCTCCAAAAGTTGTGATGCCATATATGGTAGGTTTTGTTTTTTATATTGGACAAGTAATTTTTGAACTTCTTTTTGGAAGGACTTGAACTGGAGTATGAGAAGCGTGAACCAAATGGATTGAATTTCATAAAAGTTCATGCTACATTGGAGGTTCTACGTCGCTACAGTGAAATCCTTAAACTTCGGATGCCGATGAGAGAGGTAACTGTTTTGTTTCTCAGACATTTCGTAATGTGCATAAGCACTTGAGAGTTATTTTGTTTATTATGTTATGGCAGATAATGGTTGCTGTAATATTTGTGCTTGTATTTTACTTGAGTAGCAAAGACTATTGATATTATAAGGAGCATACAATAGAATAATATGTTCATATTGCTCCTCATATAGTTTTGGTTCTGATGCTAATTCTTGTGTAGCAGCACTGGAAATTTCTGAAATGATACAGAATTTAGCATTTGTTCTTTTTGTTATATGTACAGTACAGTGTTCTCAAAATACTGTATTATCCACAAGGAACAGTTTAGGTGACACGTAAAAAAAGAATGCTTCTTGACGAACTGTTTCAGGCTGCTCTAGATAAGGTCATGTAAACTTTCATTTTGGGCCTGATATTGGGTTGCAGGTTTTTTCTGATGAATTTCAGGTCATTCTGAATGTGATAATTTTGCTTTTTAGAAAACAGGAGGGGCAAACTACATGTAAAATAGGTAACAAGATGTTTATCCTCTTATTTTTATGGTAGATGCATCACCCCTTGCATGTTTATTTGCATCTTGTTTTGGTATTGCTAATTGTTGTGTATATCTTTTGGCCTCCAGGAACTATGCCAAGTTCAGAAGGACAACAAAATGAATCCTCTGTTACATGCTACAATGTATTTATCCCAGAAGGTATCTATGTGTCTTTATGTAGTCTACAGACGAGAGCTTGGAAGGGTAGCAGCTGTATATAATTTAATGCTTTCAGAGGAACTGAAAATGAGCTGAGGTAGCTTAGTCAGTATAGTGTCTGACCTATGAACTGGATGACCAGTGTTCAATCTGTGGCAGGGGCAAAGGGTTTCTCTTGTAGCCTCTGCATCCAGACTGGATCTAGAGTTCACTCAGCCTTCTACCCAGACACAGATTTGTTGATTTGTTTGTATTTGGAGAGTTTTACCCCATTTACATTTTGTCTGGCTTGGTTATAGAAAGTTCCTGAAATAAATTACGAGCTAATAGTACACATGCATTTTGTCTGCATGAGTTTTTCTGTGTTTGTAGTGTGAATTAATTAAATAACAGTTTTCATTCCCTTGCAGTATCACTTAGTCTCATTAGTTCTTTAACACTTTATGGGGTCTTCGCACTCTTAATGTTAATGTCATGTTCATTTGCCTGGATATATTTCATTTCAAAAATTCTAATGTTTTTTGGCAAATTAATTTGTGTCCAATAAAGGCATACTGTACATGAAGTTTTTTTCTTAAGAATAATACAGAAATTTTGTATGCTGTGTAAAATATGGACCTTGTTAAGATCTGTAACTTTAAGATTTTTTTTTTGAAATGGAATGTTTTTAATCCCTCACAAGAACAGTTTAACTTGTTTTTGTCACTGGAGGTGATACCTTCATCATTGTTTGTTGTAGATCCCAGCACTGCAGGAGGTTCACAAGAAAACCAACTCCCTGCTAGATGACATGAACAGCTGCGTAGATCGCCTAATGGGACAATTCTATGTTGACACCAAAGTTTTCCCACCTAAGAGTCACCGCTTCACTGCTGTGTACAGTCGAGATAAGGAATATCTGTATGTGCACATGCACCTGTATCTTTGTTTCTGTTCGAAGCTTCCATTATGCTTGCATTTAATTTTATATCTTCTTCTTTATTACGCCGTCTCCTTTACAGGAGGTTGGTGACATATTATGAACAGGATCCTTCCATCCTTTTCTCGGACTGGGACCCGTTCATATATGTTTTTTAGGCAGGTGGTACAGAAGTGGTTTGCCATTGCCTTCTTCAGTGTGTACGGAGTAATTATTGGGATGCCACGGAGAAACCGGGGAATCCGCGGAGGAAAACTCCGTGTTGCCGAGATGACGGCCTTGCCCAACACATGTTATAAATTCGGGTACCGCCGGGAATCGAAATAGGTGTCAGGGTTTAAACATTTTATGCATGGGAAAGTGGTTTTTGGAATGCATCTCTTTTTTCATATGTGCATTCCACTAGTGCCTATATGGACCAGAGTATCTTCACATTGGTGTTAAGCAGTGCACATTTTATGGACCTTTCAGTAATCAGTTTTGTCACCTCCAGCTTTCTGTATGATTGCTGTAACCACCAGATTTTTGAAGGGCACAGTCCATATTCTGTGTTACAGTACACACCAACCTAGAAGCGCACATGAGCTAGCTATTTCTGACAATTCAAATGTTTATAGTTGATTTCACTCACTGTTTGGCCTCTCCCGTATAAGTTTATAGGAAACTGAACTAGTGTGGTATGTTACCAGCAAAGTATTTTGTCTCTATATTTTGGGATGAACACTTAGTCTTCTGCTTCTAACACATGTGCTCAAACCATTAAGCCACTTAGTGCATTCTCTGAGATGTATTAACTGTTCTCTGCTCTCAGAAGTTGTACATTGAATCCTCTTGATAATCTTGTTTTGTTCACAGTTTCGACATACATTCGAAGGATTTCTTTACACCGGCCACCCATTCCCGCATTGTACAGTTTATTTTGGATCGGCAGAGGTTCTCTGAAGACCAGGATGATGACTTTGCATTTGGCATTGAGCACCTCATTGATGAGTCCGTATATACTGCAGCCTATCCTTTGCATGATGTAAGTATTTGTACTTTCAACCACATTCTCATACCAGTGATAAATTTAGTTGGGACCCACAGCACTTTGAGAAAACAAGAAATACGAAGATTGCTGTCTTCTGGGTTGTTGCGCTGTGTAGTATGGTAGATGTCCACCAACATTTCAGAGGTCATGCTGCCTCCATCATCAGGGTGATGATTGAGCCAATCAAGTGGAAAGGGATAGGTGTCAGGGTTTAAACATTTTATGCATGGGAAAGTGGTTTTTGGAATGCATCTCTTTTTTCATATGTGCATTCCACTAGTGCCTATATGGACCAGAGTATCTTCACATTGGTGTTAAGCAGTGCACATTTTATGGACCTTTCAGTAATCAGTTTTGTCACCTCCAGCTTTCTGTATGATTGCTGTAACCACCAGATTTTTGAAGGGCACAGTCCATATTCTGTGTTACAGTACACACCAACCTAGAAGCGCACATGAGCTAGCTATTTCTGACAATTCAAATGTTTATAGTTGATTTCACTCACTGTTTGGCCTCTCCCGTATAAGTTTATAGGAAACTGAACTAGTGTGGTATGTTACCAGCAAAGTATTTTGTCTCTATATTTTGGGATGAACACTTAGTCTTCTGCTTCTAACACATGTGCTCAAACCATTAAGCCACTTAGTGCATTCTCTGAGATGTATTAACTGTTCTCTGCTCTCAGAAGTTGTACATTGAATCCTCTTGATAATCTTGTTTTGTTCACAGTTTCGACATACATTCGAAGGATTTCTTTACACCGGCCACCCATTCCCGCATTGTACAGTTTATTTTGGATCGGCAGAGGTTCTCTGAAGACCAGGATGATGACTTTGCATTTGGCATTGAGCACCTCATTGATGAGTCCGTATATACTGCAGCCTATCCTTTGCATGATGTAAGTATTTGTACTTTCAACCACATTCTCATACCAGTGATAAATTTAGTTGGGACCCACAGCACTTTGAGAAAACAAGAAATACGAAGATTGCTGTCTTCTGGGTTGTTGCGCTGTGTAGTATGGTAGATGTCCACCAACATTTCAGAGGTCATGCTGCCTCCATCATCAGGGTGATGATTGAGCCAATCAAGTGGAAAGGGATGGGTTTATATGGACCGGATAGTAAACAGAGTATCCTGATCCTAACTAATGGGAGCTGGTGTCAAATCAGGTGTGGATGTGGGGACCAATAGGAGTGCATGGGCATGTTGTTGGGGGGTGGGGGAGAGAGACAGAGAAGAAGGAGAGAGAGAAGTGTCCCTGTAAACCTAGCCCTTTCCACTATATTGGCTCATTCGTCGCCCTGATGACGGAGGCAGCATGACTTCTGAAACATTGGTGGACATCTACCATACTACACGGCGCAACAACCCAGAAGACAATCTTCAGACTCACTGCTATGAAAACCTCAAATCTTACAACAAGAAACACATTTAAAATTCTAGGCTGGTATCGTAAGATATCACTTCAGAGGATAAGTTGTAGGTGGAGGGTGATATTAAAATGGAGATTAAAACAGTAGGTTATGAAGATGGAGAGAACTGCTTTATTTTATTATCAGGTGGTCAGATTTTTTGATGGTGGTATCTGTAATTGAGAATGTTGACCATCTCAACTACTGTTATAGAAAACCTTTGTGCCATGAACTTGCTAATTTAAGAATCTCCTTAAGAGTTTACACCATTGGTGGCCATTTTTATTTTGTTTAGCGATTGGACTTGACTAGATGAGAGGCTGTGTTTTATGTAACTCTCTGATTTACCTGCTTTATATGACCAGGGAGAACTGAGGGTGCCAGGCAGTATGCGAAACACGCTGTACACTGAATGGGCAGCAGTGAACAGGTGCCTCCGCTATCAACCACTTGATTATGTGAAGGAATATTTTGGTGTGAAGATAGGCCTGTATTTTGCCTGGCTTGGTTTCTACACGCACATGCTTATACCTGCATCAGTTGTTGGAGTAATTTGTTTTGTCTATAGTTGCCTCACACTGTTCAAGGATCAGCCCAGGTAAATATGAGATAATGATAATGAATTCTGCTTACTGTCGTGAAGTGGCATATATTGTGGTGGTGGTTGTGAAAAACCTTCATATTTTATAACAGCTGGGATATTTTTCATTAGTTATATATCTGTTGACTGCTCAGAAAGGATATGTACCATGGAGGCAGTTACTTCTTTTCTGGATTTTATTTCAAAGACAAATTAAAAATTGGTGGGTATATGATGAAGAAAATCATTTACAATAATTACTGATGGTTATTTATAGATCTAATTTTAAGAAGTCAGAATTGGCAGATGTGATTAAATAATATTATAGTAGTAATAACTGACAGTGCTGTTGTCATTATATAACACAGTTCATTACATTACATTTCATTGTGGTAATTACATTAACAAGAATGTTAAAAATTTTGGTACATCTAAATTTGTCCTAATAAAATATGAATTATATTGACATAATTTCCATTAATATTCCTCTTTTATGTGTTCTTCTCACTCTAGCATAAGCAAAGAATGCCTTATGGGCATGAGCATGTCTGGCTGTCAGTTGCATTTGATGAAACTCATTCAGCAACGATCGACTTGATTTGGTGTGAAGAATACCTTTGGAATATCTTTATACTCCAAAGAGCATAACTTTTAAATTTTGTTTAAGATGTGCTTTAAATGAGAGTATGTACTAGGGTATGATGGCAGGCGTTTGTAATGATGGTGATGAATCTTGAGGTTTTGTAAGAAGGCAATTTCTTGAACAGCTTAATATCTCTACTCATAGATTCTGTAGCAGGGAGCTAGTTGCGCAGACTACGTGGGTACAAATAAAGCATAAAGCTAAGGAATTGCTGCTGTCATATGTTGTGGCTGTCTGCATTTGTGGTTGTAAAATTTAGTTGTCAGAGCTTAGCCATATGGAAAGGTAATAGGAAGCAGAAACACATCGTGTCTTTGGGTCAGCAGTGAAAGAGTTCCTTGTAATAACCTCTTCACCTATGTTAATCCTAGGTTCTAGGTTCTTAATGATAGCATGTGGATGTTCTATTGTGTAGTGAAGATATCTGCAACAAACAGCTGAACATTACAATGTGTCCAACTTGTGATCGCTTCTGTGACTACTGGAACTTGGAGGAGACGTGTCTTCACGCAAAAGTTACATACCTGTTCGACAATCCCACCACAGTGTTCTTTGCCATATTTATGTCTTTCTGGGGTAAGCTCTGCTTGCATGCCCTCTTGTTTAAGTGGTGAGCTTTATGTGAGATAATTTATGTAGTTATGCCTGCACTTGTGTGTTAACTCCGCAGTTGACCAGGTGAACCCAAACTGTCTCAGCAGCAGTGTTTCCTACTGTATTTGTGTCTTCTGGGATAAGCACTGCTTTGCACATCGTTTTGTTTGCGGGATGAGTTTATGTGAAATGGCCGACATTCCTTCAGTTGTGCTTTTGTTATTGTGCTGTGCTTAGTTTACAGCTTTGTTCCACTATGGATGAGCTAAACTCATACTGTCTTCACAGCGCCATATTTATTCCTAGTGGTCATACAGGGAATTTCCATTGTCGTGTTTCTTCCACACATGTCCAGTCTCTTGTAATGTGTTTAATTTAATCCTTAAAGCCTGAACTTAATCCTGTGTTGGTTACACACTGCACAGGTATTTAAATGTCCTGTAGGAATATTCCACATAAACTTTTTAATTTTTAATTATTTTAGAAACTACTCAACAAAATGTTATGACATTTTCATTCAATGTTGTGATGGTTCTGAAATGTAATGCTGTATAATTATTTTTATAAACTGATTTGGGTTACAAATTATCTTTTTTGTGGTAGTAGGCATTTGATGTATTCTTTTCAGTTGAGAACATGGGATTGTCATTTTAGTTTATTCTTAGGTGTGTATGAAATTTTCAGCATACCAGTTTGTTTTGGTAACTATTGCATCTGTGATTGAAGCAGCAAAATATAATATGAAAGTTTATGATAACTTATTATAAAACATGCACACTCCTGGAAAAATTTGGTACCACTGCAACTGTTACCAGTAGCTACATGTAGCATGTACACCCAGTAAAAATGCAAGAATGTGTTTAATAGCTAATAATCCTGGTAAATGCTATATTTTTCGGTTATCCTTACCTTTGTTCTTGAAATTACATTCTGACTGATGGTCATTAGCTGTATGAATATTATCAGTAATTATGATAATAAAAAGGATAGCTTGTGGAGTGTTCGTATATATTTTCTAATAGTTGTAAGTGGATTTGGGCCTGCATGATTAATAATTAAACTTAGAACATTTAGAACTGTGTTAGTGATGAATTGCATATTCTGCCACAGGCTTATGCATATATGGACACTCATCATTATTAGCATTTTCACTCTTGCTTTGAGTCCCTATATTTAGTACAACATTGAGAAACCATAGTGAAATAGAGAAAGCTTACACTGAGTGTTTTTCCCATTAGCTAAGTTTTTGCACCAGTGTATTTTAACATAATTTTGAATATTAATATGTCACTGAGTTCTTTTACATGCTGCCTGAATTGTTTTATTTGACTAACATAAACTTTAAGAACTGTGTGAATGTTACAGGGAGTTTCAAATTCCAGGCATTTAACAGGGGAATAGGAACACCAGAAGAGTCTGACTCCAGGTCTGGGATATGTTGAAGCTTTGCATAGAGATCTAGCATACAGCAGAAAGCCAATCTCTTGGGATATTTTTAAGGTCATGGTGTTATTGTAGTTGTTGGCCTAATTATATGCTGCGTTCAATGGCATATTTCTTTGGCTAATCCCAGAAGCTGTACTAAGAAAGTGGGGCTTCTAGCTTGCAGTGCTTTTAGGAAATGTTAACACATAATGCCAATGGCCTCAGAATATTTTCTGTTTTTTGTTAGCTGCAAGTAAAGACTGCTGCTTTTGGCTGAAGATTTTAACTGCTAATGCATAATAGCCTGTTTATAAGAGCAGATATTTTTCTATTTTTATTACATTTATTTTTATTTGTAGGCATGAATGTAATGGTTCTGTTAAACACAATTTAATATCAATATTTTTTCCCTGTTGTAGTATTCCTGTTTTTTTTAAAAAACTGCTTACTCCCTTTATTTTTTAAATGAAATATACTTGTATGATCTGAAGCTTTCACGGTATAATGAATTCTTCGAGGCTACCAGCTGTGCAAGGTGGTTTAATGGAGAAAACACAAACGTTTTGAGAACCATCTTCGTCCTAGTCCTCAGGACCCTGAGGATTTATGCTTCAGTCTTCTGAGTGATCTGTTTTGTTCAGTCTGAAAACATATTTTCTCTGTATCTTTTCTTTGAAATCTGACAAAATTTCCATTGCAGTATTTGAAAGTTGATCAAATACATGACCTGTTTATTCATAAAAATTTTCCTTTTGTTTAATTGTAGTCCTGATTGGGGTATGCACACAAACACACACACATTAGGGGGTTCATTGCCCTGATGATTGAGGGTGCAAGGATCTCTGAAACGTTGGTAAACGTTTACCAGACTACATGGTGCAACAACCCAGAAGACAGCCATCTTCATTTCCAATGTTCATAGGAATTGTTCTGTCACAAAATCTAACTTGTAGTTTGCTATTTCTCTTGTCACACTTTTCAGTGATGCTGACCTATAGATACTTTTAATAAGCATGATGGCAGTGTGTAAACATTATACTTGATGTTGCCTTGTATATGTTTAGTAAAAAGTTGTCTTTTGCATATTAAAGAAGTCTCTGAAAATACATTAATATTTTGTCACTGTTTACAAATTGAAACTGAATTAACTAGGGCAGGGTGGTCCAACTTTCTTCCTCGCTTAGGCCAGAATGGTTTTCCTGTTGGACCCAAGGGCCGAGAAACCCCTACTGTCACTATTTTTGCATTGTCATTATCTTTAATAATACTTATTCGGAAATGACAAATTACCATTGCATATGCTGACATATACATTTTATTTAAATTTGCACAAACTACTACGGAGTTGCATATTATTTTAAGTTTGCTCTTTCAACAGCTTGTATCTCTCACAATTTTTACTTGGAAAACTTACACAAATTATTTGAACTCCGCTACTTTAACAGCTTGTATCTGATACAATAACAATTTGTATCAGTAGAACATACATCTTATGCTTTTAAATTAAGTGGCTTTATTGAGAGCACTGAGCATAATGTTCTTTTACCAGTGATGAATATCAACTTAAAAAAAATTGGTTTGAACTAACTAGTAACAAATTAACAAATATTTTCACGGGGCGGATTACAAATGGTCATGGGCCGGATCCAGCCCTCTGGCCTCCAGTTGGACCACTCTGAACTAGGGCATATAGTTTTGTGTTATCAGTGTATTAGCGTCTTGAGACCTAATACATTGAGCCTAGCAATTCTGTTATCATTAGAAGCATGTGTGAAACTTTTCTTTTGTAATACTACCATTAAGTACCTGTGTGAATTTTGTGGGGCCTGTAGTTGTTTGTTCTTTCGAACACAGGATAGAGGAGCAAGTACATTGTCATGATGAACCAGTCAGTCCCCATTTTCTCATTTAGCAAGACATTTCCACAGACTGTAACACGTGTAATACTGCTTACTAACATTTTGACTAGGTGTGTGTGTGTGCGCGCGCATGCGTTTTTTTTCGTGATATACAATGTCATTGCAGGTGAGAAAAGGATCAGAATTTTCTTGACATAGTTTTACTCAGCATTATTTGTCTTCCATGGAGGTATGTCCATATATGAATCATGAAAACCATCTGTATGTTTGTACTTTCCATAAAGTATTTTTTTTTTCTCCAAAGGCTGTTTGTAACATGCCATGTATTTCAGAAAGTTTTATCAAGCTTGAAACATAACATGATGCAAACGATTTGTTCTCTTGAACTACTCATTTTAAAAGTCAAACGTACACATCTCGACAAAACGTGACTGTGCAACATAGATTGGTGTAAGCAAGGCAAGTCTGCTTGCAAAAGCATGCTCTATAAAAACCTAGCAGGGAAAGTCAGTCATACTGCTGTCAGTGACATCATTGCAGGAATATTCTTGTAACTTTTGAAGTAAAGGTACTGTCACTGCTGAAATGACATTAAGTTATGTGAGATTTGAGGTGGTTATTCTGGGTTATGACACCATATGGACTTGTAGGTCAATACTAATCTTGGAAAAACATAATGTTGCTATCTTCAGCCCTGAAAATGTTGGTGTCTATTTACAATTTCATGTGAGTCAACCCAGCACAACAGCATCAGTCAGTCAAGTTAGTTGAAGTTTAATTGTAAGCTTTGTTTAACATTTTTACTTTTGCAAATAACCAATGAAGCTGAATCAGTTATAGACACGCAAACAACTTATCAATCAGTCTTTGAAATCCCAGTGACTAATTGTGAATTATAATTCCTTCAGGGGTTATGTTCTTGGAATTGTGGAAGCGCTACTCTGCAGAAATAACACATCGTTGGGACCTGACAGGCTTTGATATCCAAGAGGAACATCCTCGTCCTCATTACCTTGCCCGTCTTAAGAATGTGAAGAAGCGACAAGTGAATATCGTTACCAACATGTTGGAGCCACATGTACCATTCTGGAGAATGAAACTTCCGGCCACCGTTCTCAGCTTCTCAGTAGTTCTTCTTTTGGTACGTTAGTCATTTGAATGTTTAGTTCTAAGATCGGTGTTTATATTTGATCTTCAGTTACCATCATTCCAATTTGTAGGATATTAAATTAAAGCAGCTAGAATTTTCTGTAAGCACACAGGATCTATATCATGATTTACTGTAGTGTTTGTACAGAAATATATTATTCTGGTGTTTTGTTAGTTTAAAAACATTTTTAATAAATATATTGCTTAGATTGCATATGGATAAAATAAAAATGCTGTGAAATGGAAACATCTTTTATATCTCAGTATTTGGCACACAGTGTTATTTTTTTAGGTTGCTCTGGCTGTTGCTGCAGTCCTGGGTGTTGTTTTGTACAGGATGTCAGTTTTGACAGCACTAGCCATGCAAGGGGAGTCTTACATTAACAGTTATGCCTTATTGTTCACCACCTCCACTGCAGCTTCTATCAATCTGTGTTGCATCGTGATTTTCAATTGGGTGAGTGCATCACTTCTGTGTTATCTGTTATGGAAATTCTACTATAAACTTTAAATTTTTGGCCTTCTCTTTTATTTTGAAGCAGTTTTGACATTTTTATCAAGCTGTGTGTGTGTGTGTGTGTGAGAGAGAGAGAGAGAGAGGGGGGGGGTGCATGCGCACACACAATGTATTCACATGTGTGATGCTTGTTAATATGTCATGTGATTCTCGCACATTTTTGCATTAACATTATTTCTTGTCTATATTTTAAGGTTTTCACATGCCAGTGACTGGATTTTTGTTTCTGTCTCACAGATTTACACTTCACTGGCAGTGTACCTTACAGAGGTGGAACTACTGCGAACTCAGACTGAGTTTGATGACAGCCTCACACTGAAAATTTACCTCCTTCAGTTTGTGAACTATTATGCATCAATTTTCTATATAGCATTCTTTAAGGGAAAGTTTGTAGGCAACCCTGGAAAACACAACAAACTCTTTGGTTTTAGGCGGGAAGAGGTGAGTTAAGTGCATATAAAAGCTGTTAATGAATCATCCTATCTTAGTACATCCTGTTCTGGGTCTTGATAGAAATAACACAGGCTGTTGTGTTAAACTGGGGAAACAATTTTTATGAAAGGCTAACAGAGTGCTCACAGTGATACTATTAGGAAAATTTGATGAATGCTTACATTTATAATCAGTCTGATAATATGATACATTTCAGTGATTATCGTAGATAAAAAAAATAATTTTGTTATTATCTATAAATCCAACATCTTCACCAATACTTGAACCCAGGACAGTTTTGGGTTTTTGGTCTTTGTATGTGTCATCTCCTCGCTGAAACAAACTGTTTTGTTCTTTGCACATTTCTTCTATCTTGCTTAGTTTCTCAGCTAAAGAAACTGCCCTCATTGGGACTCAAACTTAGGGAAATTTTTCCAGAGTTATGACTTTTCTGTTTCCTCCTTTGTTTCAGAGAATAAGCATGTCAAGTTTAGTACAAATCCATTGATCCCTTCTCAAGCCATAAGTGAACATACAAATGCATAAGCATACATCCCCACAAATTTTGAGAGCAATCTCTCGAAACATTGGCAGAAGATATGGTTTATTCACCATTGAGCCACCTGATGCCGCTTGTAACCCGAGAGTCTTTCATCAATACCTATAAAAGCTCGTAATCAATTATTGCCATATTAAAGTCTGTAGAGACAGTGTCTGTCATTATTCTATGTACTGTGCATTATGTAATTAAGGAATTCTATGTACAAGAAATAACAATTTCCACTATATGGATGACATAATTCATGGGCTTGATGTACTGAGTGTGTCAGATGATGACTGGAAATTAATCAAATTGTATTTGTGTGTAATTTGTGAACCAAGACACCGAGGAGTATATGAAACACACTTGTGTTGCAGTGTGGCCCTGGAGGCTGTCTCATGGAACTTTGCATTCAGCTGGCTATCATCATGGTTGGCAAGCAGATCATGAACACTGTTCTGGAAATGCTTTTCCCGTGAGTATTTAATTTTAGTTATTCGGTGTTGTTTCAGTTACTGATGTTTTTACTAAACAGGAATACCTCATTTTATTACGCTTCACAGATATTGTGTTTTTTACAAATTGAAGGTTTGTGGCAACCGTGCATCGAGCAAGTCTATCAGCGCCATTTTTCCAACAGCTTGTGCTCACTTCGTGTCTCTGTGTCACATTTTGGTAATTCTCGCAATGTTCTTGCATTGTTTTTTTAGACATGATGCTATTGCACACTTAATAGACTACAGTATAGTGTAAACATAACATTTATATGCAATGGGAAACCAAAAAATTTGTGTGACTCGCTTTATTGCTGTGGTCTGGAAACGAACCCGCAATATCTCCAAGGTATTCCTGCACAGTATTTTAAGGGATGAGGAGGAGAGTTTTGATCTATACTTCCCTCATTAACCCACGTCATCATCAAGTGTGAATGATGCTGTGAAACAGACTAGATGGACCATTTATGTTAAGAGTAGAAAACAGATGGAAGCTGATTCAGGTACTTACATATTTTACGTGCATCTTTATCTTATTTCTTGTATTAGGCATGAATTCCTGTTCCTATACCAATTTTTGTTTTGTCAGTTGGTATTTAGTTCATAAGTATTTTACCTATTTTAGTAGTTTCCATTCTCTGAATTTAGTTGTTTGTCTAGTGTCATAATTTTCTGTCTTGGTTTTCCAATATTGTCACACCCCTTAAAAATTCAGTTTTACTTGATTGGACTACATTAAAGTTTTCATACAGTAAATTTAGTTCAGACCTGATCTTGTAAAATAGGTAATGGAAAGAAGGAACAAATAATGTATGGGCAATCCATGCACTGATAATGCTGTTTGATGTGGAGCTGGGGTGTACTGTACTGCGTAATGGCCTGTGAGCATTCATTGAGTAGATCACATTATTATCATGCAATAATGAAGGCTTCTAGGTGATGAAAGAATGTTCACAAGGGTTTTTGCTTTGTGTTGTTTGGTGATTAATGAACATGGGCAGAGTAAGTCTGTCATATCACAAACCAATACTTTTAGCAAGAGTGTCAGTGCCTTACGAGGAATAAAAGTGCAAATTATTGTGTGGTGCCACAGCAGTGCCTGCTCATAATCAAGAGAAATATGTGAGTCAGCAACCTGTGGAGACTGAAATAACATGGTTTGAAGAATCTAAAATAAACTATAATAACTTAAACTGACTGAACGTACGCTAACATAATATTCATATGTAACATCAGCAGATTGATAGGTCGTTATGAAGTAGGCTGGTTAACCTCTCACACGCCATTGTGGTACCTCTTGTTGGTTTTACGAAGTAATGTCTCATTTTGTCATATTGTGACCATTGTGTAGTGGGGGACCTGTGATCTAATTTGCGATTTAACCACTCTGTGTTGTGCAGAGTAACAATCTGTTTGTTAATATTGTGTAGGATATTCTTCAAATGGCTCAACACCCTCAAGGTGAAGACTGGTCTAGCTGAGGGCCAGAAGACGAGTCGCAGCTGCAATCAGTGGGTCAAGGACTTCAAGTTGGTGGTGTGGGGGTCACAGGGCTTGTTTGAAGAATACCTGGAAATGGGTATGTTCATCTTGGCTTTCTACAGAAAATGAATAACAGAGTATGTGCCTTTATGATGAGGAATGCTTACATAATCATGCACTTTTGGTCTGGCCAAAAGTTTTTCCATTTCTTAAACTTTTCTTACACATTTTTCTGTGAAAAATACTGGCAGAACTCTGTATTGAAACAGACAAACGTCTCCTGAAGAAAAATTAGTTTCTGAACACAATTACATAATAGTAAATGGTGTTAAATTATAAAACGTGTTTCCGCTTGAATGAAGGGTATTTTAAAATTATTGAGACTGGTAATCATGCTCTGTTATCAAGGTTATGAGCAAGTCAGGATGTTATGTTGTAGTAAAAGCCATACTGAGCTAGTAGCATTTGATAATCATTGAGTTTGAAGTTTGTTGCATTTGTATGCTATTTGTGGTTTGTAGAGTTTATTTTGTTGTGGCAGCTATCGACAGTTTTTTGAAGATTACAAGACAGATATGTGCAATTGAATTTTGTGTGAAGCTTGGAAGAGATGGCCAGAAAACTGTAGAGCTTATCCAGCAAGTCTATGGGCCAAAAACAGCAACAGTCTCATTACTTTTAAATACCCTACGTTGAAAACTGAGTCAATACTTCCTTTGTATTTGACAATACTTCCTTTGTAGTGTATTTGTTATTGTATGTAATGCCACGACTTCACGTGGTTTGGTACCACTTTTTCACTTCAGTGATCTTGAGCCAGTAGCATTCCATGTGGGATTTATGGTGAACAAAGTGGTTTAAGTTATCCCTAGCAGATCATAATTGTACTCAAACAAGCGTTCCGCATTAGCCTCTCCTTGCAAGAAGACTGAGATAGGTCCTGCTAGAAGACATATCACATCAGCTTGCCTTTGACTTGCCATTTGAACAGGTTCAGCAAAGAAATTTAGTTTTTAATATTAATTATAATGACGGGCAGGTAGTACCAGATTTAAAAAAATTTGAAGATACAGCCAAAAGATGGACAATTATTGTGTACATTCTTCATGCTCTGAATATGTATGAAGAACACCCACAAATGTGTTGAAACAAACTTATACTTTAGAAGTTTCATGAATAATAATCAGGATTTATTTCTGTGTTTAGTTCTGCAGTACGGGTTTGTCACAATCTTTGTTGCTGCCTTCCCACTGGCTCCATTT